>LR812541.1:27793013-27870513 GCA_903798195.1 Danio kyathit | reverse complement strand
CATAAGTAGCTGATGTGGCTATAAAACATCCACTAACTAACTAACTAACTAACTAACTAACTAACTAACTAACTAACTAACTAACTAACTAACTAACTAACTAACTAACTTGGGGTGCGTTTCCGAAAACCATCGTTAGCCAACTAAGGGCGCATGTTTCGTTGTTATAAACATAGTTTGTTGATTTGGCGTTTCCCAAATCCGTCATTCCTGCGAACATTCGCAAACGGCATCACTAACTTGTACGCTTGCAACTACACCTCTAGAGCTGTAGTTAGAAGCATAGTTCCTGGCTGTGTTCTATTCCCAGTTATCTCTCCTGTGCCCTATTCATATAGAACATTCTAACATTTAAACTTGGAATGATTTAAAAAAGCATTAAAGTCATCTCTCTTAGGTGTAATTTGCTTTCAAAGTATTTTTACAGTTCAGTTTTAGCGATTTTCATATTGACAATTGCGCTCCCTTCCTAGTGCACTTTGAAAACATTTATGGCATTTTGAACAAAGCCGTGGCTCATGAGGAAAGCTGTAGGTGACCTATTATTTAAAAGCGGAATTTACGTTACGTCTCCAAAGTTTGTGAAAACAAAAATATACAGAATACGGTAATGCTTTTGATTTATAGTAGGTTATTTATTAAGAAATATATCTGTACTGTAGGCCTATATGACATGGGCCTGTTGGTTAGAACATTTTTGCAGTGGTTTGAATGAGTCAAATTGTAAAAGTAGACTTTTCAAAAAAATCTAATAAATAAACAATATCCTACTTAATAATAATGATGATTATTATTATTATTAATTAGGATTTTTTAAATTTCTTAATAAACTGTAAATTAGGAGTACAAACATTAACGATTTTAATGATTTATAAAGGCTATGAGATTAGAATACGTGTTAGTTAAGTGATTTTATATGGTATATTCTCAATAATATTTGTAAAGGAAACATTGTGACGTTTATATATATTTCAATTAATATGTAAAACGAGTACATGTTTTTATCAAAACTAATATTGGATTTTTTTCAGATGCGTGTTCGTGTAAAACAATATAAATTGCACCAAAAAATGATGGGGGTTTTCTCTAAAGAAGTTGTTTTTCCACCCCGTTTAGAGCATCATTACGAACGTTATACGTTATAACTAACATAGTTCAAATTCAGCAGTTGAGATGGTTTATATTAAACTCTTATTAAAAGTTCTATTAAATGATGTTTAGTTTTTATTTAAAGAATATGAATAGTTTAGTAATTCACATAACATTGTAAGCTGTTACAAAGAATGTTAAGTAAGAATGAAATAAGTGAATAAACAAACACCATTTTATGCCAGAATGTGAAACGGGATTGAAAACGTCCACATCAAAATCTACATGCGGTTATTAAGGAACATTTATGTGTAATGCATATGTTAAGAGGGGTAAAACATTTATGTAATGCATATGTTAAGAACATAGTTTGTAGCAACAACTAATCTACCAAACGTGATGCGTGTTAAATTAAAACATGATTTATGATTTTCTTTGTTGCACACTATTATTATCCTGACTAAAAGAAGTAACGGTAATGATGTGTAATACAATATATATAAAACAAATCAATGCTATTAATTCAATTTATCTTTAATAATTTTTCTTTTGCCTAATGAATTGGATACAAAAATAAAATCAGTCTAAGCTTACTAGAGCATCAAAATACAACAAAAATATTATATTAATCACAAAATATTATCACATTTCATCAGTCAAAACGATTATATTCAGCTTTAGTAATAGCTTCATGAATATACTAAGGTCATAAGTTATATTACTACCTTGTGTCTGGGTTGTAGACTTTCTCTATGAATGTACCCTCTGGCATTGGGTATAAATGAAACCAATTACCTGTGAGAGGCTCCAAAATGGCACTATCGTTGGATTATTTATGTGCCATTTTACAGTATTTGTATTATTTATTTTTAGATTGCTTCTACTGGTACATTGCAACACCTCTAATGGATACAACTGGGAATCTCAAGACCTCTGATGTGTTACAGGCCAAACAAGTGGAAGCATACAGTTTATAGCTTGCTACATTTCATGCTGGTTAGATTAATGTAAAATAATATCTCACATATATAACATTTCCCAAAACAGAAGAAATGGTATTGATAAAATGATAAAAGTCGCAGGGCACCAACACTGTAAAAAATGCTGGGTTCCACACAATTTCTTCATGTTGACCCAAATTGTTAAATTAACTCAATCGTTTTTATACATTTAAGTGGATTGAACATAAAACAATTAAGTTGTCCCAAAAAAAACCTTAAGAATGGTGTTGTTTCAACTCATTTTAAATAAGTAGTTTGAACAAGCAGCAAAAGTCATTTTTTAGTGTTTAGTGCATACACAGTCCCTGCTTTCAGACACTAATCCTAAAAAAACTAATCCTAAAAATTTTTCAGGCCTCTCAGAGAAGAATCTCTACTTTTCTTGTGTGATTCTTCCATTTACCTTTTTCCGCCTTCTTAGCTTCACCTCTTCACTTCTTCTCTTTCTTTTCATTTCTTTTCATTTCATCAGATTTGCGCCCATGCTAATCCCTCCGTTCTCTTTAGGGCTGCTGGCTACTATTAAAGACCACATCACTAAGCCGACTGCCATGGCCCAGGGCCGTGTCGCCCACCTGATCGAGTGGAAGAGCTGGGGAGGAGAGGCCACGTCTGGAGGAGGCTGGTGCGGCTGGAGTAGAGATGGTGGAGGATGGGGATCTACAGGAGCCACGCTGCAGGAGGACGAGCAGCTCTACTCCCACCTCACCGATGAAATTAAAGAGGCACGATTTGCTGCGGGTGAGACTGTTTATGTACCTAAAGGGATGCTGTTAAGCTTTTTACACTTTCAAGTCCTTTTTAGCATGTGATGTTGCTGTTTGAGCATAAAAAAGATCTGCAAAGTGACAAAGTCTACTCCCTAGGGCGTCTTAACACTTCTATACTACCTGATAAAAGTTTTGTCGCCTATCTAAGTTTTAGGAACAACAAACTTGACTCAATCATTTGGTACCAGAAGTGGCTTATATGAAAGGCAAAGGCCTCTAGATTACGCTTATTTTATCAAAATAAAATATGATGTCTTGATTTTTAATGATTTAATTAGGACAGTAAGATCTGACTTTGCTTAGAAATAATGTACAGTATAGAATATAAAGTCATGGTGCAGTGGAAAAATAATTATTATTATGTATGACTCCCATGAGCTTGGACGACTGCATCCATACATCTCTGCAATGACTCAAATAACTTATTAATGAAGTCATCTGGAATGGCAAAGAAAGCGTTCTTGCAGGACTCCCAGAGTTCATCAAGATTCTTTGGATTCATTTTCAATGTCTCCTCCATCTTACCCCAGACATACAGTACTTAATAATGTTCATGTTTGGTGACTGGGCTGGCCAATTCTGGAACACATGACCTTCTTTGCCTTCAGGAACTTTGTGGAGGTTAAAGTATGAGAAGGAGCGCTATCCTGCTGAAGCATTTGCCCTCTCCTGTGGTTTGTAATGTACTGGGCAACACAAATGTCTTGATACCTCAGGCCGTTGAGGTTGCCATCCACTCTGCAGATCTCTCGCACACCTCATACTGAATGTAACCCCAAACCAGGATTTTTCCTTCACCAAACTTGACTGATTTTTGTGAGAATCTTGGGTCCATGCGGGTTCCAAAAGGTCTTTGGCAGTATTTGCGATGATTGCGATGCAGTTTAACGGATGATTCATCAGAAAAATCTACCTTCTGCCACTTTTCCAAATGATCAACTAGAAGTAGAACTAGAAGGTATTATTTGTTGCTCTCATAACTGGGATCAACGACAAGACTTTTGACAGGTTAAACCAATATATCCCATTGGAGCTATTCATGAAATGAAAAAGTGAAGATTTTTGTTTCTTGTTTGTTACTTCTCCAGAAATGGGACACCTAGTTAGATCTGAGATTTAGATTAAGTGTCTAGAGCTGGTGAAGTTGCACAAAAGGCAGAAATCAGTGGTGCTATAGCACATAAAGCTATTTTGAAAACCAGTGTAGACACCAAAAAAGAGAATTCGAGGAAATTAATTGACAGCAAAGACAACAAACACAAGATTTGCTGTGTTTTCCAAATGGGATATATCAATCTGAGATTACATGTCTATGAAAACTATCATGGCCATCATATTAAAGTGTTGTTCCAAACTAACATACTCAAAACTGGTCACTGTAAAGGGCCCTTCTAAATCAAGGATTCCAATATAACTTCAGGCCTCCCTGATACTTTGTGAAGGGAAGTTGTTTGGTATCGAACAGTGTGTTCCATTCAGAAGGGCTCATCCCTATGTCCTAATTCCTTCAAAACTGTCACTATGGAGTGTAAACCCTTCAAAGGCCCTGAAGTGTCCATCAGTTGTATCCTTCAAAATCCTTCATTCCAAAGGGTCCTTTGAAGTGCCCATTTTTGAGGACTTCAATAGGGCGGCCATGATGTTTTTCACTCCAAAGTTCCTTTTGGAGGGCGATATATCCAGTAAGGAATGCACCTCAAATATTGATTGTATGTTATCTGTGGTGTCTGAGAACAGAGAAGATGTTCAACAAAAAAGAAGTAATGTGGGACTCAATGCTAAGATTACCAATTCGTCAAGTCGTAATGAATCATTAACAATTAATAAGTCGTAAGCATTACAGTTTGTTTCTGGTGTAGTATCAAAATCTTAACTTGTTATTGTATATTGTGTAAAGGATAAGGTTAAAGCCAAATGGAAAAATGACAAGACACATATGCAAGTAAAAAAGAAGATGATTTTAGACTGTTGTAGTGGGCAGGCTGCCAAAAAATGGTCAGCGCCACCTGTCATGCAAGCATGAATTTTGCACATGCAATCAGTAGTGTGAATGCATTTTGTCAATTCTTCTCGCTTTATTGCGTCTCGCTCATTGTGAAAGAGCCTTTATTCTCTTTTTGAACTCCCTCAAATGCCTTAATTATAGTGCCTTTTTTTGATTCAGGAATGAACATGTAAGAGAAACCTGAATTTAAATGATTTTCACCCAAGGAATGCTTTGTGGTTGTGTTGTTTGTAGTGTGTTGTTTTATTTTAAATGCAAAATGACATTGTTTGTTTTGTTTTAATGACAAATTTAGCCGTTGTTTTCCCAGTGTTGGGTTGCAGCTGGAAGGGCATCCACTGCGTAAAACATATGCTGGACAAGTACGGTTAAATAACGGTTCATTCCGTTGTGGCGACCCCAAATTAATAAAGGGACTAAGCCGAAAAGAAAATGAACGAATGAATTTAGCAGTTGTAGTTGAGATCAAAGGGCAGCACAGTGGTGCAGTGGGTAGCACAATCGCCTTACAGCAAGAAGGTTGCTGGTTCGAGCCCTGGCTGGGTGAGTTGGCATTTCTGTGTGGAGTTTGCATGTTTCCCCGTGTTTGCGTGGGTTTCCTCCGGGTGCTCCGGTTTCCCCCACAAGTCCAAAAACATGCGGTATAGGTGAATTGGGTAAGCTAAATTGTCCATAGTGTATGTGTGTGAATGAGAGTGTATGGATGTTTCCCAGTGATGGGTTGCAGCTGTAAGGGCATCTGCTGCGTAAAACATATGCTGGGTAAGTTGGCGGTTCATTCCGCTGTGGCAACCCCAGATTAATAAAGGGACTAAGCCGAAAAGAAAATGAATGAATGATAAGTTGAGGTAAAAAAATATTAATGACAGAAACATAAAATTCATGACATATTTATAATGGCTTCATGACATTCATGTTTCTGACATATTTATGACAAGTTTTGTTGTCCTGGTAATGTTAAGTTTCCATGACAAAGACAAAAACAGGGTGTGGTGTATTTGTTTATGTCAAGTTGTCATAACAAACTATGCCATCTTTGCATTTAAAATGTCATAACTGAGTGAATGACACTTTACGACAGTTGTTATAAGCATGCATGCCTTATGAAAAGCCCTTCGAGTAAAGTGTTACCTAATACTATATACGCAATATTGTATATATATATATATATATATATATATATATATATATATATATATATATATATATATATATATATATATATATATATATATATTATGTGCAAACTAAATGTAAACCGAGTATGCTGTTAAATAAATAAGTGTATTTACAGTTGAAGTCAGAATTATTAGCCCCCTTTTGATTTTTTTTTTCTTTTCTAAATATTTCCCAAATTATGTTTAACAGAGCAGCGAAATTTTCACAGTATGTCTGATAATATTTTTTCTTCTGAAGAAAGTCTTATTTGTTTTATTTCAGCTAGAATAAAAGCAGTTTTTAATTTAAAAAGCCATTTTAAGGTCAAAATTATTAGCCCCTTTAAGCTAATTTTTTTTTTCAATAGTCTACAGAACAAACCATCATTATACAATAACTTGCCTAATTACCCTAACCTGCCTAGTTAACCTAATTAACCTAGTTAAACCTTTAAATGTCACTTTAAGCTGTATAGAAGTGTCTTGAAAAATATCTAGTAAAATATTATTTACTGTCATCATGACAAAGATAAAATAAATCAGTTATTAGAGATGAGTTATTAAAACTATTATGTTTAGAAATGTGTTATGTTTATGTATTATGTTTAGAAAATCTTCTCTCTGTTAAACAGAAATTGGCGAAAAAAATAAACAGGGGGGCTAAAAATTCTGACTTCAACTGTATGTCTATAAATAATGTTGTTGTTCCACAATCATTTTAAGTGTTCATGAGACGGATTGCCTGAGGGAAGAAACTGTTCCTGTGTCTGGCTGTTCTGATGCACAGTGCTCTGTAGCCTTGAGCAGACGGTAAATGTTCAAAGAGGGAGTGTGCTTGATGTGAGGGGTACAGAGTGATTTTGCCAGCCATTTTGCTCCCTGGATACAGTACTTGGAGAGTAGGGAGGATTGTGCCAGTGATTCACTCAGCAGTCCAAACTATCTGACATAGTCTTCAGTGGTCAGATTTGGTAGCTGAGCTGAACCATACAGTTATTGAAGATGTAAACTAATTGCCATAAATCAAAAAAACCATCAAAAGATTACTCTATTATCAAAATAATCATAAGTTGCAGCTCTTAAAGAAACTCTCTGTAAATTTCAGCACTGTATAAATATATAAATATGCTAATACCTCGCTTATTTTGTTGAATTCCCCTCACAAGTTTTGCGCTGCAGCAAAGTGTTATGAAGGACATGAAGAGAGGCAGGATTTTTCCACACTAACAGCTCTGCTTGTGTGTCTCTTGGTGACATGTTGACGCTCTAGTCAGTACTATGACAACCAATGCAGGATATTGACTAGGTTGTCTGAACAAACAGGCCTGATTTCAGCACTTGCAAAATGACAGTGTTATTAGAAGTGGGCTTTTGGGCCAGTAAAAGCCACCTAGCAACCACACTAGTAACCACGTATCCATTAATGTTTTAATTGTCAAAATGTCATTAATTTGAACTCATACGCTGAATGATTTCTGTTTTAAACAGAAAGTCAGGTGGGAAATAAATCTTTGATGATTTCCCTGAATTTAAATGATTCTGTATGATATTTCTTACAGGCAATTACATAATTCTTTCCACTACTCTGAGTATCTGTGAATGTTTTTTTTTTCTTCAGGTGTGGCAGAACAGTTTGCTTTGGCAGAAGCAGCGATGAACGCCTGGTCTGCACAGGATGTTGAAAATCAAGCCACAAACAGCACAATCCCATTACAAGGTAATGACAACACTATCAGTATCCCCAAACTTTCAAGTCTCAGAAGTGACCAGGGTTAAAAAAAAAAATACAAATTTTGAGAGAAAATAAAAATGTCCAGTTTTCAAGCATACTAAATAATTCAGTCTTTTTGTCCTTTTTGTTGTATGGCTCAGTGCAAATCAGTTACAAATTTGCCTCCAAAATAGGCTTAAATGGACATCATTATGTTAGATGAAGAATTTTTCAAATTACATTTAGTGATGATCTTACCAGTCGTGTGGAGTATTATAACTATATGAAATAATTACATTATTTTCTTAGTCTATTTATTCACAGTTAATGTCATATCCTTATGTATTTTTAGGTATTCTATGCACTTAATGAAAACATTTGGACTTTTCGCCATCTTTGATATCTCTTTCACTAGCATTACATGCAGAAAGGTGGATGATTTTACTTTTTAAAAAAAAGAACGATAATCTGAAAAAAGAAGTCCAGAGCCCAGTTTAAAAACACCTGGAGTAAAGGATGGATTATACTTTTAGGTGCTGTATGTAAGTTTTTGACTCTTCTAAAGCATACAAATACCATCATATGTTTGCAGATGTTTAAAAAACATGCAAGTGAACATTCTTGTTTATCTTAAAAACAATGCTGAAGTCAGATATTCTGCTTTAAAGATGGGCGTTCCATGCCGGAACGCTGTCTTTGTTTTTTTTGTTTTTTTAACTAGCTCAATGCCAGTTTAGCCAATTATATTTCAGCACCCTGGGTTGCCTTCATGGAATAATTGCGTATTTCATTCAGAAAGGCTCTCAAAGCATGTGTCCGTGACTAAAATGCAACCTCCGGTGGACAGTAACTCATGTTCCACACGAGGGTATTAATTAGCAAATAATATAAATACTACCAATGTAAACATTGGGTGAGCAGGTAACATTGTAACCTTGTGTCCTAACAACACGCTACATGACAAGATTTGCAGTGATAAGCCCTTTGGTTGTTTGCACCAGACGAAACACGGCAGAAATTTAAATACAGCCATTCAGAAGCACAGAATATGCACTCACTAATAATAATAATAATAATAATAATAATAATAATAATAATAATACATTTTATTTATAGTGCGCTTTTCTCAGACCCAAAGCGCTACAAGGCATACAAGGCAAACGAAGCAGAGCAATAAAAACAGTAAAAAAAGACCACAATAAAACAATAAAATATGAACGATTCAATACAATTGGATGATTAAAATAACAAAAATAATCAATCTAAGTTAAAAGCAATGGTAAAAAGTTGAGTCTTGAATAGTTTTTTAAAACAGTCCAGAGAAGCAGCATTGCTGATGGGTAGACCATTCCATAGCTTAGGCGCACTGTACGAAAAAGCACGACCACCCATAGTCTTTAGTTTACAGCGTGGCTGATACAGCAAAAGTCCAGATGAAGAACGAAGACTGCGGGTGGGAGTGGCCAGAGTTACCAGGTCACAGATGTAGTCAGGTGCTAGCCCATGCACTGCTTTATATGTTAAAATCAGAGTCTTAAAATCAATATGTGACTTAACAGGAAGCCAGTGAAGTTGCTGAAGTACAGGAGTGATATGGTGGCGTGAGGAAACATGTGTCAAAACCCGTGCAGCAGAATTTTGAATGTACTGTAAACGTCGCAGAGAGTTTGCTGGTAGGCCCGAAGAGTGAGTTACAGAAATCAAGACGTGATATGATAAAGGCATGGATAAGCCTTTCCGCATCAGGCCGTGATAGAAAAAGTCTAATCTGCGGAATGTTACGTAGGTGAAAGAAGGCTATTTTAGTCAAGCGTTTGAAGTGTAAGTTAAAACTAAGCTGTGCATCAAAAAGCACCCCAAGGTTGTGCACCTGGGTAGAGGGAGACACTTGAAGATCATCAACAGAGAGTTTAAAATCAATACACAGGTTAACATTGGTAGGAGTGCCAATTAGTAGAACCTCCGTTTTAGAACTGTTTAATTTAAGGAAATTTTGATTCATCCAGGCTTTAACTTCCAGTAGACAGGCAGATAAAAAAAAATGGTTTTGAGTTTTGGTTTTGAGTCATAGTTCTAAAGTTCAATTTGAAATGGTTTATTTCATTTTCAAGATCTGAGGTAAACTATCTGCTGCTGCTTTCAGTAGTATGGCAATAAATATCATGTAAAATGGCATTCAAACTCTCCTTATTAATAGCGTTACTGAACAAAGCACATGAGGTGTGCCTGAGGTGATCATTGTCAGTTTTCTGTTGTTCAGCTGCAAGAAAAAAAAGCCGTTTCTATTATATCAATTCAAGGAGTTGGTTAGAACAAAAAACTCCTTTTAATATGGAAAATATTCCTTCTCTGACGTGCCGTTTCTTTTACTTAGACCACAATTTAAATCAGCCTTCTTAGTCGTCAATCTGGCAACCTGTGCGTGCGTTTGTTTTGATCCAGGAATGCAATACCTAGTTCAACCACTGGGTGTAAAACTTACATACTGCACCTTTAAGTGCTATATTTTTGTGTGTTTGTGTTTTTTAACTAGTGCATGTTTTTGTCCTGTGCTGTTGCACGTTTTGCTTTCCTATTTAATAATACAATTTTTGTATACCTTTCTGACTAAATATTTCAATTCCGCAATTTATTTAATTTGTATTGAGAAGATTATTCATATCATAATAAAACAAAAATATTCTCTCATTGTTTTACCTATCCCCCCCCCCCCCCCTTTTTTTACTCAAGTATGTTTTTGTTGGGCAGTTGCTTGTACTTTTACTTAAATACAATTATCACTCAGTGTCTATACTTTTAGTAAGTATCATTTTAAAGTTATTTGTATACCATAGCATAACCTAAACCTACCATAAAGAACACTTTTTGAAAAATATGAGTGCCCATAGATGATAAAGTATCTTCATGCATTCATAAATGACAATAAAGCAAGAATAAAAATATGTTTATATGATTTTAGATGTAACCTTGCTGAAATGATCAACCTCTCTGGTTACTATCATGTTAGCTATTGTATGTTAGCTATGTTTCAAACTATGCAGCTGTGAATTTCGAATCTTTATACTGCTAAACACAAGACCAGCTCTAAACCAGCCTCAATTCTTATTGAACAAGATATCCATCACACTTTGCTATATATTGTTATCATTTATAACATCCACATTCCCATCGCATGGTTCTTCTGGAGGTCATTCTTAGCATCTGGTTCATCTCACTCTTTTTCCAGCTTACATACAAACCCTGTTATCTCATTATGAACCCATGAGCGTTAATAAGCACAGAATAATAACAAATGGCCTGTTTAGCCAAGTGCAAAAACATTTTACTCTTGTACTAATGAGTCTTACAGTCGGGCGCATGAATAAATGACTGCAAAGCAGAAATGAATGCATTCGAGCCCCGACGATGACTCACGGATCAGAGCTCTACATCTGTCTGGATTTAATGGCTTATTCATTTCCCTTCTTGAAGATCGCCTTTTCATTTCTCACTCGCAATGATGCCGATGTGTTTACAGACGCCGAGGGCCTGTATCTCTCTCAGTTTCTGCTGGATGGAGGGAGTTTGGGCGTTCCTCAGCACCTGTATAGGATGCACATGGATGTTGACGACACCGGCTCTTTGGCGCCCCCTCAGTCTCATTCCCCAAGCCATTCTCACTCTCCGTCAGAAACGCAGCGCCCGCAGAGGATCTCGCCGTCGGTTGGATCTGTTCGACATGCTGACAGCATCTCCCTCTCGGAGGATGAGGTTTTTTATAACTGAAGTTTTGATGACACTGTGGACTGCGGTTTTGTCTATTCTTTGTGTACGCGGCTTGGGTTACATCTGGGGCTATCGATTTACCGTTCAAGTATGAGAAAGCTACACTCTATAAAAACTTGTTGCTGGCTTAAGTTTCTGTTATATATCAAATTAACTTAGTTTAATGTAACTTAAGTTACATTACAGTGACTTAAAGGCACAATATATAAGATTTGTTCATTAAAATATCCAAAAACCACTAGAACATTGTTATATATTTCACTGAATTATGTACTTACATTATCCCAAATGTTTTATAAACGTTCAAATCCAGAGAAATAAGCAATTTTAAGTAGCGAGTCTCCATGCTAATGACATCATACACTCTCGATTTCCAGTTTGGTTTTACAGAAAACAGCAAAAACACCAAAGACACTTGTGCATTTTTATTTTTATTGCATAGAGTAGCATTATAAGAGAGCCATTTATAGTATGATAAAACTGCACTGCTGCATCTCCACGTGATAATGACTGGGAGCGGTTGATAATGGCACAATAAATGCTCCGTTGTTTTCATGCTGTCACACTTCTCTGACTTGTCTCGTTTCGCTATCAAGTCTTTCAGCCTTAAGGTCTGTGCAAATCGGGATGATTTTTCTCATGTTTATCACTGACATTTAGCGCCTCATGACTAAACAAAGTGCACTATTGTGAGTATGCACACCAATGCGCAAAATGCCAGGTTAACAAACCAAAAAAGCCCTGCCTGTATTTTTTTTTGATTGACACTCAGCATTAAAAATTGGTCGACTAATGAGATTAGCGCTTTTGTTCATGTGCCTTGAGCTGCTGAAATTACAATAAAACATGACTTGGTGGCGCTGAAGCACAAAACGGTTTAGCTGAGCACACATAAATTGCAGATCAAATAAAATTCAATGCTTAGTTTCATTTCACTTAACTTTTTTTATGACTTGTAACTTTCTGTGGTACATGAGGTTGTAACAGAAGTAAAACGGAAACAGGAGGGGAAAGCTCACGCGATATATTCAAAATCAGGAAGGTGATGACTTTCTGTGTCAGAAGTGAAAAGTTGAGCAGCGCCATCTTATGTATTGGAATATTTCTGTTGTTTTTTTTCATAAAGTGCCATCTAAAATCATGGAGTGATGATGCTCGACTCATAGTCAGTAAAAAATTGCTTGGGTATGCTGAAAAACATCTTGATAAACACTGAGAGCATGAGAGAAAATTGTCTCGGTGAGGGACTCTATTTCATACTAAAATGATACATTTTGAATACCTTAAGCCCTGCTCACACTGTGAGATTTCAGCAACGATTTTATCATCTGAGACCACTTTGGAAAATCCTAAAAGATTCCTAAAATCCTAGGCTAAAATCTGTGGTCTTTGATCGTTGGTTTGACATGTTCACAGACAGCCGCTTAATGCCCGTTGCGATTAGACTTTCACTCCGATTAAGTTCTGGCAATGTCAGAAGATTTCAGACACTTCCCTGCAGTGTGACAACAGTTGCGATGAGCGTCAATCTAAGAACCAATAGGAGAGCCGAATCTGATGACTCAATTTAAATGACTGCGGGGAAATGTCAAAACAGTTTTTTTTTTCTTCCTGGTTTTATTATTGAGGCGTGCTTTGTGCAACATTGCCGCTACAGATTGTTTATGTTTGCTGCGAGGAATCATTTAAGAACGCAGGATAGTGAAAGTGTCACGGGTGGATGACGTCAAACTCCGAGGGAGTTTTCTTCCGTGTTTGGTGCATCTTCATTGTCATTCAGTCTGACATTATGACGGCTGAGATCTAACAGTGTGACATGGGAGCCATGTTCGTGCAGTCTGACATGCTACAATCCTTCAGGATTATAAAAAAAAAAAAAACGCAGTGTGAGCCGGCCTTTGCATGAACATGATTTCTGCAGGAGTCCTGTAAGATGTAATGAAAACGACAACTCTCATTATTCTGCACTGTCATCAAACTACGCCTTTGTTGGTTGTGAAAACATGCCCTCTAGTGGCAGAAATTACATACTGTGCCTTTAAAACAGTAGTTAAGTCCCTTAGTAGCCATAATAACATTTTTGTGCTACTTAAACGTTCTAAAATCATATATATATATATATTATAATTTAATATATATTAGTAATATATAAGTTAATAAGTAATAGGAGATATAAAATATTATTTTAAGAGAGTTTAATGTAATTTAAGTTTAAATGACTTAAAAATTTAAGGCAGCAACATATTTTTACAGTGAACAGATGAGCATTTTTCGGCAAGCAGGAATCGTTGTACATACAGACTTGTTAATTCTGTATTACACTGCCTTTTTTGAAAACCTCTCCATTTGCAGATATAATGCTGGAGATTGGATTGCAAGTTCTGTTAATGACTTTTAGAAAAAGGTAAAAGGTCATTCTGCACCAGTGGGTCTGAAATTCTCCATGGGGTGATGTGATGGTGATGCTCTTTCACCTCCAGCTGAGTGTTTGTGGATGTTTGCAGCAGCCTTTCACCCTCCAAAAGAAGCGGAGGCCTATTAGCACTATAGACTGCAGAAGAAAGAGCCAAAATAAAGCAGGCTTTCATCTGCACAGACATTTTTCCGGGTGCATTTCCACTAAGACATGGTTCAATGGGGCGACGGGGTTGAATAGGATCTCTTTGTGGGGACTCTTTGAGCAAAGCCAGCATCATTATTTGGGACAGTGAGATTTTAAAGATTTTTCATATTGTTAAATGTTTCCATGGAGATTTTTGAATGTCTAACATCACACTACTGCATGTTCTTAAGGCTGAAGTGTGTGATTTATTATTTACTATAGCCTCACTGAGAAAGAACTGCAGATTATTGACTGTTTTTAAATACAGTCTCTCACCATCTGTAATTGGCTCCATACTCGTGTGTTTGAATGAGCCTGTTTTGATGGTCAGAATGATCTCAGAACATCAATGTGTTTAGTGGGTTAATGGTTTTAATATCAATTATGTTTTTTAATTGAATGTTTAATTATTTAAATAATTATTTATTAATATTGCTTAATATATACTTAATATTAATAATAATTTAATCATATTCATATGATTAAAATGAAAATAGTAAATAAATGCTTGCTTGATGTAAAACTGGGGTATTATTAATATACACACGCAGATTTTGAATCGCTGGGCTCTTTTGGTTTAATGAATATTTTTTTATTAATTAGCTGTATATGTTTTCTGTGTTCATTTTAAATTTTATATACTTTTTTAGTAATTTTGTTGTGCTTTTGTAATTTTTTTTAAATAGACATTTATTATAGACAATATTATTATAACGGTTTTTATTATTATTATTATAATTTTAGACCAATTTGTTTATACACTTTTAAAAATATTTTTTAATAATACACATTTATTTTAGTTACAATTTATGGAGAGAATAGTTTCATAATTTCAAATAAATATATTATGATCCACAAATAAATGTAAAGCCATTGACAAAAACCAAGCATATTCACAAAATGAATACAATGAGATCCACAAATATGAATCATACTCACAAGTAAGTAAAATTAGACTTAAATAGTCTAAATAGTCTTAAAAAAAAAAAAAAACATACATATAAAACAAATATTTGTGTGTATTTTTTTTATTTGCAAGTCTAATTTTACTTGTGAACATAATTCATGTTTGTGGAACTCTAAAGTTTATTTGTGGATCTCATTGTATTTATTTTGTGAATATGCTTGTTTTTTTTGTCAGTCACTTTACATTTATTTGTGGATCATAATATATTTATTTGGAATTACGAAACAATTCTCGCTCCATCATAATTATTTTAGTTTGAAGTTAAATGAAAAACATTAAAAGACTAAAATTGTTAATATTAATGAAAATATTTAGATAATTTTAATCTTATAAATCGGTTCATTCATTTTCATTATTATTTTTCATATTATTATTGTTATTTTTTATTACTAGCTCATGTTAATATAAGTACTTTTATTTGTATTAATAATCTGCAGAGTTTAAATCTTAAAACGACACACTTCAGCTTAAAAGACGATTTGGTCACAGTTGCATTTATAAATCACATATGTGTATAAAATCTAAAAAAAAAAGTGTTACCTCAGCTGCCTTTATATTGTGTTAGTTATTGTCAACATTTTGTGCAGTTCTTTGTATGTGTAAATTATGATTTAATATAAAAAAGATCTCTAATCTCTACAGCTGCAGAATTCGCCTGCTAACAAGAAAATTCCTATGTGTTTTTGCAAGTGTCTGAAACAAAAGAGCCAGAGCTGGAATAACAATCGTCTGCCTTTTCTCCGTAATTAACCACATTCACACTCCACTGACAAAGAAAGCTGATGGAAAGAGAGAGATAGAGAGCGAGGGATGAGGTGGAAGAGGGGATTATAGTTAATGCATATAACTAAAATAACCCTGCTTGCTTGTAGTAATTCATTGGTTTAATTAACATAATATTAAATTGACTTACTCATGTTATACTTATACTAAAGTATAATCAATTATTATTAATGTCAATGAAAATATTCAGATTATTACAAAAGAATATGATATATGAGCTATAGAAGACTATTTATTTTTTATGTATTTATTATAAAAATATGTTTTATTATCGCAATGATGACAGTATACATACACAAAAGATATAAATATCAATAACAAGTTACTGTTTCTTAGTTTACAGTGAAGTTAAATTTTTTATGATGTAATATGAGAAGAAATTAAAACTAATTTAAATGTAAACAAATAATTAATATTATTATTGCTTAAAATTTATGGATTATGAGATACGAGCTATAATAAATTTATTTCACGTAGCTTTTTTAAAAATTATTTTAATATCAAATGGACCTATAAAGGCATGCATGTAGTAAAAATAAATGTAAATAACATAAAAATAAATATAAAAATAAAAATGAACCATTTATTTTAATTTACAGGTGAATTTATTCATGATGGAATATGACACAAAGGGCTCTATTTTAACGATCTAAGCGCAAAGTCTAAAGTGTTCGAATCCACTTTTTCTATTTTAAGGACGGAAAAATATGATCTGCGCCCTGGCGCATGGTCTAACAGGGTTGTGCTTAATCTCTTAATGAGTTATGGGGCATAACGTGCATTAAACCAATCAAAGTCTCATCTCCCATTCCCTTTAAGAGTCAGTTGCATCGTGCCATGGCGCATTTGCTATTTACATGGCGGAATTTGTAGGAGGAAAAACTGAATGCTTCACTAGCGAGAAAACAGTTAAAGACCATCAGCATCGCAAGAATAAAGAATGAGCCTCCTTCATTCATCCTCTTTACTTTTTTTTTTTTTACTTTTACTCTTTACTTTACTCCTTTACTTTCGTGGAGTAAGGAATTAGTGGAAACTCACTCAACTGAAGACATCCATTAGCCTACATATTTATTTTTGTTTAAGCGCAAAGATTTGTTTCAAAACTATTTCTAAATTCAGTTCTAATTTCCAGCAAACGAATAAATGAACAATAATAACGAAGTGTGGTCAAAAAAAACAGTTATAAGTTTTATCCAAACACACGTCCTATTTATATACCCCATATGGTGATGCATATATCTCCAAAACCCGACAGGTGGACAAATCTAAACTTGTTTTTATTAAAACAAATATAAATATTTAAATAATAAATAATACTGCTAATATTATTACCATTATACAAATGCAAGTTGTCATGAATACACTGAAAAATGCCCCCAACATGAAGAAGGCATAGAGGTAGTGGTTTTTATATTCATGTAGAAGATAATAATTTTGTAACATTTTAATCCTTTCATTTTTTCATATGTAAAGATATTTGTGTGTTGCTGTACATCTTGTGTGTATTAAGCAATGTGTAAGCGTTTTGGACCTCCATTTAGTTGGTCATTTGCACAGTCTATTTCAGTTCCTCAAAATAGCAACACGCCAACAATGCGCCTTAACACATCTCCTTTATAGACCGGAACACCCATGAGTCCACAAAGTGGCACAAATGGATTTGCTATTTAAACAACGTGGCGCAAAACATGAAAATTAGGGTTGCGCTAGTCTGAAAATAGCAACAAATCATGTCAAACACGTCTTGCACCTTATTGCACTGGGTGTATGATGGGGCCCTAAATTTGAATTGAAACAAAATACTAATATTATATTATTCCCTTGTTAATATTTGTTCATACAAATATTCAGATCATGAATTACAACCACCAGGCTTTTCTTCGCAATTAACCCCATTCACAGTCCAGTGACAAAGAAAGCTGATGGAAAGAGAGAGATAGAGAGCAAGGGATGAGGTGGAAGAGGGGATTAGAGTAAATGCAGAGGTGCTAGGAGGTGCAGTGGTCAAGTGTTATCAAGCTCCAGGCTCTTTTAATAGAAGTTTACACAGTGTGATCCTTCTCTGTGTGTGTGTCAGATAATGTGCTCCAGGCGAGAGTTTGAAGGAGCGTTTAATTGTAGAGATAGAGGCTCTGTGCTGCTGAGCAGAATTCAAATTGTGTTTGCAACTGGATTTCAATTTCAACACAATATATTAAGGAACAATACACAGAGAATTTGAATGCCTTCTTGCTAAACCTTTTCTTTGAAAAATCAAAGAATAATGAGAGAAGAAAGATGGAATTGGGATGGTTGAGAAATCAAACAAAGGTTGTTTATTACTGAAGCCTTTGTTCTGCTCTTTTCTTCCAGCGCGAGCCTCATAAAAGCTAACAAGCTGTATGAGGTTATGAACCCATTTCTCATTTCATTCGAGCTCTAGACATGTACATGGTATTATACAGGTTCAGCTTGACAGAAGTATGGAACATTAAGGCTCAAAATGTCCACCTTTTACTTTTATCTGGTCCCAAATTGCATGAATGTTCCAGAATATCAAATCCATTTACTGAAGATTGGTAGAAAAGCACAATCTGTACAAAAAGTAGCAATAAAAGACATTTGCTTTGATTCAAATCCAGAGAAATATAAATGTGTTTAGGGAGAAAAGGCTATTGATTTCTGTACTATTATAGTACAGATTTAAAAAGCAACAATGACAGGGTAAAATATGCATACGCAAATACATTTAGTGCAGAATAGTGGATCTCATAGCATTTTAGAGATGGAGTTACAGTTCTAAATTTAGTTGGTATCAGTTTGTTTTTCTGCATGTTTTTAGCAATGCAATCTCACGGCAATTCATAACTTTTAATTTAGTGGCTAATTTTTATGAATTTGTACGATCTAATTCGTACAATTTAGTACGATTTGCTCATCACCCAATGACGATTGGGTTTAGGGGTGGGGTTGGGTGCCACGCCTCCTTTTTAAAATCGTACGACTGAACTCATACGAATTTGTACGAATTAGCCACAAAACTGACAAAGCATAAAATACTTACATTTTTTCGTGAGATCAGTCTTTTTAGAGACTGTATGATGGCGAGATCAAATTTTAATGGATTATTATAATTAATGGCAAAATTACTGCTTTAAAATGTAAACTGACATTTCCTACTGGCTCATTTCAGCAAAAGATAAAAAAAATGACTTTTTTTGATTTTACCGATGAAATCCAGCTAAAGCTATAAAGCTATTTTGCCACCTGTACAAATTGCAAATGTGTCCAGTTAATGTATTTTTTCTTCTTGAGCAAATCTACTTTTAGCTAAACATTTTAGACATCGCTAAAATGTCATTGAGCTTAAGATAAGGATATACATGTACACTACATTGAGTTAGCCTTGAATTAGCAGCTTTAAGCTTTATTTGAAAAAACAAAATAATCCACAAGAAAACCAATACATCAGCAAAATAACATGAGAGAAAGTACTGAACAAACGGAGAGATCTGAATAGGCTGGCAGATGAGATAAAAACTAGAAACAGGTGTGCTACATAATCAAGAACTATGGAAACAAATAAGTGGAACACAGAAAACAGGAACACAATATCGGAAAACAAGAAAATAAAAACTACAGTTACGTCCCAAATGACACATTACACTTTACACAATTATGCACTTATGCACAAAACCATGTAATGTATTTAATGTCGTCTCCAATGGCATACTTTTTTTTTTTTTACTAAACAAATTCAAACTGTCTCCCAGTTGATGTTTACCTTTTGCCAAATTTGTAAAATAAAAGATTAATCTAACAAATAGTACAACCGCATTCACTATCAGGAGGCGAATAAACATCTATGTTGGAGAATTTTTCATAGTTCCAAAATAAATAAAGCAATCCATCCACAGCACCTGATAGCTTCACTACATGAGCAAAGCTGCAACTATTGAGTGCATGAAGTGTTCAACATTACACACTTCTTTTTATGCGTTGAATAAGTATTATTACATCCGGGTATTTAAAGTGCAGTTATTGTTTTTAGAATTTTCGGTATGAATGCACTACTTACTATTTATACTACAAAATAGTGCTTAAGTATGCAATTTGAAATGCACATTAAGTCTGTTAAATGGCACATACGTGTGACAAAATGATAATGGGGGCATGTCAAGGACAATTGACATAACCATTCACAATTCTGATTATAAACTGGCCGTTTCAGAATGTTAGATATTTTTTCAGTAGACAACTGTTCAGGAATTGTGTTCTGGTTGTGTTTTTGCTATATTTCTTTTTAAAAAGACAAATACATGTCCTTCAAATGACTTTCTCCTACTTATTATCAAACGAAAAAGCAATTATTATTTTTTTATCATTTCATTATGAATAATTATTCACTGACTGACCTTCACATAATGATCCAAGTAAAATCATGATCAAAATGACAAGCGTAAACTGACGCACCCTTTATGCATCAGACCTCCTTTGCCATCTCTTCAATTATTTTCTTCATCTGGAAGAAAAATCAGATTTTATAATTAATGATGTAATGTATGAAATGTGAGCTCTGTATTCATCAGTATTTGATTGGTGTATAGATGTGTGTGTGTGTGTGGATGTGTTTATGTTTGTTCTTGCAGGCTGCTCTTGTCACCTCTTTCCATGTGATGACGCCACACAGTCGCCCACTCTCTGTTATAAACAGACGCTGCTCACCCGTGACGCTCATGATGCAATGAGCCTGACAGAACACACACACACAAACACACAAGCACTCATCATGTCGAGGTACACCGGAACAAAACATGGAGATAATGTGAAGGAAACATAATAGTGGTAAGCTGATTCTCATTGCACACCTGATTTACTGTGCTGTCAGGGGTCAGATGAAGACGCACAGGCTGAACACAACACACTTCTTCAAGCTGTTTACATGAATCCTGCAAGAATAAGTAAAGATTTAGTGATGCCGAGAAGCGTCCCATCAGGTGTAACTTTCTTAGCTAAGTCCACTAAATAATACTAACAGATATTAAAACAAATTTTAAGTTTAAGTTTTAGTAAATGTTCAAATTACATTAGAGACCATCTCTGTCATCGAGAATTCCTTGATATTAGCGACACTGGTGGTCATTGAGTGAACTGCATTTGTTTCATGCAAGTGGATGCCTAAAGAAATAGTTCATCCAAAACTTGAGAATTACCCCATAATTTACTCAACCTCAAGACATCATTGGTGTGTATGATTGATGTACATCATTGATGTATATATTTTTTTGGAGTCCGAAGATCCTTGAGCCCAGGGCTCCCTCTCGTTTGCAGGGCAAGAGGGGAGTTTGAGCTCGATAGGTCTTGAGAACTCCCCTGCTTGTTATGGCTAATAAGTTGGGAATTGCTATTAGAGATAGCTGACTAAGAGTGTGCCTATGATGCCACTTTGGATTAATAAATTTACTTGTGTTTCATGTCTTTGGATGGTGGGAGGAAACCACGGAACCTGGGGGAAACCCACATGAGCACGAGGAGAACATGTAGACTCTGCACAGAAACGTCAACTGGCCTGGTAAGGTCTTGAACCAGTGACATTCTTGCTGTGAAGCTAACAGTGCTAACTTCTGGGCTGCCATGCTGACCTATCTATTAAAAGGAAGGAGGAGTAGAGAAGGAATGGGGGATTCTTCAAGACGAAGATGACTGAGCTGAGAAACTGTTATTTATAGTAAGTTAGGATTCATCTGATTGGTGCATCATGGGTTAGCTGATGCAGGACCAGCCATGATCAATCATAAGCATGTGATCCTCTCGAAATTAGTTTATAAACAAAGCGCACTTAATGGTGTTGGGTAGCTTTTTTTAAGCTTCCAAAAGAGCATAAATCCATCATAAAACTTGCAATTGATGTGTTTTTGTAACAAAAAAATATTTAAAATTATAAAATTAAAGACTCAAATCACTGACTTCCATGCTGCTGAATGCACAGTTGGGGACAACTGACTGACAAGTATGACACATGATGTAAGACACAATCGTAGTGGAAGCTTTGGGAACGGACGTGGCATTGTAATAGTAATATACTGTATAGCATTATGCACTAATGCCAAGCAAACTAGTTTTCTTGTTCATCATCTTCTGTGGTAAACAAACTGTGGTAAGTGGTTCCTGCTTGTGCTACGAATGTGTTACGTCGAGTAGGATGAAGTTGAGAATGCACATTTGGCCGCCCATGTAAGTCAGTGATTTGAGTTTATAGTTAAACACATCTATCTTGGGCGTTCTAATTAAATGAATTAAATGTAAAATGTTTGAGGTTGGTCCCCCTGCCAGTACTGTTAATGCTAATAGTGCAGATCCCCTGTGTGAAGTAGAAGGACATTGTGATCATTTAAAGCCATCTCACTGCATTACAGTTATGTGAAGAACTACTAAAGGACCATTCTAAAGTTGCAATTGATAATTACTGTTTTATTCCCCTTATATTGTTCTAAACATATATTACTAATAAAGTACAACCATCATGCCAGTCATATTAGTTATATCAGTTAATGAGTGCTGGTGTCTGGAAATGTTTGGAGAACATAAGTAAGAGTACAAGATTAAAATAAATAATTTAATTATATGTAATATAATTAATATCCATATTCATATTTTATATTATAATAATTTGTATTAAAATATTCTAATTATAACCAATATGAATACTTTTTTAAAAGATAAATATATTACCTTAAATCTACTT
Source organism: Danio kyathit (assembly GCA_903798195.1). Lineage (NCBI taxonomy): Eukaryota > Metazoa > Chordata > Actinopteri > Cypriniformes > Danionidae > Danio > Danio kyathit. Next base: position 27,847,936 of record LR812541.1, on the reverse strand, counting down.
AAAGTGCATGAGGATAATCATACATGAGGGTCCTTGGCATCCAAAAACTTTTTTCTAGACTCTAGAGCATTAAAAACATTTTTTTTTACATAAAAAAAAAAACTAAACGCAAATATTTAAGTTAACCAAACAAAGAAAAATACTTCTAAGGCATTTCTTCAGTGTAGTTAATGCTAGTTCTAACATTTACTAAACAATTATTGAAAGATTTAATTTGTTAACACTGTCTGGCCCCAAATTTCATACATTTTTAGGACACCAAGCAGGACAAAATCGCTTGCTGGTACCATTTAAAAAACCCTGGCTGTGAATCCAGCCTCTGAATTAAAATCCTTCCATTTTCATTTCATTCTTTTTTATTATGCTTTCAGTAACTTTGCACAATTCTTGTTATGACTCAGCACATTATGAGCTCAATTACCTCAGTTCTATGCTCAAGCAGACACTTGCGCAGCTGCAATCTGTTGATTGTACCCAAGAGAACAGAGGAGTCTGGGAGACAAGAGAAAAAGTAAATGACATTCTCAAAACGCCAGCCTCATATTCTTCAACAGCACCATCGCTGTACTGTTCTGTGCTGAAACATTCTCTGTATTTTTGCTCATCAACACCCAGTCATTTGGCCTTTGGCTCTTATCGACACAAATTGCCCTGGCTTTCACTCTCTCTGCCATGGAGCACCGAGGTGTTAAAGTGAAGAGCAGAGATTGTGTGCTTGAGCTGCTGATATTAGTTAGTCTCACCGCGTGATTCCACCACAGGTAGTTCAGAGTCTGTGCTGTCCTTTAGGATGTGCTGAACACTTATCAGCGTCTCGCTCCTTTCCAGAACAGCTCCTGCTGGGATCACAAACTGCTTGATCTGAACATCGGCCAACCTGTGGGAGAGCATTCACGAGCAAAACAATTTACTATCTAGCAGGAGGATCACGATTTAACTTTCTCTTCATCTGCTTTAATATCTGTTGTTGCCATCAATATTCTATGATCACATTCAACAAAGCTGAATAATTGTGAATTTGTATAATAATACTGGACAGAAATCCTCATATTCATAAAATATCTTTGATAGCATTCATTCATTTTCTTCGGCTTTGTCCCCTTATTAATCAGGGGTCACCACAGCGGAATGAACCACCAAATTATCCAGCATATGTTTTACGCAGCGAATGCCCTTCCTGCTGCAACCCATCTCTGGGAAACACCCATACACTTTCATTCACACACATACACCATGGACAATTTAGCTTACCCAATTCACATATAGCGCATGTCTTAGGACTGTGGTGGAAACCAGAGCACCCAGAATAAACCCATGCTAACATGCAAACTCCACACAGAAATGCCAACTGACCCAGCCGAGGCTCAAACCAGCCGTGAGGCGACAACGCTACCCACTATGCCACCCCTTTTTGTTAACATACTTTATCTTATTTTGAAATTGACAGTAATGTAGCCAGTTACACCAGTTAGAAACTAAGAAATTAAGAGCTTCAAAAAAAAATCTACTTTATTTGCAGAAACATCACTTGCCCCATTAAACTGATTTTTAGAGGCATTGTACCTTCCTTCAGGACATTTCCCCCCTTATTAAATATTTTCTTTTATGCCAGATACTTAAATTTCAACAATTAGCTACTTTGGTTAGATAGAATATTGTAAACTGTTACCAATAACCAAATTGTTTATAATGTAAATTACATTTACATAGACTGCAATATTATGACATAGCTAGCTATTGCTGAATATTAACGTTGATTAATAGAATCAATCTTTAACAGAGTGCATTTGTTTGCACCTTTATCTTGAACTTGTTGGCAATTTTTATTCATTTTTAGAAAGTACAGCCTTTCAATAGGCTACTTTTTAAAAAATACTATAATGACCAATTGGCACCACGCTCACTATACAATAGGGCTGCACAATATATCATTTTAGCATCAATATATCAATGTGTGCATCCGCAATTGTGACATTGCAGGATATGCAATGTTGCTTTGTAGTTGATCAGCACCGCATTTGAGAATGCATGAGAATTAAGCAAAACAGAGATAAACAGATACACAAAAGTTTATCATTTGCATGTGTTTTAAAGGGTTTTTAAATGTTTTAATCTGCATTTCAAGAAAGATTGACACATTCTGGCATAAAAAGTTCAACATTCGTAAATTAAACTCTATACATTGTTATTTTACATTACATTTGATTATTTTCCGAATACTGTTTGACACTCCAGAAAAATATAATGCTGTTTGTTTTATTTTTTTTCTTGGCTCTATTGTATTTATTTTTTACTTGTAATTTGTTTATTATTTTTTTTTATCCATGATTCATTCCCCTACAAAATCACCATAATCAGTCTAAATCTAAGATTTATTTCCTAAATAGTGCTATTAAACCATCTGAAAATGCATTCATATCGCAATACATATCGCAGAAAAACTACCATTTTGAGGGATGTTAACAGTAACAGTGGTCCTAATGTATTTCCTGTATTATGTTTTTAATTTCCATACCTTCCAAAAACCCAAAAAGGTCAACATATTGATAAATAATGCTATGGGAGCCATTTTAACATTAAGATGTGATTACATTCACTCTTGTTACAGTAATGAAATAGTTTGGCAACAAGCAGGACATGTTCATGGGCCAGTGACATTGCCACATTGAAATGATAGTATCTCTTACGAACATAAAACAGCCTATGTTTAACTGTGATTTCAAACCATCGCACCTCAATGTCTCCCCTCAGAATCTTGAACGGCAGAAAGCACCACAAGGCTGTCACCTCAAGAAAAATGCAGTTTAATTTCCACCAGCGCCTTAAGGCAGTTGATTGATCGACGCTTTACTCACTTCGGACATGCGCGGATGAGAGACGGCAGGTGCGGGAGCCGTTTAATAAGCGATATGCCATCATAGAAAGACGGCCTGTGTTTAGCCCGAGCCACAGCATTGGACACCAGCGTCGCCACCAGAGCGGGAACGGCGTACGAACACTGACCGGTCATCTCCACTGCCAGCAGGGCAGGAGAAAGTGTGTGTGTCACGGCCCCGGAGAAAGCAGCCGCTCCTGAAAACACACACAGGTTGGTTTTTGAGATTTATGATGAGGCGTAATGTATGTTATACTGTAAAAGAAAACGCTTATATATGGCCCTACTACACCCCTAAGCAACCCCTTGTCCGGAAACAATTTTGAATGTAGAGAAAACGAGTGAGTTTAAACTAATAAATTACGAGGACACAATAATGTCATTATATAAATTTGTGTTTCGTATATCACACACACAGAGCGGAAAATATGGGTCCATCAATACATGAGACATGTCTTATCGTCTCTGTGAGCATGCAGGGTTGATAATCTCCCTTCAGAAAGTTGACAGGGTAATAAGTTTGTTTACCTGCTAAAGCGTAGCCGCCTGGGTTTATCATGCTCTTCCCTGATGAGATTCCACCTGAGAGCAGATAGAACGAGACTTCGCCGATAAAACGACCCACTGCTGCACCTGAATAACACACAGGTATAGGGCTATTGGTTTACTTTGTTTAAAGATTGCATGATTAAACTGCATACTGATTGAAACGGATACATTGAAATATATTGTTGACTGCATTTTGTCAACTACAGTTTGATATGGGCATAGGCTTTAGCACAACAAAATATTTTATTTAATTTTGTTTCAATATTTTATTTAATTTTATCTCATATTATTTATATATTCATTTTATACACAATTTTAAGAGTTTATTTTTATTTTTAATATGAATTAATGTATTACTATAATTACAGTATTTTATTATAGTTTAGTTATTTGATGTTTATTACTATTTTTATAATTATGAATTGTTTGTTTAGAGATGTTAACTTTTATCAAACATTTGTAAATATATTTCTATTTTGTCATTAGTTTTTAGTTATTTTTATTTTAATTTTTTCTGAATTTTATCACACTTTAGTAGGGCTGGGCGTTTTTTTCGATTTTTTCGATTAATTCGAATTTACGTTTTAAGACGATTTTATTTTTTACAAAACCGAAGAATCGCGATTTTTTTATAAAAATATTAAAGCCACTTTCCCACTATCGTGCCAAACCGTTCTAAACTGTTAGACAACCGTGCTGAATTGTGCTGATTCTGCGTGTTGACGTCGCGGCTCTGTTGATGAGCTACCAGCTGATTTAGCGGAAGCGCGCCAGGGCGGACTTGCCATTGGGAACACCGGGACATTTTCCCGCTAGAGCAACAACAGCTCCGCAGCCAGCCTCGCTAATGTTTCCACGCGCGTCGTGCTGTTGTTCGCGTCCCCGCAGCCGTCTGTCTCTCCCGCGCGAGCTGCGAGACGGGCTCGACAGGTGGAGTCACTTTTAGTCACTTATGCCCGCGCACCCATCGCTCCACACACACACACACACACACACACACACACACACACACACACACACACACACACACACACACACAAGGAAATAATTGCACCTAGTTCAAAGCCCAGATGGCTGGTTTTGTATATTATACCCGCACACCACCTGAAGGACGGTACTGTATGAATTAAATCATAACCCATATATGCACCAATAAACAAGTAAAATGAATGAATGAATAAAATAAATATGGATTCTTAAATGTCGGCAGTTTTTACTCCAAAAAATATCAATACATATCGACAAATGTTTTATAAAAATAGAGCAATTTTCATAGACATTTAAATATAGATAGATATGTAACAGGTTTTTTTTTTCACGGTGATCTTTAATATATACTGGGTGGTGTAGCTACGCACAAATATTTTTTAAAATGTCAAGCAGATATTTGTCTATAGCTCGTTAGTTATTTATGAAGACAAAAAATAATTAAAATAGCAAAAATAAAACTATAAAATTACAAAGATAAAAAGAGCAGCATTCTGCTAAATATAGTGCTTTATATCCTGATATGCTATGTGTTTCATTCGTTTTTTTATATTTAACTTGATGCATTCGTTATTTAATGTTTAAATACTGAAATCGTTTAAATGGTTATATTTTACCATCAAAATGTAGTATATTTTATATCATTACCAACTTTTGATATAAAACCGCTGTTATTTTATTGATTGTTATGAAATAATTTAAGTGCTATATTATTTATTAGTGTAAGTGCCCGCTCACTTTGACAAGGCCTGTCTAAATATATATTTCTGCCTTGCCACTAATACAGATAAACTATTGTTGCATTATCATTGTTTATTTTTCTGTTATGTACAGAGATTTGAATATTTATTTCCCCTCCAATCCTTTTCAATCTTCACGTTATATTTTGGTCATTTTCTCTTCAAATAAAATTTGCCCAAAGCTGCACAACATATGACCTCTACATAAATACGGGTGCTGTGACTTCTATTGTAGCTATGTTTAGCATCCCTATATGAGAGAGTGCCATAACCGCGTTTAGTCACATGGTTGCTTTTCTTTTACAAGTGAGCATGAAAAAAACTAGTTTCAGCATTTATTTAAATTTAAATGAACAAGGTAAGCTGGTAAGGTAGTTACACAGTAAAAATTTTTTTATAAAAAAATAAGTAAAAAAATCGAAATCGAAATCGTGAATCGGTCAAACTTTATGAAAAAATCGAGATTTTTTTTTTTTTGCCATATCGCCCAGCCCTACACTTTAGTGTGTATTTTGTTTACATTTTTAGTTATGAAAATCATAATAATAATTATATTGTATTATTATCGTTGTTATTATTATGTTTGTTTATATTCACTTAATTTTTATCATGATCTTCATTTTTATTTTCTTCTATTTTACTCACTATTTAACATGTTATCATATATTTTAGATTTTTTTAGCACTTTTTTCATAGAATTTGTTTCAATATTTAGCATATTTTGTGTGTGTAGTCATGTTTTTTTCTCACCGTTTTATTATATTATTAGCATTATATTCTATTTCATTCATATTTTATTTCATTCTTATTTTTATCTCATCACATTTTAATTATAACATTTTTCATAATGATAATATTTTCGTATAATTTTATTATCGTTACTAATTATTGAATCATTTATTTATATTCTTTTAGTTTTATTGAATAAGCATATGGCGACACGGTGGCGCAGTGGTTAGCACTGTCGCCTCACATCAAGAAGGTCGCTGGTTCGAGCCCCGGCTGGATCAGTTGGCGTTTCTGTGTGGAGTTTGCATGTTCTCCCAGTGTTGGCATGGGTTTCCTCCGGGTGCTCCAGTTTCCCCCACAGTCAAAAGACATGCGCTATAGATGAATTAAATAAACTAAATTGGCTGAAATGTGTGTGAATGAGAGTGTATAGGTGTTTCCCAGTACTGGGTTGCAGCTGGAAGGGCATCCGCTGTGTAAAACATATACTGGATAAGTTGGTGACTCCTGATGAATAAAGGGACTAAGCCGAAGGAAAATAAATGAATGAATGAATTAGCATATAATGTAAATCCCATGATTTTACTGCTTGACTTACCATAAACAAATACTGGCATGAAATAACCAGCAGGTAAAGGTAAAGTACAAGCCACGACCAGCAGCCCGACCTTACAGAGAGACGTTAGAAATCACAAAATCAGCTGATGACCGCCTTTTCAATTCTTAAGCAATGTCTTTTAAACACAATAATAATCTATGCTGATACTCAATGCATTTCACCTTGGCGAGAATGAATACTGCCAGCGTTTGGAAGTAACTTCTGCCTGGTGGATTCCAGGCCTGCCAGAATGTGTTTTGTGGCTCAGGCAGTGCAGATGCATTCTGGGAAACACTATACCAGGAAGTGCCGTCTAGCATCGAAATAAGCAGCTGCCTCATTGTGAGCTATAAGAAAACAAAAGAGAGATTTAAGTACAAATCATGAGCACCTAAGATTGACTCACTGCCAATATTTTAGAAATAGGCCTATATCCTCACCTCAGAAGCTATGAAATGTCCCGCCGAGTGATAAAACGTAAAGCAGGCTAGAAGAAATGCCACTATGGCTGAATAAAGTGACTTTCTGGATATTAGGAATGCAAACAAGAGGCATATCTGGGTTAAATCACAGAAAAATATCAAAACACAAATTTGTAAACCAACTGGAGATCAAAATTAGTGAACAACCTGCAATTTCCTAAATTTCAAGACCATTGCTTAGTCCTATTTGTAGTATATATCCAAGAATAAAAGAGCCATTTCTAAAGCATATTTCAGGAGTTGTCTATATATTCTGATTTATGTTGTCTAATTGTTCACCAACTTGATTTCACCAAGTAGGACATCTTCCTGGATTAACATCAATGTTGATCCTGGAACAACATTCCAATCAAAATTAAGGGATATGTTTACCATTTATGTTAAGTTTAGGCTTACGGTTAGGTTTATGCACTTCTACATGAGTGTTATCCAACTATTATTCCCCAATGATTTTGGGAGTAATTTACAGTTATAGTTGGATTTAGGAGTAGGGAATAGGTATGGATTACATTTTGTAACAAAAATGATGTTTCAGGATCAACATAGATGTTAATCCAGGATCGCATCCAACCCAGGCTTATTATTAATACGTACCCCTATATAGATTTCTGGAGATTGCCAAATATGTCCCAGGAGGTACTTTTTTTTTGTTTTGCAGTTTTTGTTTTTGTGAATCCACCAGAGACCGCTGTCAACCTACTGACTGACTGACCGACTCCTCTCTGCATCTCAAGTCTGCCGAAGTACATGGCGAGCTACTGGGCAAACTGGTAACAGCAGAAAAGCCATCTACACATTGGTAAGCGCTCATCGGCGTCATACCGCCCTTTAGCATTCATTTTAAAGATTAAACGCAGCCATATGTACTGTAGCTCTGGCTACATAATTCGTGCTCTCCAGAAATGTATACAGGGGTACGTTTTCACAATGAGCCTGTGTTGATCGCATCGCACTTGGCAAAATCATGATGTGCTCTAATTATTAGTTAAGTTTTCTCTAATTTAATTTTTCAGCAAATATATAATGGTTTTTATTGAAGTCTGTTTATTAATTTGTAAAACACTGTTCTACCGGCATGGTACAACCACAATTAAAATTATATAATATTTAATATAATATTTGAATGATGATGCTATTTGTGAAATGAAAGTGTTTTCTCATTTTAATCTCCACTGTTCAGTCAGCCTTTCAGTCTGAGACCAGCCAGAAATGGATGGTTTGAAGACTATAACTATTTTAGTTCACATTGTTATTCTTATAAAATTAGAAAATGAACCTAAAAAACAAATGCTAAATTAGTAAGATTCTACTAGTAATCTCATATGCTTTGGACTATTTTTTTAAACAAAAGCCAAAGCAAAGCTCTTTGAAATAGTATAATATGAAAAAATAGGCGGGAAATATGAAAAAAAAAAGAAGAAGAAGAAAAAAAAAGCATTTGATTAGCGGCAAGTCTGTCAAATCTATTAAACAGTGTGATATGATTTCCAGTCTGTGGAAATGAATCTTTCCGCTCACTCTGTTGCCAAAAATCTGCTGATGGGTTTGTTTGTTTTGACAAAACGCAGAGCCCAGCGATGACAGAATAAGTAAATACAGCTGAGAATACTGCAAAACAGCCTGAATAAGAGAGAGAAAAAAAAAAACATTAGAAGAATTACTCTTTCATAAATACCCATAAGGTAACAGATATGAGTAAGTTGTATTTAACTTTTGACTGTCTGTTGCCAATCTCTTAACCACAAGCTTACCCAAGCAGAGCGAAAATTAATATTTCAAAAGGCTGAAAAGGCAGATCAGTAGAAAAGCTGGTCTTAAACAGGGCCTGGATTGTGTCTGCAGACAGAGATTAAAGAAATATTGAATAATTTCTCTCATATATCCTTCAGGCTGTGTAATCATATCTAAATTCAATAATGTCAATTCATAGCATCCCCTAATGCAATCTAAAAGCACAGCGGTAAATGAGATTACTGCAAAGACAGCAGAAGCATCCATTAGGTGGCGCTGTAGGAAGCGTAAAGCTCTTACCTTGATCTCCAATACAGACAGAAAGCAGCCTGAAGGTGATGGCGCCGCACGCTGCTGCAAAGAAGCAGGGGCAATAATCTCTGACTGAATAATGAGTCCCCATCACCTCTATACTGAAGAGAACGCCTGTGACGGTCAGACAGAGATAACCACACAGCCAAAGGTCAGCTATCAGTGACTGATTGTCATCTGGATTTCAAATAGTAATTACATTTTAAATATTCAATCGGAGTACACTTTCATGACTGCATATTATTGACAAAAATTTCAATAAAATATTTGTAATTTATTGATTCTCTCTAAAGCTCAAAGCATACTTAGGTTTTCACACATATAGTATGCCAATATGGAATATTATTGGGGCCAAAAGTCTTTAAAAAGAAATCAAATTTGCATTCATATTTTTTTCTACCTTAAAGGAATAGTTCACCTAAAAATGAAAATTACGCAATAATTTACTCACCCTCAAGCCATCATCAGTGTATGTATATAATTTTCTTCTGTCAGACAAGTAGTTTTAAATTTGATCCTGGCTTTTCCCTAGTGTTTTTACGCTTCCAAAAGCGCATAAATCCATAATAAAACTAACCCATAGACCAACAGGCTTTTAACACTTCTTATGAAGTGGGTCAATGCATTTTTTTAACCGATATATTTCAAATTTTTAATCATTAAATTCCAGTGGCTGCTGAATGCATTTTACGCAAGAAAGACGTATATGATGCATGTAGACACATGTATAATGTGTTCAGCATCGGCCGTGCTTTGCATTGTAAGAGTAATATAGTGTATAACATTCTACAGTAACACTAAGCCAACTAATTTTTTTAATCATGGTCTTCTTCTGTGGTAAACAAACCAACCCAGGCTCATTCTTAAAACATACCACTATATACATTTCTGGAGAGTGGCAAATATGTCCCAGGAGCTACATTTTTTTTTGCAGTTTTTGTTTTCGTGAATCCACCAGAGGCCGATGTGTATACTTTTTAATTATGTCGACTGACTGTTTGACTGACTGACTGACCTATCAACTGACCCACCCTCCTTCTTCCCTAAACTTAACCAACAATGTTTTCAAAAGCAACGATTAACCCGCCCACCCACTTCCCTTAACCCAACTGACAGTTTTAAAAAAGCAATCCAGAAAAAGGAAAGACTTCGCTTGATTTTTACCATGTTTTCAGATTTTACCACATTTTTACCTTGTTATTTACTTGTTTATTTTATTTTTTGGATTCTGTTTTTGTCTTACCTGCTTTCTGGAACCACTCTTCACCGGACTCGAACCCCGTCATCGTGGACAAATTCCTCAGCGTCTCAAGTCCGCCGATGTACATGGGGAACTAACTGAACAAACTGGTAACAGCGGGAAAGCCGTCCATACGCAGGTAAGCAGTCAGCTGGTAAGTGTCATACCCCCCAGCAGCATTTGTTTTAAAGACAAAATGCAGCCATATGTACTTCTGGCTACATAATTCGCGATCTCCAGAAATGTATTTAGAGCTATGTTTTCAGAATGAGCCTACAGTATGTTGAAACAAACTGTATGGTTCCTATAATGGGCCATGAGATGCATCTATTTTCAAAGCTTCTGCTACAAATGCGTCTTATATCATACATCAGTCATGTATAACATGCATTCAGCCACCACCTCCTGTAGTATACTCACATATTTTCTCCATTATAACAATTTTGTAGTTGCTGGGTTGTTTTCAAAAAGTTGCACTTTAAAAACCAATTTAAATAGTTTTCATTATCAGGACCCCCAAAATGTGTATAATATTTTCGTTACACTTTACTTGAAGGGGTGTTCTGTCATAGTCATACATCACAACCGGTCTGTGTCTTTGTCATGACAACTTGACATTACCAGGACAACAAAATGTGTCATGAATCTGTCATAAACATGATTGTCTTGAGCCCATTGTCATGAATATTTTTCTGGTCACTTTGTTCAGTAAAACAAAATTAATTTGTCATTAAAAGTGTCAATACTTAATATTTAATTACATTTTAATGACAAATTCAATTTGTAGCACTGAATTTGAGGTCAAGAAAAATATTAATGACGCTGTTCTAAAATTCATGACACAATTATAATGGCCTCATAACAATCATGTTTATGACAGATTTATGACAAATTTTGTTGTCTTGGTAATGTAAAGTTGTCATGACAAAGACATGTTATGATGTATTTGTTTATGTCAATAGCAAAGACATCTCAAACAATGTCATTTTTGCATTCAAAATGACAACTAAGCAAATGACATCTAAGGACAGTTGTCATAAGCATGCATAAAATTCCATTCATATTCATCACATATTTCTTGTCATGATTATGAATGTTCCATGACAGTCTTATGAACACCACTTCAAGTGAAGTGTTACCAATTTTTTCTATTTTTTGTTGAAAATGGTGTCATGTAAACACTCTAATCAACTCACCGCTGATTGGAGCCCCAAAACAGCTTGCAACTCCCACCGCTGACGCCACAACCAGCATTTCTCCTTTAGCTGCTCTCTGTCAGATGCAAATGAATGAAACCACAAGAGTCATTAGCATAAGTAGCCTTCTATACAATTCCCATTTGGTTCTCATAAAATAAAATGAAAGTGGACTGCATGGTTCATGTATTACAGTAAAGTTCAGCTACCTGCTTTCCGCCACGACAGGAGACATGCAGACGGTTCATGAACGCACCAACCATGATAGATAAATGGACAAATGGGCCCTATTGAGATCAGAAGTTTAATTGCAAAAGGTCAATATATTCAGCAGTATGTCATTTTTTGGTTAATCTTCACATCCTCATTTGCATATAAGATTTTATTACCACTTTGCCGAGAAACACAGTGCTGCCGGCGGCATAGTGTGCATATCAGGCCAAACATTTTAGCAAACAGATTGGAGAGAGACAGGTAATCTGGCATGTCCACTCCTAAGAGAATAGCCCTTGCTTCAGGAACACCAGAGCCTGAGGGGTCGAGAGAAAAGCATTATGCATGAGCAAATGGACCTGACGGACCTACTCAAGCAATACTCAACGTTTATGAATAAATATTTCATATTGCGTCAGCATAATCCCAATGCAATCGTCTCTGTCACTCACAGCGGCTTTAGCTAATGAGGGTATCAGGCCTCTAACAGAACTGACTGATTGGGTCAAGTGGATTAAATGTAAATGTTATGTATTTATATATTTAAAAATTACGCTTACTTCTAAAAAAAAATTGCTATAAGTTATTTTTTTTTGTCTTTTATATACCAAGGACCCTTTGTAAAATATTAAAGTCATATTTGAAGTCAGAATTATTAGCCCCCCTTTTGATTTTTTTTTTCTTTTTTCAAATATTTTTCAAATGATGTTTAACAGAGCAAGGAAATTTCACAGTATGTCTGATAACATTTTTTCTTCTGGAGAAAGTCTTATTTGTTTTATTTCATCTAGAATAAAAGCAGTTTAAATAAATAAAAAAAACATTTTAAGGTCAAAATTATTAGCCCCTTTAAGCTATATATATTTTTTTTTCAATAGTCTACAGAACCAACCATCATTATACAATAACTTGCCTAATTACCCTAACCTGCCTAGTTAACCTAATTAACCTAGCTAAACCTTTAAATGTCACTTTAAGCTGTCTAGAAGTGTCTTGAAAAATATATAGTAAAATATTATTTACTGTCATCATGGCAAAGATAAAATAAATCAGTTATTAGGATGAGTTATTACAACTATTATGTTTTTATTATGTTGCAACTGTATATTATTATGGATACTAATTATGCTTTTCATAACAACTTCTAGGAAGCCCTGAATATCAGTATTCTTAGATTGTATAGATTAACAAACAAATTTATTACAGTTTAAATGTTTCTGTGTGTTGAATACTTTTGTTCTAATGTGCAAAGCAGGTGAGGTAAATCCATTTTTATTTCAAATAGACTTCCGCTGTTTTTAGTTACAGTTTGTAAATAAAATAATCTTTAATTACAGATTTTAATAATTATACATAAATTGTATTAAACAAGCCTATACTCTAAGTAGGAAATATATATAAAGTGATGACAAATTTTAGTGGACCTGAAATTCATGTAATGTGTACCTTTTTAAATAAAGAAATAAAACAAAAATATTGCCCTAATTTCTCAGTGCTGTGTAACCTGCAGAGTATGGGCAAATGCTGTGGGCGAAGCTGGTGGACAGAGCACAGAGGCAGGCTGGGTAAAGCGTCCAGCAGAGGAACTGCAGCAGGTGGTGACCCTTCAGACAGCCATACAGCCACTGGTGGGCTAATAAGAGAGAGAGAAGGACACAGACCGAGGTGAGAGACTGTAAGGTCAAGCCTGTTTTTGAAAGACCTTGCAACATTCAGCTGCTAGAACGCCTCAAACAGTTAGCCGACCTGCATGCATCTCTATGTAAATTATTTACCAAACGCTTTCCGAGTGACATGGTGGAACCGCTCACCGTTTAGCAGCTTGGCCACAGTCATGTCCATGAAGAAGCTCATTAGAGCTGTGATGATCCCTAACAGAGCATAACAGTACCACTCCATGCTGGCGAGAGACACCAGGAGCTTCTTCACATTCAGCACACACTCTGGCCAGAAGCAAGCACATACACATAACAGATGCAAATACAGACACATACATTAACATTAGTTGTTATAGCAGGGATGGTTCAAGCAAGAATGAAATTTCTGCCATCATTACTCATCCTCTATTTGTTCCAAACCTGTTTATTTCTTCAGTTAAACACAAAGGAAGATATAATGAAGAATACTGGAAAATGCTTCCATTGACTTTTACAGTATTTTTTGTTCCTATACCATAGATGTCAATGGCTGCTTTTTCCTCAACATTCTTCAAGATATCTTGTGTTCAACAGAAGAAAAAAATCATAAAAGTGTGAGAAAATGGTGAGGAAACTTTTGTTTTTGGGTGAGCTGTTATGACTCTTGATGATGTTTTTAAAGATGAATAGAGTTAGGTCATTGATGATGGAGAAGAAACGGTGACTAAAATCTTCCACCTCACCTCTGATTTGTGAGCGTGATTGTGGCCATGGTTTCCATGAAGGCTCATTAGCACTGATTAACTTTTCTTCCGCTATGGCTTGCTCTGTCTTGTCTTCGTGCACACACTGTTCATCATTTTCATTTTCTGCATGCTTTACATTCACACAAATCTCGTCCATTGTCTGAAACACAACAGGCCAGCTCTTAAAGCAGTTTTATAGTGAATGATATGGAAAGGCTCTTTTTCAGCTGTAATCTGTTTTTTTTGTAACTGTGAATTGCGTGAGTAAAATTATAGTGAAGGTAAGTTCCTAAAATAATTTAAATTCAATTCAGTGTTTCATCTACACACATGTATTTATTTTGTGAGTAGTTTTGTATGAAAGAAATCAGGGCCAAAAGTCCCTGAAAAAAAAACTCATCCTCTCCATGTTTACATAGAATCAGCAAAGCACTTGCACTTTACACTGTAGATGAAGAGTTCTGACTTACACAAAATGATTTTTACATGGACCAAATTGACCATCGAATCTACAACCTATAAATATTAAATATAATGTTTTGTCTGTATTTGTGTGTGTGTTAAAACACATCAGTGTGTTGCATCCATGTTCATCAACCAAAAAATCAACAAAAACAAAATAATTTGTCAGTACCTGATTTTTCAGTTAATTTATTTGCTGAATGTGGTAAAATACTGAAATTTTCAGTTCATACTATTACCCCTGAATTATTAGCCCCCCTGTATATATATATATATATATATATATATATATATATATATATATATATATATATATATATATATATATATATATATATATACACAGTTGAAGTCGTAATTATTAGCCCCTGATTTATTCTCCCAAGATTTTTCAACACATGTCTAAACATAATAGTTTTAATAACTCATTTCTAATAACTGATTTATTTTATCTTTGCCATGATGACAGTAAATAGTATTTTACTAGATATTTTTCAAGACACTTCTATACAGCTTAAAGTGACATTTAAAGGCTTAACTAGGTTAATTAGGTTAACTAGGCAGGTTAGGGTAATTAGGCAAGTTATTGTATAACGATGGTTTGTTCTGTAGACTATTGAAAAAAAATATAGCTTAAAGGGGATAATAATTTTGACCTCAAAATGTTTTTTAAAAAATTAAAAACTGCTTTTATTCTAGCCAAAATAAAACAAATAAGACTTTCTCCAGAAGAAAAAATATTATCAGACATACTATGAAAATTTCCTTGCTCTGTTAAACATAATTTGAGAAATATTTTAAAAAGAAGAAAAATTCTAAGGGGGGCTAATAATTCTGACTTCAACTATATATATATATATATATATATATATATATATATATATATATATATATATATATATATATATATATATATATATATATATATATATATTAAATATAATGTTTTGTGTGTATTTGTGTGTGTGTTAAAACACATCAGTGTGTTGCATCCATGTTCATCAACCAAAAGGAGACAAAAAGTAAAAAAATCAACAAAAACAAAATAATTTGTCAGTACCTGATTTTTCAGTTAATTTATTTGCTGAATGTGGTAAAGTACTGAAATTTTCAGTTCATACTATTACCACTGAATTATTAGCCCCCCTGTATATATATATATATATATATATATATATATATATATATATATATATATATATATATATATATATATATATATATATATATATATATATATATATATATATACACCGTTGAAGTCGGAATTATTAGCCCCCCTGAATTATTAGCCCCCGTTTATTTTTTTCTCTCCCAATTTCTGTTTAACGGAGAGAAGATTTTTTTCAACACATTTCTAAACATAATAGTTTTAATAACTCATTTCTAATAACTGATTTATTTTATCTTTGTCATGATGACTGTTAATAATATTTGACTAGGTATTTTTCAAGACATTTCTATATGGCTTAAAGTGACATTTAAAGGCTTAACTAGGTTAATTAGGTTAACTAGGCAGGTTAGGGTAATTAGGCAAGTTATTGTATAATGATGGTTTGTTCTGTAGACTATCAAAAAAGTATAGCTTAAAGGGGCTAATAATTTTGACCTTAAATGTTTTTAAAAAAATTCAAAACTGCTTTTATTCTAGCTGAAATAAAACAACTAAGACTTTCTCCAGAAGAAAAAATATTATCAGACATGCTGTGAAAAGTTCCTTGTTCTGTTAAACATCAATTATATATATATATATATATATATATATATATATATATATATATATATATATATATATATATATATATATATATATATATATATATATGTGTATGTATATATATGTGTATGTATGTATGTGTATATGTGTATGTATATATATGTGTATGTATGTATGTGTATATGTGTATATATTTATGTGTGTATATATATATATATATATATATATATATGTGTGTGTGTGTGTGTGTGTGTGTGTGTGTGTGTGTGTGTGTGTGTGTACATTAATAATTTTTTATTTTAACTTTTTATTTTGTTTCTTTTATAATAATGTGTTTATTGTAATATTTTTATATTGTTTTGTATTAATTACATTATTTATTGATTATTGTTTTGTATTTTTATCATTATTACAATTATTATTATAATGCACAGAACAGGCTTAAAGGGATAGTTCAGACAAAAATGAAAATTTCCTCAGCATTTACTCACACTCAATTGGTTCTAAACGTTTATGCATTTCTTTCTTCTGTTGAACATAAAAAAAGATATTCTGAAGAACATTAGAAAAAAGCAGCCATTGATGTCCATAGTAGGAACAAAAAATACCATGGAAATCAATGGCTGTTTTTTCCCAACATTCCTCAGTATGTCTCAGACAGGTTTGCATCAAGTGTAGGAGGAGTAAATGATGATAGAAAGTTTATTTTTGAATAAACTATCCCTTTAAGCACTATTATGAACTGACAAATTCATTTGCTGTATGATGTGAAGGATTTCTGATGATACATTTATTCCTTGCACTCTATATAACATACTTTCTCAAAGGTAACGAATGATATGGTCATTTTGTCATGTCATTTAACTTAGCAGAAAGCCATGAATACCGCAAATGATTAAAATGTCATCTGAAATGAAAATATTCAATTTAAAGAGAGCTTACCTTCCAGCCGGTTGACTCATTCCACATGAAAGACCGTTGAGGTCAGTAGCAACTCCGTCACCAGATGTAGCATGAAAGGAAAATTAAGCTTTAACTTATTTATGGCACAAGTCCTTCCCTGCTTTGCCTTTGGGCAGGTACTGAATTGGAACAATTTGAGATTGAAGTTTCCTTTTTTGTTTTCCGTGAAAACTCATTTTGATCTCACAAATGTCATCGGGACGCAGCTCGTTTTGGCCTTTTGGAACGTTTAATTAGGTGGTCAATTAAATGACCTGTTTGATGTGCTGTGAATCTTTGTTGTTAAGGCTGAGAGTGTTAGAAAGTGATAAAAGCCGACTGACCTTTAGAAGTGTCATTGGTCTCTCGCTCGCTATTATAAGTCCAGACTACAGTATGTTTTTTAACAGGTGAAAAGAGCAATATAAATTAGAAAGTGCACCCATGAATTGCATAATTTAGAACACGATTGGCTCCTTATACGGTCTCTGTTTGAGCACTGATTCATATTGCATTAACCTTCACTCAAGGTGACAGCAATCACACACACACACACCTAATTAGTCACTTGACTCAATGTTGCATATCGTGCATTTTCAGTGAGCTTTTTCATTTCACACAGATTTTCCAGTACCACGTACAATGTAAAAATATCTGTGAATTAGGGCTTCAAGATATTGGAAAAATCTAACATTGTGATTTTTTTTTTTATTCTGCAATATATATTGTGATATGAATTTCACTAGATGTGTTGAATATCTATTTGGAAAGAATTTATTATTTTAGATTGATTGTGATGATTCTGTAGAAGAGTCTATAAGCAAAAAATATTAGTAACAATCTACAAGCACAGATAAATTCAATAAAGAAAAAGATACTAATTAAATAAACAGTGTTTTATTGTTTTCCAAGCAGTCAAACTGTATTTAAGTATACAGTAATTGAATAATCAAATGTAAAATAACACTTGCATAGTCTTTGTTTTATAAACAATTCAAATTAATCATTATTAATTTGTCAAAGTTACAAAAGGCACAATTTAAAACCCTCACAAAGTCACAGGCCTCAAAAAACACTTGCAAAAATATATATTTTAATTCATAAATAATATCTTGTAATTATAATCCAGGCTCAACATTGCAAAAAAAAACAAAATTCTCTGGTCTGATGAGACTAAAATCGAACTCTTTGGAGTGAATGCCAGGCGTTATGTTTGGAGAAAACCAGGCAGTGCTCATCACCAGGCTAATACCATCCCTACAGTAAAGCATGGTGGTGGCAGCATCATGCTGTGGGGATGTTTTTCAGCAACAGGAACTAGTCGGGATAGAGGGAAAGATGAATGCAGCAATGTACAGAGACATCCTGAATGAAAACCTGCTTCAGAGTGCTCTTGACCTCAGACTGGCACGACGGTTTATCTTCCAGGAGGACAATGACCCAAAGTACACCTCCAAAATATCAATGGAGTGGCTTCACAACAACTCAGTGAATGTCCTTGAGTGGCCCAGCCGGAGCCCAGAGCTAAATCCTATTGAACACTGTGAGGTTCCAATCCAACCTGATAGAGCTTGAATGGTACAGCAAAGAGGAATGGGGAAAAATTCCCAAAGACAGGTGTGCCAAGGTTGTGGCATTATATTCAAAAACACTTGAGGCTGTAATTGCTGCTAAAGGTGCATCAACAAAGTATTAAGCAAAGGCTGTGAATACTTATGTACATACCTATGTTTTTTATTTTTAATAAATTTGCAACAATTAAAAAAAAAAAATTTTTTTTCACATTGTCATTATGGGGTATTGTGTGTAGAATTTTGAGGAAATAAATTAATTTAATCCATTTTGGAATAAGAAAAAATGTGGAAAAAGTGAAGCGCTATGAATACTTTTCGGATGCACTGTATATACATACGTATACACACACACACACACACACACACACACACACACACACACACACACACGCATACATACATACAGTATATATATATATATATATATATATATATATATATATATATATATATATATATATATATATATATACATACATAAACTGTATACACACACACACACACACCAATAGCTCTTTAAAACAATGCATTTGTCAAAAAAATCTGAAATAACTCTTTGCTAAAAAAAAGGTTCCCGACCCCTGCATTATGGGATCTTAATCTTTTCTCCAACAACTTTTGATGTTGAAAGCTTTGAAAAGAGGACTTTTATTGGCATTTTTATTAGTTTAAAGTGATATATTGTCAAGATTGTTGTTGTAAATAATGGTACAAAAACCTGGTAATAAACTGCCACTACATTTTCTGTTACGACTTTATTGTTTCTTATACAGTGTATTGTTTCAAATGACTAAAATGTCAATATAAGTCACTTAAACTGCAGTGTTGAAGTTTCTACATCAAACGTCTAGAGAAAAGAGATCAAGTTCCCATAATGCAATTCATAACTGTAAATAAATAGAAGAAACACGTGAATCATCAAATACAGATAGTGTTAAATAACTTATTTCTTACAGTGTACAGTTGTGCTGCTGTGCAAATACTTGTTATTATAATTGCATCATGCTTCAGTAGACTACATTAAGCTATTTTGCTCCTGCATTTTACATAATCAGCCTCTATTATTCCCTGCCCTCTGTAATTTATATTTTAGTCACGATGATCAGCACTAACTCAGACGATAAATTAATCTTTTGAAACAAACAGCATGATGCATTATTCATTTCCTCGTAGTTCACACACAAAGGCAAGCAATAAAGCTATTATTGTTGCTCATGCTCGTACAATTTCACTATTGACTAATTTGGCTGAGGGCTGGCATGGGCTAATGCTTTAATCATGATGGCGCCAATTTCTCTGCTCTCACTCTGAAAACACAAAGTCATCCAGTAGATAGCTGGAAACAATTTCATGTCCTTTGATTTTTGGATTTAAACTTAATTTGCGGCTCAAATCTTACCCAAACTAACTGAAGGTGAATTTTCAGTTTGTTTTAAAATTTAAAACTGCGCAATCATCGTCCACACTGACAGACCCGCAGAAGAGTGACTGGATCACAGGGTGAATATGTGTGAAATGTCACAATAATAATAATCCTCCTCTCCCTCCATGACTGATGAATGGCCACCCTCTGTCATTCCACATTCTGTTCATTTTCCCTGTCAATTTTCATTCGCTTTTCTCAGATGAGTCCAGACACTGCCAAAAAAACTAACTGAATATATCTGCTGAAGCGTGTTGATGCCACCAGGCAATTTAAATGCATTTTCTTTCCCGTCTCAGCCTATATTATTTTTTTGATTTGCTTTGCTACTATAATTTGAGTCCCTATTTTGTATATTTACAGCTGTAGTGTTCGCCAGTCTTGTACTTCTGTCCTTCAGTCCAAGCAAAAACAAAACATTCACACTGGGCGACTGTGAAAATCCTATGTTATGTAATGATCAGCAGCTGAGAGAATCACAAACAAAAACACAACACTGTCTCTCTGAGCTTCCCCATATATTAAGGGGTCCTTGAATTTTTTTCAGACCAAGGTTCATCTGTATATTTTAGAAATAGTATTGAAACACAACCCATTCTTGTGGAAAAAGTAAGCATGATGGTTTAACCCTAAACATGGATGACACACATAAGCAGATGTATGAATGAGATATGTATGAATTTACACTGATTAGCCATTGCCAAAATGCAAAGCGGTTGAGAATTTCAATGACAATGTACTGTGCAACATACATTTACTGGCCACTTTATTAGGCACACCTTACTAGTACTTTGTTGGACCCACATTTTCCTTCAGAACTGCTTTAATTCTTCATGGAATAGATTCAACAAGGTACTGGAAATATTCCTTAGAGATTTTGGTCCATATTGACATGAAAGCATCACGCAGTTACTGCAGATTTGTCAACTGCACATCCATGATGCAAATCCCCAGTCCCACCACATTCCAAAGGTGCTCTATTGGATCTATCTGGAGACTGTGGAGGCCATTTGAGTACAGTGGACTCATTGTCATGCTCAAGAAACCAGTCTGAGATGATTTGCACTTTATGACATGGCGTGTTATCCTGCTCATGTACTAATGGGCCCAAAGTTTGCCAAGAAAGTATCCCCGATACCATTACACCCCCACCAACATCCTGAACTGTTGTGTTGTGCGTTCAGAGATGCTCTTCTGCATACCTCGGTTGTAACGAGTGGTTATTTGAGTTACTGTTGCCTTTCTATCAGCTCGAACTACTCTGGCCATTCTCCTCTTACCTCTGGCATCAGCAAGGCATTTGCACCCACAGAACTGCCGCTCACTGGATATTTTCTCTTTTTTGGGACCATTCTCTGTATACCTTAGAGATTGTTGTGCGTGAAAATCTCAATAGAGCAGCAGTTTCTGAAATACATAGACCAGCCTGTCTGGCACTAACAACCAAGTCACTTAAATCACCTTTCTTCCCCATTCTGATGCTCGGTTTGAACTGCAGCAGATAATCTTGACCACGTCTACATGCCTAAATGCACTGAGTTGCTGCCATGTAATTGGCTGATTAGAAATTTGCATTAATGAGCGGTTGGACAGGTGTACCTAATAAAGTGACCGGTGAGTGTATATGCAAAACACATCCATACAACATATAGCAATATCACAATCAGTGTGTTTTGGGTAAACACAATGAAATACATGAACACCTTGTTTTGGTGCACTTTCTTATAATAACCATGTAAGATGGGTGGAGAGTAAATTATTTTATGTGGATTTTCAAACACATTTGGCTATATGAGTATTGACGCTCTGAAAGCAGTGCAATCAAATGCGTTTTCAAATTGCTCAAACCACATTAGACCTTGTTTATACATTTAGCATAATTATGATCAGATTGGTGAAAATGAATCTTAATTACATTTGTAAACTGATCCTGACGTAACCACAAACAACAAACATTAACACTCTTAATTTAACCCTTTTATTTAGGTCACGACCCTCGTAATATTGCACAAAGATATTTAATATTGTTTAGCAAATCAAATTTTGGCCCATTTATCTCCACACACCCTTATATTTATTCATGTCGTTACAAAACCATCCCCTGAGGCCTGTCCAGTGACATCCATAAACTAGCTGAATACTTGTGAAGATATCAAGTGAACTTTCTAAAGTGAACTCACACTAAGCCTGAGGACAAACTGTGCTAGTCGCGATTATACTGTTGACTGATTAGATGCTCGCTCTCTTGCTCTCTTGCTCTCTCTCTCTCTCTCTTGGCACAGAATTAAATCAGAAGTGCTGCATTGGTGACACATGCTGCATATAGGAGTCAATGTTGATTTTCTCTGTTGGATTTAGACAATCTGAAAATCTTTACAGTAATAGAATATAGTGTGACTGCATGTCATGAGAAGACACTAGATTTGTCATTCTGGTGAACAAAGGCTTCAACAAAATGCTGTTTATCAATTTAAAACATTCACTGAACATCTTTATTGTAGAATGTTATTACCGAACAGTTCTTGTCTTTATTGTATGGACAAAAATGGATCTTTTTTATTTATCTTTTTATGTCACATGATTATGTTAATGAACTATTATATTTTACCATTCAAAAGTATGAAAAAATTATTCATTTTACTTTTGTTGATTAAGGACAGTTTGACACTTAAAATGAGCTTAAATAACACAATTTTGAGGGGTTTTGGGGGAGAGTTTAATAGTTTCATGTTCAATCAACATAAAATTGTAAAGACCATTACGTTGAATTAATCGATTTGCTTTGGGACAACAGGAAGGAATTGTGTGGATCCCAGCTGTTTTTTTTTTTTTTACAGTGTAACTGATCAAAAGTGACTGTAAAGTAATTTATGTTACCAAAAAATGTAAGTAAATGGTACTCTTTTAAACATTATATTAATCAAAAAATCCTGAAAAGATGTGTATCATGGTGTCCAAAAATATGAAGCAGAATAAAAAATAAACATAATAATGACAAATGCCAGTATTAAATTTGTGAAAAAATTTAACTGGTGAAAATTTAGCATCACAATGACATTTTAAAATATATTGTTTAACAATGTTGTCTTGATTATCGGATTCTAACATTCTTCAAAATCTTCTTTTTGTGAACAATCATCTTCTGTTGTGTTCAGTAGACATAGAAACTCATAAAGGTTTAGAACCACTTCAGAATACAGTTTCATTTTTGGGTGAAATAACCAGTTTTAAATCTTTAATATTGTTCATTTATGAAAATAATCATTGTCATTTTGGTATCCAAAATCACTGGTTCGAGCCTCGGCTGGGTCAGTTGGCGTTTCTGTGTAGAGTTTGCATGTTCTCCCTGTGTTTGCGTGGGTTTCCTCCGGATGCTTCGGTTTCCCCCACAGTCCAAAGACATGCGGTATAGGTGAATTTGGTAGGCTAAATTGTCCGTAGTGAATGAGTGTGTATTGATGTTTCCCAGGAATGGGTTGTAGCTGGAAGGGCATCCGCTGCGTAGAACATGTGCTGGATAAGTTGGCGGTTCATTCCGCTGTCGCTACCCCAGATTAATAAAGGGACTAAGCCGAAAAGAAAATGAATGAATGAATGAATAGTTGACTCGAAAATTCTCTCATCATTTACTCACCCTTTACTTGCACAAACCTCGTTCTTTTTTCTGTTGAACACAAAAGTTATATTGAAAAATGTAGTAAACCAGTAACCATTGACTTCTACAATATTTATTTTCCCTCAATGTCAAAGGTTATCGATTTCTAACATTCTTCAAAATCTTCTTTTCGTAAACTGTCATCTTCTGTTGTGTTGAATTGAAATAACCACATGAGAGTACATTTTCATTTTTGGGTGAAATAACCTCTTTAATGTTTTAAATCTTTAATATTTTATATCATTGATGAAAAAACAGTAATTGTCATTGTGGCATCAGCCTGAAATGTCAATGCATTTCATAAAAACAAAAGAGAAAATACATGCAGTTTATGCAATGACACCTAAAGCACCACTAAAGCGTCTATTATTAGCAACTCTCCTCCAAAAACAAATGCTTTTTAAAGTATTTTATTCAAATAAATACAGCACTGGTGAACATTAAAGACCTCATTAAAATTAAAATCAGTAACATAAGCAAAATATTAGTAAATCTTAAAGAGATAGTTCACCCGAAACTGAAAATTCTCTCATCATTTACTCACCCTTTACTTGCACAAACCTCGTTCTTTTTTCTGTTGAACACAAAAGTTATTTTGAAAAATATTGTAAACCAGTAACCATTGACTTCTACAATATTTTATTTTTTCCTCGATATCAAAGGTTATCAGTTTCTAACATTCATCAAAATCTTCTATTTGTGAACAGTCATCTCCTGTTGTGTTCAATAGAAAAAGAAAAAAAAAAGCTTTAGGAACAATTTTCATTTTGGAGCATTTTCCTTTTTGGGCAGAAATAACTGTTTTAAATCTTTAATACTGTTTATGAAATAATCATTGTCATATTGGTATCAGCCTGAAATGTCAATGCATCTCATGAAAACAAAAGAGAAAGGACATGCAGTTTATGCAATGATGCCTAAAGCACCACTAAAGATTAGCAACTCTCCTCCAAAAACAAATGCTTTTTAAAGTATTTTAATCAAATAAATACAGCACTGGTGAACATTGGAGACCTCATTAGCAAAATCATTAACATTAGCTAAATATTAGTAAATAATAAAGGGATAGTTCACCTGAAACTGAAAATTCTCTCATCATTTGCTCATCTTTACTTGCACAAACCTGTTTCTTTTTTCTGTTGAACACAAAAGTTATTTTGAAAAATGTTGTAAACCAGCAACCATTGACTTGTACAATATTTATTTTCCCTCAATGTCAAAGGTTATCAGTTTCTAACATCCATCAAAATCTTCTTTTCGTAAACCGTCATCTTCTGTTGTGTTGAATTGAAGAACCACTTGAGAATACATTTTCATTTTTGGGTGAAATAACCTCTTTAATGTTTTAAATCTTTAATATTTCATATCATTTATAAAAAATAATCATTGTCATTTTGGCATCAGCCTAAAATGTCAATGCATCTCATGAAAACAAAAGAGAAAACACATGCAGTTTATGCAATGACACCTAAAGCACCACTAAAGCGTCTATTATTAGCAACTCTCCTCCAAAAACAAATGCCTCCTAATCCGTTTTCCTAACGTCATCTGTCCCTCAACTTCACGCTCTCATCAACATTCCTTCCATCTTTCTGTTAAAGCTCTCTCTCACTTTCTGATCTCTCGTTCCTCACCACTGTGGTTTATGCACAGATGAACACCCTCATGATTTGTGTTTACTGTCATTTTCAGATTGACAGGCATTGCGAGCCTCAGACGCCTGCATTTGCGAATCACAGCAAATTACGGATGGTAGACTAGCGAGAAATGGATGGAGATAAGAAGGGAAGGGCTATTTCAGGGAGCGAGTGTCTGGAATGCCAGCTGTTGACTCAACTCCCCCTCTTTCTCTCAGTATCTCTCTCTCTTTCCTATCTTTGAGTCTTTGTCAGAGCCCCTTTCTCAACCTCGAGCCCTCATCACACAAAACTTTTCCGACCACAGAGCCCACGATAATTATAGCACACTGCCATCCTACAATTAACACACACACACACATAGAAGTAAAAACTCTCGAGCTGGAGCCACCATATAAAAGCCAGCCAGACAGACAATACTCACAACCAGGCAGACCCAGCTCATATAAACACTGAGAAAGCTGCTGAGTGGATTCATGGTGTTTTGAATAAGAACTCGATCACCGGTTCAATTTGAAGTTCTGACTGGATATCGATTTGAGAAAGCATCTAAACACTAATGAGCGCGAGCAATTCTTCTGCCTATCGATCGGAGCGCAGTTACCATCAGACGTCATCCTCCTCATCTTCATCCTCTACCTCTGCAAACCCATACATGGAGAAGAGCCGAGGACTCTTCGCTGACGACTTTGGATCTTTCATGTGCCCGAAGGATGCTTTGGGATTTCCAAGTGAGTGGAAAGCTATGCAAATCTTCATGGATCTGTATAACTTGTTCTTGAATGGGATTTATTGCTGTTTGTTTTCATATTCTATTTAGTTTATGCCTGTTAAGGGTTGTATAATATGTCAGCTGCATGAGGCCTGAAAATACATGTATTTATAATAGTATAAATATCATTATCACTCTATACTGTCATTCGTAAAAATAAAGCTTCAAAAATTTGGGTTCTTAATATATCATTCTTAATATATACATTTATTTGTATTCTTAATATTCACAAATATTTTCATTGTGTAACCTTTAACATCCATTCCAAGTATGTTAAAGGTCAACATTGAAAATAATAGCCCTTTTTAATGATTGTGCACTGATCATAAAAGAGCAGTAAATGAACACATTAGAATGATGTAGGAAAAAATACAAATAGATTAATAAATTATTAAAATATTAAATAATAATATCAAATAATTAAATTGCATATTAAATATTAAAATATAAAATAATTAAATTATATTCACATAGAAGACAATTATTTTAAATTTAAGTAATATAATAAATTAAATATTAAACAATTAAAATATATTAACATAGAAGACAATTATTTTTAATTGAAATAATTTAATAAATTAAATATTAAATAATTAAATTATATTTACATAAAAGACAATTATTTTAATTTCAAGTAATTTAATAAATTAAATATTAAATAATTAAAATATATTCACATAGAAGAGTTATTTTAAATTAAAGTAATTTAATAAATTAAATATTAAATAATTAAAATATGTTCACAGTTGTTCAGAACAGTTATGTTCAGAAGACAATTATTTTAAATTGAAGTAATATTATTTAATATAACATTATTTATTTAATTGTTTTTCCAAATAAATTCAGCCTTGTTTTAATTATTTTTGGGTTCTGCATTGAACAGAAAGTTTCTAAGTGTGTGTGTGTGTGTGTGTGTGTATATATATATATATATACATACACACACACACACACACACACAGTATAAAGAACACATACCTTTCTGCCATTTAAAGAACCTTTTATGGTTAAAGGTTTCACGTGGAGATGCCAATAGCAAATCTTTATTTTTAAAAGAAGTGCATGAGACATATGACATGTATTTAATATTTACAGTTGTATTCTCGTACGAGTAAAAAACAACTGAATAGTCAGATGTGCTGTACAAGGGTACCTGGGGGGCAGAGAAAGGGTAACTTGGAGAATGTTTTGGGCCAGAGCCAATGCTGTGACTTCATTGTTGGGGAATGACCTAACAGCGATAGCACTGTCTTTTGCCAAGCGTGATATTGAGATTCACCAAGGCACATTTTCACACTTCATTAGAGAAGGATATTAATGCACAGGAATGCCCATTTGTGATATAGAAGTGCTTGTGTAACATAACAGAGTATACAGTGTGCATGACTCATTGTTGATTTCATTATTGTTTAACAATTTAATGTCTTTATTTTTTACTTTATCAAAACTGCATGAGATTTGGTGACTTTTGTCACACTTATACAATGACAGAAAAGGTTAAATGCTTAACTTATGCTATAAATAGGCGGCTATAGAAAATTAATGTGAAATCACTCTTTCTTTAAGTCATAGACAAGACCAATCATTGGATTAAATTTAATTTGTCTGTATTTGGCTCAAATTTGAGTTGAAACATCACTGAATGTTTTAGTCATTGAAAAGACCTGAAGCAAAAAAGAAATGACATAAAAGTTACATTTGAGCTTAGATTTTATTTAGTTGTCTGTCTAATACTATGTATACAGTTGAAGTCAGAATTATTAGCCCCCTTTGATTTTTTTTTCTTTCCTTTTTTTAAATATTTCCCAAATTATGTTTAACAGATCAAGGAAATTTTCACAGTATGTCTGATAATATATTTTTTCTTCTTGAGAAAGTCCCATTTTAAGGTCAAAATTATTAGCCCCTTTAAGCTATTTTTTTCGATAGTCTACAGAACAAACCATCATTATACAATAACTTGCCTATTTACCCTAACCTGCCTAGTTAACCTAGTTAAGCCTTTAAATGTTACTTTGAGCTGTACTTTGTGTCTTCTCTCCATTAAACAGAAATTGGGGGAAAAATAAACGGGGCTATAAATTTTGACTTCAACTGTAGCTTCTGCTAAGGAAAAGTATAAAAAAATCTATTGTTTGCAGTACACAACCAAGGTCACTTTCATGAGACTTTCAAAGCAGCTCTCTATTGGTCAACATTGCAAATCTGCTTGACCAAAATCTGTGTTGTGAAATCTGTATGGGAAAATATTTGCAAAATTCACCATTGCTAGGATTCATATTGTACTCATTGCATCTCTATGCTGAACAGCTATGAATATGACCATGGTTTTTACAGTGCAAACACTTGATTTTGTTTGAGTTTTGTTTTCTTGTTAACACAAAAGGAGATATTTTGAAGAAAATCAGTATTCATTATTAGTGAAAGCACCCGCTCACTTTTGACAAGGCCTGTCCAACATTATATTTCTGCCATGCAACTAATGCAGATAAACTATTATTGTTGTATTATCATTGTTTATTTTTCTGTCATGTACGGAGATTTGACATATATTGTTTATTTCCCCTCCAATCATTTTCAATCATCACGTTACATTTTGCTAATTTTCCCTCCAAATAAAATTTGCCCAAAGCTGCACAACATATGACCTCTAAATAAATATGGGTGCTGTGACTTCTATTGTAGCTATATTTAGCATCCCTATATGAGAGAGTGGCATAACAGTGTTTAGTCACGCTGTTGCTTTCGCTTTTACACGTGAACATGAAAAAACATGTTTTGGCTTTTATTTAAATTTAAATGAACAAAGGGAGCTGTTTACATGCGTTACCAAGGCAATTACTGGTTGGTTTTTGTATAACGTTCCTGTTGCAGCACGACAGTGGAAAATGAAACCGTATCCGTGCTGTCTGGCCTGGTTTGGCACGGAATGTATAGGTTCAGCATAAAGAACGGTTCAGCGCGATAGTGGAAAAGCGGGTATTTACTTCCATAATAGAATAAACAAATACTATGGAAGGCAATGGTTACTTGTTTCCAACATTTTTCAAAACATCTTCTTTTGTGTTCAACAAAACTCGAACTGGTTTGAAACAAGTTAAGTGTGCGTAAATGATGACAGAATATTCATAAACCATCTTTTTAAGGAAAAATAAAACTGCTGAATGCTGCGATTGACCGATCAGATTTTTGAGAGCCATGTAATAATCAATCAGTTCTTACATTAGATTTTATGTTTTCCTTCAGACAGAACAGGCACTGTTGGAAACATCAAGACTCTTGGAGACACATACCAGTTCACAGTGGACGTTCAAGACTTCTCGCCTGAGGATGTGATCGTCACCACCTCAAACAATCAGATTGAAGTTCATGCTGAAAAGGTAAACACAAACATCTGCACAACATAATCGTTAGAATATCATATTAACATGTATGTGTATCATTCAACAGCTTGCTAGCGATGGGACAGTGATGAACACTTTCACCCATAAATGCCAGCTACCAGAAGATGTGGACCCCACCTCGGTGAAGTCCAGTTTAGGGGCCGATGGGACTCTGACTATAAAAGCACAGAGAAACACAGCTAAACTGGAGCATGCACAGACGTTCCGCACAGAGATCAAAATTTAGATTTTTGCCCTCCTGCTGTGTCTGTTTCACTGTGATAAATGACCTTGAAAATATAGCTACTTAGCCCTGCTTTGTCATTCCTCCATGACCTTCTCTCATTTCTGCTCATTAGACTTGGATGGAATTTAATCCTGTCACATGTATTCAAAACCTTCAAGACGAATGCACTGCTAACGTCAGCTCTCTGCTAATGACATATCAGCTTACAGGACACAGTGGGCTCCAAAAGTCTGAAAGTACATTTAATCCATAATATAATTGAAACATTGAAAGATATCAGAATATATATGGCTATAGATATAGTACTTTGAGAACAAGGAAGAAAGATAGGTTGAATTTAGTTCACACAAAAATGAAAATTCTGCCATCATTTACTCATTTTCCACTTGTTTCAAACCTGATTGAGTTCTGTTGAACACAAAATAAAATGTACAATGTTGGAAAAAAGCGATGATTGACTTCTATGGTATTTTTTTGCTCCTACTTTGGATGTCAATACATTTTTTTTCAACATTCTTCAAAATATCTTGTGTTTAACAGAAAAAAAAAGACTTTCATTTTCAAATTTAGCACCAAACTTTTCAAATGTGTGACTTCAAAAAGATCCGCAGATGTTTCTCTTCTATTGAAGCTTGAGATGATCTGGATTAGGGCTGTGCAATATATCATTAGTCACATAGCAAGATATGCAATGTTGAGTTGGGATTATAGTTAGCCAGAATCCACAGGTCAAAACACATGAGATTTGTAGAGTCTCTGCAGAATTGAACCACAATAGAATGAAAGTTTATTATCTGCATGTGTTTTTAAGAATAATAATAAAGATAATATATGATGAAGTCTATGCCAAGGGTGCCCAAACTTTTTTTTATGAAGGGCCAAAAAAACCAAACTTTATTGAGGCTAGTGGGCCGTAGGTAAATATAGTTGCCATTGGTTTATTTAATAATATTTAAAAATAACTAGAAAACATTGTTTTATATGAACTAATACAGTATATATATATATATATATATATATATATATATATATATATATATATATATATATTACATTTTATAATGAACGTATAACAGTAAAAACAATCTCATTTACAATAGAATAGAGTTGCACTGTTTTTTGCCTTGATTTGCTCACTCATGCAGGCCCGTAGCCAGCCTATTAAAAGGGGTGGTTCTTTTTTCTCTAAAAGGGGAGTTTTTTGCAGTTATTCTCCTCAATTTCTAATAAATTATAGGTTCAAATACTGGATTTTAGCGACATTTTACACACTAATCTTTAGTAGATAAAGATATTACCTACAATTTTGTCAAAGTGATAAACATACTATTTTACCACAAAGTGTTTATTTAGAAATGTGCATTTAAACTGCAAATTATTAGAGTTTTATACAAATGTTAAGAGATTAGAATTTTAAATTAAACATTTTGAATAAAGAGGTATGAAAAAAATACTTATTTTTAAAATAGAAATTTATTGTCATGCATCATTAAAAAAACTATTAGGAATCTGTTAAAACTTATTAAAAACCAACCAAAAACATTAAAAACTGGAGCCTGTAGGTAAATAACAAACCGCCCAGCTCATTTCCTCAGTCAGAATTTGTAAATTTGAATAAGTAAAAATCAAATTTGTCTTAAAACCTTCTTCTATCGGTTATTTTCACATTTTATGATGGCATACTGTAAAAAATGGGACAAATCTGCTCATATAATTGCCAAAATCTATTGTCAAATTCTGAACTTTGTCAGTGGGGGGTGGGTCCTTCGAAACCCCCCACCCCCCCTGGCTACAGGCTTGTCATGTCTCCTGCAATTCTCTATTTGTCGAGTGACAGTACACGTTTTAAAAACTCAGTTTCATTTACATTTAATTGAAACATTTCATATCAGTTTGCTTTTTTTAGCTCAGCAATAAAACAAACACACAAAAAGGTTATGTCAAATTAGAAATGACATCTCTGTTATAGGCATTCGCCCCAACCCTCTCCATCATTCTCAGATGGGATGGTGGGCCAAATCACAGGGTGCAATGGGCAGCTCTGGTCTATGAAATATTTTTTTTTTTACATTTGATTATTCAATTTCTGTAACCGAAAACTGTTAAGACTCCCCAAAAATCCATAAAGCACTGTTTATATCACTAATATTTGCTCCATTGTGTTTATTTATCACTGTAGTTTGTTTATTATATCTATTTAATAAATTAAATCAAAATATGTTTATATTCTTCCTACAAAACCATCCCAATCAATCTAAATGAATAACTTTTCAAAAAGAGTCTTCTGGTGAATTTGTGTTCATATCGCAATATATAAATTGCAGAGAAAAAAGCAATGTTGATATTGCAATGTCAATTTTTTCCAATGTCATGCAGCCCTAATCTGGCTCGAGAACATGATCATCAGGTTTTACACATGCATCTCAAATTCAACCAGGATTTATTATTACTTGTCTACTTTACTATCACTCAGATTGGTGATAATGATGTAATAAGGAAAAAAAAAACATTTAGTAGTAGATGTTTCCAACTTTTGAAGCTCATTGTTTGATAAACAGTCAGAATGAATGATGCAACTCATTCCCAGATGGTATGAAACATATTCGCAGAATGTGTTATTATTTTTATCAAAAGCTACATTTTCTAATTGTGTTGTGTTGTGTAATTAAAACACTAATTCAGAAAAATAAAATCACATTTGATGATTATTTTGAGCCAATGATTTGAGTGTGAGTCAATGCGAGTCCGTCATTTGGTTCATGTCCACTTTCATCCATGAGCAAATGACAAGTACTCGATGTGTCTCTGAGTACTTCTTTTATAAATAGACACTGCTGTTATTATTTAGTCTTATCATCTACTATTTTTACGCTTAATGTCATCCATCAACCTGTCGCTGTCTGTGTGTACCAGATACAAATGCGTACAAATCAACACCTGTTGAACATATTAAGGCAGCTTATTTATTTTCAATTTTGTTCGATAATAAGAAATTATGTTGATATATAAAAAAATACTTAAATTAAAAATCCATTCCAGCATTAAAATGGAAAGACATTTAAAATACAGCCTGATAAATTACACTGCTACAAAGTGTATATTAATATGTAAAATTACTGAGGAAATGCAAACAATAACAATAAGGTTAAGAAGGCACATAGAAGATAGATAACATTTAAATGTGAATGTGAGCTATTAAGTAAATTAAAGCAATAAAATGAAAACTCTGACAATAAAACATCTATTTTTGGTGTGTATGATTATTCATTTTCAAACTTAAACTCACAACTAAGATGAAGAATAAAAAAAATTATAAAATGAAGTAAAAGCGGAGAAAATATCTCTCCAATTGATCAAAAAACGAAAAACAGGTTATTAAACAACACACTCGCGGTGGTTTTTAAATGTACAAAATTTCCCAATTCATAAGACAATTTATTCTATGGACATTCCCTCCCTCTGCTCTTATGATTAGATCACTGTATTTAATAATAGCTAAAGCTCGCCGTCATGTGGCCAAAACAATTACAGAGACGTTCGCGCATGCGCAGTTGTGCTTCACTTCCAGCCATTCGCTCGGCCACTATCAATCGATCAGAGAGCAGAAGATGGCGGCGAGACGAGGCTGAGCGCTGAGATCGATCACCGAAACACTCGATTGGACGGACGAGCTGAACTCGGGGAAAGCTACAAACGTGTCCATTGCATAAGGTAAATAACTCCAAACACAACCACGTCTACGGATAGTTTTAGGGATATTCTTCTGATAAGTCTCTGAAGAAAGGCGCAGCTAAAATAAGCAAAGAAAAGGCAGGATTACAGCCCGCCTCTGTCGGCGCCATCTTGATCCAGCAGGGCCAGGCACGCTGAATTAATCCCGGAGCTGAGACAAACAGAGAGAGTGAGGACTCATAATCAATCCGCAACATCGTCAACCACGATCGTGTTGTGGAATTGCGCAGTTTCTCGCTAATCATTTGACAAATTTACTCGCTTTACAGATAATCAGACATCATTGTGCTCGACGCGTCTCGGGCTGATAACGATATATTGAATTACTGCAGGCCAAAAAGTCCCATGCGATCTCGATATAAACCTTTCAATGTCGCACAGTAAAACACACGAACTGCTACATAATGATGTTTGTTTATTAAAGTGAAAGCATGATGTCTGCTCGATGAAAGTCCAGACGTGTAGAAATGTACGCGACGTATCTATTTTAGAGTAATGCACCGTAGAGGGATACTTTTGTGTCATGAAGAGGTCTTAGAAATCTTTTGTTTTGACAGGAATATAGGCTGCATAAACAAACACATACACAGAATTAGGTTTACTGTTAACCGCTGTTAGCTCGACCGTTCTAAAAGCAAATATCTAATCACCAAAATTATATATATATATATATATATATATATATATATATATATATATATATATATATATATAAGAAATAATTGTGTGTGTGTATAAATAACAATAATATAATATATATAACATAGTGGTATGTTTATTACATATGTGCCATTATTCAGATTATTGGTCAGACATTTTGTAAGTGACTTTTGTCAATAACCATAAGGTAAGAGTCAATTACAGATGTTTAACCAACCTCTGAACCCTGTTTTGTTTAAATTCATTTAATTAAAGTTTATTTATATAGTGCTTCTCACAAGGGCATAGAATTGGCATGGACAAAGGGGACGTGTCCCCAACAATATCCACCTATTACTGAAATGTACCAATAATTTAATCGACTTCAAAATAAAGTAATCCTCTGTCACCTAGCATGGGCCGGTATAAGGTTCTTACTGTATGGTAACCTTGGACAAAAATATCACGGTTTCACGGTATTGTGATTACTTCTCTAAAATATGTTCTTTTTAAATGTCTGGGTAAAAAACAAAAACCTTTTCCCCCTTTGAACACAATATATTTTATTTTAAGACACGTTTAAAATATTTTGGAACAGTGTACATGTCAGGCTGAATAATTCAAGTGAATCATTGACTTCTGTTGTCTTCATTAGTTTCAAAAACAAATTTCTTTACAAATTTCTTTTCTATTCTCTACACCCTTGGCTTTTTACAATAAATTGCATTCCAAAACAGACAGAAAAGCCATGTTTCTGTTTTAGAATAATAGCAATGGTATTATCTGTGCCGATGGGTCTATAGCAGACACAACTGTAAATGTACAGTTTTAGAATAATAATATTATGTAGGGCTGGACGATATGGCAAAAATTTATATCACGATATATTTTTTTATTTCGGTCGATACGATATAATTCCGATATCGATATGGACAATATTAAAAAGAAAGGAAAAACTCCCAAGAACGCACACAATGGATGTCTGTACCTACAAATGTCTGCAAAGTGAATTTGCAAAGTCGATAATACCTCCAGACTCTTATAACTTTTTTTTAAAATAAAAACAGTACAAAAAAATTTGTTCACTTTTTATTTGTATTTAGCCTATACAAACAGTTTATTTCACATTTCTTATCAAATAAATAAAGCTCAAAAATTCATAAAAAATATGCAAAATAGTTTTTTAGAAAAATAAGTTTTGTAGTATAACCAGCAGGACAGCAGTGATGTGTGAACTGAATTTGGTGAGAGTACAGTAATTTACAGTACAGTTATTGAATATGTTTGATAATAAAAATTCATAAAAAATATGCAAAATAGTTTTTTAGAAAAATAAGTGTTGTAGTCTAACCAGCAGGACAGCAGTGACGTGTGATCTGAGTTTGATGGCAGTATAATGAGTTAGAAGGAAGTTATTGACAGCTTTTGTAGTATTGGTTTTTGCGTTTTGCTCTTTGTAGACGGTCCCTAAGCATCGGTCTCTTTGCCGCCTGCGCATAGAGATCAATATAATGCGTTCAGCGCGTAGGAAAGCTCATTTTTAGGAAAATAAGGTTGTAGGTGGTTGTATACATTGCGACAGTTGAAAAAATGTGCTATTTGTGTAGGAACAATGTTTCGGTCATGAGTTATTGATCCGGAAGAGACGAATCTGCGAATCTGTTGCTAACTTTACTGAACTTAACCACTTCTACACCACTGCATTAGTCTTTCTTTTCTTATCAACTATTTCGTCTGCATTCTTACTTGTGGAAGCTTGTTCATTCGCATATGTATTCAGAGCACTCGTTTTGTAGCTAAAACTTTTTGCGGCGCAGCTTAACCACCTGCTGTGCTGAGCGCTGGCAGGCAGCGTGTCTGTGTTGTTCGTCATCACGTAAGTGACATCAGATCACGCTCTTTCTGACGGCTGAGCACTGAACGTCATTCAGTGACAAGTGATACATGTATAAGATCTTATATAAATAATAATATATCTATTATATATATGCAATTTATATCGAAATATCGGAAATGGGTTCAAAAATCATATCATCGTTATTGAAAAAAATTCTATCGCGATATATATTGATATCGAATTATTGTCCAGCCCTAATATTATGCAGGTACTAAATGAAGGTATTCATGTGGAAATTAACCTAGAAGTGACTGCATTTTGTGACCATAAAATTAAATAAAATTTAAAAATGACTTTCCAAACTGTGATATTTTGTTGCCCCCCCCCCCCCCCCCCCCCCCCCCTCATTTTCTTTTTATGATTAGATAATATTGCCCAAAGTGCCATCCACCGTCAGTTATGGACTTTCCATGGCATAGTGGGAAAGTTCTTGAGCAGCTGAATGAACAGCGTCAGCTGGGTCTTCTTTGTGACTGCACCTTTGTGGTGGACGGCGTAGACTTCAAGGCCCACAAAGCTGTGCTTGCTGCCTGTAGCTCTTATTTCCGCACTCTCTTTCTGGACCAGAAGGATGTTGTTCATCTTGATATCAGCAATGCTGCAGGTAGGCCTACATTCCAAAAGAGACACTGAATTACTGGGATATATCACCCAAAACTAAAAGTTCTGTCACCATTAAATAATAATTACTAACTTCTTTCTTTTTTAGAACATAAAAGTGCTAAATATGTGCCTATTTACTTTTATTTTATGGACAATACAAATACTAAAACCTTTCTCAGCATATATTGTGCTACATAATGAAAATCTGTATATACATAGGCATGTCTAAGTAATAAGAGTTCAGTACATGGAAATGGCGTTAGCTTGTTCTCATGTAAATCCCATGAGTGTAAAATCCTGGGAAAAACCAGGCCAATCAGAACAATACACTGACTCTAATTATCCACATGGGATCATTAATATGTGCACCGCAACGTTTGATCACAATATTTCTAGTGAGATTACAACAATGATCATTTTCCCCCTTGTTTTTAAGTTTATCTTATCTTGTGTTTCCGCGGCTCTTATTTTGATAACAGGCGTTTTTTAAGAAAGAGTAAGCAGTTCTGTGAAGCAGGCAGCCATGCATGACCATGGATTCACATCTCTTTACAGCTTGTCAGAATGCAAAATGTAAGATATACAGATTATAAACTTAATCAGTGCTACCAAGAATAACACATGACTATTGTGAAATTTACTGGAAATGTTTGTAACGAGGCAACAAACACATTTACACTGCTGAATATAATTTTTTTAGGAGAGTTTTGGGTGAATTTATCCCTCTACGCTGATGATTTCTGGTTATTTATGTTGAATGAAATGTTACGATTTCTATACTTCTTCAATTAGTTATTGTTTTCTGTTATTGTCTAATGATTTGAATCTTTTCATCAGGTCTTGAGCAGGTCCTCGAGTTTATGTACACCGCAAAGCTAACTCTGAACGCTCAGAACATTGAGGATGTTCTTGCTGTCGCTACTTTCCTTCAAATGCAAGAAATTGTCAATGCTTGTTCAGCTTTTCAGTCTTTGACCGTCTCGTCTGCACCCAAGCCTGGTAAGTCCAGACTCTCAGAAGCCATTATTTAAAGAATTTACACAATTTTATTTCTCATTTGTGTTCATGTGCGTCTTAGTAACCGAGCCTCTGGAGGAACAAATAAAATCTGTGAAGAAACTTGAGGAGCCGGAGAGTCATTCAGTGACTCAAAAAGCAGGTCCTGAAGAAAAAGCAGCTCAATCACAGTCAAATACAGCAGAAACTCACGAGGCTGTGAGTAACGTGACTGAGAAGCAAAGCACAAAGACTCTGAGAGCGGTCAGCAAAATTAGTGGACCATTGAAAACGAGACAGAAAGATTCCAAGAGTGAAAGTGAGGCAGAAAGAGCCACAAAAGAGCTCCCACAATTTCAAGATGACCCTACTGATGCAGACTACACTCCTAGTTAGTGCCAATTCTATTCTCTCAGTGCTTTCTTGATAATGTTGCGTAACTTCTCAGTACTTTTCGTGACACTTTTCTGCTCTTACAGAACTCTCTCAGAGGATGGTGCCTAAACGGTCTGTTGTCAGCACAAGGAGAAGCAAGTCAAAATATGCAACTGTTCACACGGCCGCAGAAGGTAAATTCTGTCTTGTACAACAATTGATAAAACTTCATATTTAACTCAATTTTAAGGTTTAAGGTTTTATTTAAAAAAAAATTTAAATGTATATAATCAGGCAGGTTATTTCTGAACATATCCCTCTGTAAAACTTTCAGAATATATAAAAATAAAACTGAAGTTTGGTGTATATGAGAGCTACTGAAGTGGACATTTATGGCTCACTGAAAGAGAAAAAACTCATTTGGAGAAAACAACCTTCAATAATATGTTTATATTATAATTCATATACAATTATAATTTAAATGTACAATCAACAGTGTGAAAAGTAACACTTAAAAGTGCACTTTTGATGTCTTCTTAAAGGGTCATGAAACACCAAAACACATTTTTTGAGGTGTTGACAGTCATATATATGTCCCACATTGCTATAAACATTATTAGGACACATATTTTACTAAAAGCTACGTCACAGTGATTAGATCATTGTGTGAATTCCAGCGTGTAGACTGGCTGTGTGTACCAGCGGGTACAATGTAAAGTCTTTGAGCTTTCATCATTAATTCAAAAGAAATACTTCAAACCAATCAGCGCGCTCTATTGTGAATGAGGTGCAACTTCATTAATATGCATGATAGCTTCGAAGACTGTTTTTACTTGTTACAGTGTTCAGATGGCAGAGAGACGCCATGTTGTGTTGCCAACCGTAATGAAAACAAGTGGAAGAATTGTTCAGAGACGTGGGTCGCCAGGGTTGCGTTCATAAATGTGCCGCAACGAAGGTTTTGTTTTCATTTCCCCGCTATGAGAGCGCAGCTGGACACACATGTGTGGATTACAGTGGTCTGCTAACACGCGTCAAAAATATGTTTGTAAGGAACATTTTTTTACCCGAGTGCTTTTCCGTATTTGCCACTTGTCTTATTTAAAAAAAAAAAAAAAAATCGCGGTTCCAGTTGGTGTTGATTGTTCTATCTATACGGATTTGTTAAGTGTGTGATCAGTGTTCTTTGTTTATGTTTCTTCAGAGGCAAAGTTAGTCAGTATTGTCAGCAGTACTTGTTCAGTTTTTAAAGACATACCTTAGTCAAAATGATTTAGTTACTAAGTTTACAGTACGTTAATGTCACTACAATATTATGGACTGAAAGTTCCGCTGTAAATGCTGCTCTTCGAATGTAAACATGTAAACACCTTAATCAAACTATTACCGTTGTGTAGGAATTTCGCAGCGTTTTGTGACAGGATAGTCTATACACACGGCTTTCTGATATTATTCTCTGAACCTACCGAGTGCATCTAAGTTACCGAGAAATGCGAAGGTTTTTTTCTTCTCCCATTCGCCGTGCGGTATCAAACATTGCATTAAAACAACACTCTCCCAGCAGTTCCTTGCATGCAATATCTTGTTGTAATGGGGGGCATACATGAAAGGTTCCTGAATGAAAGGGAAAGTGCCAAACTGCAATTAAAGTCGACAAATTAATAATTTGGCAAATAATATGATTACTGATGTCCATGTAAACACAGTTACTGTCTTTCTCCCCTGCATCTGTGTTTGTTTTGCTTCTGTAAAAAATCAGTGCATGCTCGAACTGAAACTCCCCTTTTTATGCAAACCCTTCCCTCTTTTGCCACTCGACAACTAAACAAAGCTGGATTCACCCACTTTCCTGACTTTTTTCAAACTAGAGGTGTGAAAACACCCTGGGTTTCATGGTCCTTTAACATTGGAATAATAAAAATAAAATACTTTATTAAATCGAAAAAGGCCAATATCTAAAAAATCAGTTTTTACCTGCAGTTTCTCACCTTAAGTCTCTTAACTGCTCATGTGTTTTGCTAATAGTCAATGATGGTGAAGAAAGTGTGTCTAAAGCTGAGAGCATGGTAGAAGAAGAGAATGTAGACGATGAAGGAGAAGAAGACCTGGAGGACGATCAGACAGACGGAGAAGAAGAGATGGACACAGAAGATGGTGAAATTATGGATTCAGAGGATAGGAAGTTTGCGATCGGTGCCGAGCGCACTGAGTCTAGATCATATGGATCCATTACACACAAATGTGAGGTACGGGATTCTGTTATTTTGTAATTCTTATTATGAAACGGATAGTTCCAGGCCCTGATTTTGATCCATGTTTAAAGCTGTTGTAAATTACTCTACAAAACACACCTGTGACCTCATTACGCCAATATTTACTGTGCTGCTGCGAATGTGTGTTGCTTGGCAAACAAACTGCTGTCACAAGTAGTTTTCTTGGTAGGCAAATAAAATGTGTTTATTAATATCACTAAATTTTTGTTGCTCTATATTATAAATGTTATAAATATATATCTTATAAATAAAGTAAAAAAAGTATTCAAATAAATATTTCATGGAATAACAATTTTATAAAACAGTAAGCCCACACAGTAAGTGGTTTACAAAAAAGCAAAAAGAACAAAAGAGATATTAATCGCGTTCTAATGTTAAAAACTGATTAAAATTTGTTAATCTGTAAAATTTTAATATCTTAATAAAACAATCTTTAGAATATTAGAAGATTTCTGAAGGATCGTCATGTGAGGTTTGGAGTAATTATGCAAAAAAATTCTGATTTGAATCACAGGAACAATTTACATTTTATATAAATATTAATCTAGAAATTAAATAATGTTTTATTACATTTTTGAGTGAACAAGCACAGCCTCAGTGGACATAACACTTTTCCTTAAAAAACATTTTTAAAATGTGAAAATCCCCAAAGTAGTGTTAATATATTAAACATATTGTGTGTATTATTAGATTTTGAAATTATTAAATATGCTTTTTAAATTTACATCTATGGAAAAAAACTCAGAGGTCATGTTAAAATATTATGTTTCTCTGGATGTATTTGATTGATCTGTTTTAGTAAGTGCTAATATTTGCTTTATTCTGTAGTAAGGTATTTAGATATTTTCCCTTAAAATGACAATTTGTCAGAATAACAATCTCTTTAATTTGGTGGGGAAAAAACACAAAAAATTATTTAAAATGATAAAGTTGAAACAGTGGTATTGTGTTGTCTAAAATGAATATAAACTTGTCTGAAAACATGGCATCTTTTTATTATTTTACGGCAAAAAAACAGTAGTTTTCAGTAGTTAACAGAATAAAATAAAAAGTATTGTCTACTCTATCATAACCATAATTTGTAAACTTCTTTATAATTTGTAAATTTGTAAAGTGGTTTCTTTTAAGTTTTTTTACTATACCTGTATATTTGTTTTCTGTCATATTTTTATTATGGTATTTTGCTTCTTGCAGGACTGTGGGAAGAAGTTTACACACACAGGCAACTTTAAGCGCCACATGCGCATTCACACAGGAGAAAAACCATTCACCTGCAGAGACTGTAACAAAGCCTTCTCAGACCCAGCGGCCTGCAAAGCTCATGAGAAAACCCACAGGTGAACACTACATCGTCCACATCTGTCTGTCTACTATCCACATTTTCCCCATATTACTATGGCGTTTCAAATTATAGGTTGAAATTCCAGTATGAGGAACTTCCATTCAAGGTTGTGCTACAAATAATCTATATACTGTGTGAAAAGGGAGTGTAAAGTTTTGTGTTTTATTTTTTATCCATCATGAAAACAACATAAAATTTGGTATTTTAACATGACATTGACATCACGTGCACATCTGTTGCCAAAGCCCTTTCAGTTCAATGTGTTTGGATTATTTTACTCCAGATTATTTTATTGCTACATTCTAGTATTTAGGGTAAGTCATGGTATTCTGAAAGTTATTTAAGTCTAATAAGTTTTCTTTTAAATATATTTAATGGATGAACTGTGAGGAGAATAAAAACACCTTACTGATTGTTTACAGCTGCTCCTATA
Source organism: Danio kyathit (assembly GCA_903798195.1). NCBI lineage: Eukaryota > Metazoa > Chordata > Actinopteri > Cypriniformes > Danionidae > Danio > Danio kyathit. The sequence continues at coordinate 27,805,799 of LR812541.1, read as the reverse complement.
ATTCACTCAAAATATCATTGGGCGTAGGAAAAAGGTGGATACATAAACCATATTTACAGCACTGTGCAGTTTTTCTCACACACGTTCCTACACAATAATAATAATAGTTTCTGTTCTTGCAGTCCTGTAAAGCCGTACTGTTGCTCTACGTGTGGAAAGAGTTACCGACAGATCAGTCTGCTGAACCTGCACAGAAAGCGGCACACGGATGAGGCGAGATACAGCTGTGAGGACTGTGGAAAACTCTTCACCACTTCTGGAAACCTGAAGCGCCATCAGCTGGTGCACAGCGGAGAAAAACCCTATCACTGTGACCACTGCGACCGGGCCTTTTCTGACCCCACCGCGAAGATGAGGCACCTGGAGACTCACGACACAGACAAAGGGCACAAATGTCATCACTGTGACAAGAAATTCAACCAGGTGAGAGTTCGGTTTAAACTGACGATTAACGTAAACCTTGTTGACTTTATAAATGTTGTATTAAAAGCCTTTCAAAGTTATAATGACATCATACTGATCATATTATACATAAATGTTACAACAATTTTAGTCAGTGTTTTTTTTTTATAATAAATATTAAAAATAAATAATATTATTTGTATTTTTTTATATTCAATTTTGTAAGAAACCATTAATTTGATTGAAATTCACTTTATAATTTTACTTTTTGTCTTCAATAAATTCTGCAATTTAGAACTTTCTGTACATTAAAATAAACGTATCATGTTTTTCACACAGCATGTCTGATTTTAACATTGAAAATGTGACATCATTTCATGTGAAACTGAAGACTGGAGTAGTGATGCTAAAAATTTAATCCAGCTTTGCCATTATAGCAATAAATGTACAGTGTACAATATATAGAAAAGCTGTTTTAAATAGTTTTAATGTTACATAATAATACTGTATTTTTAATCGAACGAATGCAACCTTTGTAAGCTTTATAGTATATTTACATAATAGTTCAGTAATGTAAATTTAAATAAACTGCAATATTATATTATATTATTCATTTTCTTTTCGGCTTAGTCCCTTTATTAATCTGGGGTCGCCACAGCGGAATAAACCGCCAACTTATCCAGCATATGTTTTTACGCAGCGGATGCACTTCCAGCCGCAACCCATCACTGGGAAACATCCACACTCATTCACACACACACTCATACACTACGGTCAATTTTTTTTAGCTTACCCAATTCACCCATACCACATGTCTTTGGACTGTGGGGGAAACCGGAGCACCCTCAAATATACCCTGCTGAAGTGCAGATTTTCTTGTGCGCTCTCAAATAAACGCTGCTGAAGTGCGATTTAGTGCGTTAATGTAACTACTAATTAGTATGTCTCTTGCAAGATAAAGTAATTGTATGCAAAGCTATTAACCTTTATCTATAATAAATTTTAATTATGGAAAATGTGTTCATTATAACTGAAAGCTACATTGTGTTTGCTGGCCTCACGCATCACGCAGCCCAGTCAGTCAGCATGTAACCTTAAAGGGTTAAACAAATAACGCACAGCACTACTACGATTACAGAACAGTTTGCTCTGTTATAATTCACTTACATTTTAATATGTTTTGGTGCGATTATGACCTGCTATAAGTTAACAGCAACAACTGAAGGTTTTGAATGAGAAGCTATAAAGTAGCCTTGGCGGGAATGAATTTTGGAAGAATGAATGTAGCGGAAACTATATTATATTATATTATTCATTCATTCATTCATTTTCTTTTCGGCTTAGTCCCTTTATTAATCCGGGGTCGCCACAGCGGAATGAACCGCCAACTTATCCAGCAAATGTTTTACACAGCGGATGCCCTTCCAGCCGCAACCCATCTCTGGGAAACATCCATACACGCTCTTCTACACTCATACACTACAGACAGATTATATTATATTATATTATATTATATTATATTATATTATATTATATTATATTATATTATATTATCAGACACTCTTTAGCAGTATAACACAAAACATTTTTAAAATTAATTTTATTACAACCTTTTGGTTTTGAGGCAGAATGAGCACTGTAATATTTTTTTTTATTAATTTCTTTTTTTATTAATGTTTAGGTGGGTAACCTGAAAGCACATCTAAAGATCCACATTGCGGATGGGCCACTGAAGTGTAAGGAGTGTGGGAAACAGTTCACCACCTCGGGTGAGATATACACATCCAGATGAGGCATGTTTTTTTGCACCTATACGTGCGTTCATGGAGGAATTTTAATGTGTCTATCATTTGTTCACAGGCAACCTGAAGAGACACCTGCGTGTGCACAGTGGGGAGAAGCCATTCATCTGTATGCACTGCCAGAGAGCCTTCGCCGACCCCGGGGCCCTGCAGAGACATGTTCGCATCCACACGGGTATATATGTCCATATTACACTTAAAAACTTTATTTTAGACGTTTGGAGATATTCAGAAATACAATATATTGTGATAAACATGCGTGATATTGTTATAATGGGCACTTCAAAATACAGTTAATAATTATTTATTATATGATCTTTTTGAGTGCCTTTTAAGAAGAATGGCAGTGGTGTTCTTCACAGAACAAAATGCTTGAATACTTAATCAACAAGCATATAAATTATATATTTTTATATAATTAATATTCAGATTTTTTCTCAGTGTTGGGTTGCAGCTGGAAGGGTATCCACTGCGTAAAACATATGCTGGATAAGTTGGCAACCCCAGATTAATAAAGGGACTAAGCTGAATAAAAATAAATAAATGAATGAATGTTCAGATTTTTTATAGGCCCTTATAACACTTAACAATAAAGTTCAATTTGTCAACATAGGTAATTAAACAAAACTGACGATAAAAATTACTTGCAAAGCATTTATTATTTTAATCCTTTAACTGGCATCATAACTGCATGGTTGACCTTTTGTGCATAGGTTATTATTATAACAACAACAAAAACTGAAAGATATTGTCAGGAACAATTTATGCAAAGAAATTGGTCAATTTTTGGTTTCAGTTTTTCTTAGAGTGGAAATTAAAGGGTTAAGGTGATGTTAATTTCTTAGTTAATGTTTAAGAACTAATTGAAATTTATAACGGTTTTATTTAATGGAGCTAAAAACTAATAAAAGCCTCTTTTACACAGTGATACTGGTAAATATGCGGAAAATCTCCGGAACGACTTTAACGGTAAATTTATAAAAAAAGGTTTTCACGCAGGCAAGAACAGTCAGTAATTTTTCCGGAAAAAAGACCACCCAGATTCACCCATCCATTCCAAAATACCGGTATATTCTGCCATCTGAAATCTGATATCACACTGACCTCTAAACGGCTGCGCTTGTATTTGCAAACATAGAAGGGGTCTGCCTTTTCTTGATGGTTTCACTTTTATTTAAAGCTTTAGCATTCATGCAGCTGCTTTGTGAGACATCCAAAGGCAGAAATGCGAACCGCAGCTAAATGTTTACACACCTGACTACATTACAAATTATGTGGATAGATGAGTATTGTGAACAACTTATATGAAAACATAAGGAGGAACACCTTTACATGTTGAGATGTTCATAATATGTGTGTGTGCTGGCGCTCACCCGCTGCTTCACGTGCACACGCGCCAAGCAACTGAAGCAGAGCTTGAAGGTAAACAAACAGCGGTTTATCATAAGCATCTTATTAATAATTTTTACACAGTTGGCATTAAGAAGGAACATAGAAACATTATCTGACTAACATCTAGCAGATAAATGTGTCTGGAAAACTATCCAAAGGCTTTTATTTTCATAAACAGCGTGGATGTGAATGCGTCCCAAGTTTTCTGATTGGCTAAAGTAGACATCTCACATCAGCGGGTTCTAGACGTGAACACACTCTTTCCGGCAATCTTCCTTCTGCGTTCACACAGAGCAGCATTCCGGCAAATTATTAGTAATGTTACAACTTCTCTTTCCGAAAAATTGCCGGAACGAATATACTGGTATTTTCAAAAAGGACTAAAGTTTTGCCCCGTTCACACATTTAGACCTTTCCGGAAAATTGCCAGTAATTTTTCGAAAAGGTCTGCATGTGTGAAAGGGGCTAGTTGTATTAGTTTAGTTTTATTTCTTTTTAAATGACATTAACATTATAATGTCTGTAACAAATGAAGCTATTTCTTACAGTTGATGGTAGTTAATGCATTAACTAACATTTACAATGAGAACTGACTGTAAAGAGTTGCCTATTGAAATTCTGTTTACTCTAAGCAGTTACGCATCATAGTATGTACAGTATAAGCAATGCGCAGATATGTAGTATGCTTTTACACCTGTTAAAGTAGCTTATTTCAAAATTGTGATGTCATATCTTGTGATATGTATCACCGCCATATATCTATTTGAATAAGTCTCTTTGTTTCACTGTTTTAGGTGAAAAGCCCTGTCTGTGCCTGATTTGTGGAAAAGGCTTCACGCAGGCCAGTTCACTCATTGCTCATGTTCGCCAGCACACCGGAGAGAAGCCATATGTGTGTGACCGCTGCGGCAAAAGGTAATTCAGACACCCCATCAATGATTTTACAGAGATTCACAATGGCACCAAATATTAAAATGCTTCAATCACATCTCATAGGTTTGTCCAGTCCAGCCAGCTAGCAAATCACATCCGTCACCATGACAACATCCGACCACACAAATGCCAAACCTGCAATAAAGCATTTGTCAACGTGGGCGATCTGTCAAAACACATCATCATACACACAGGTAAGATGTGACACTTTTAATGTTTTAATGTCTCTTATCCTTTTCTCTCCTCTAATGGCTGTCACAATTATGTAATTTGCCTGACAATAAATGTGATTATTTTATTATTTTGATTATTAAAGGGTTAGTCTACCCAAAAATGTTAATTCTGTCAATAATTACTCATCCTCATGCTATTCCAAAGCCCTGAGACATTTGTTCATCTTTAAAACAAAAACTAAGATATTTTAGGTGAAATCAGAGAGCTCCCTCATCCTCCATACACAACAATGATCCCAAAAAATGTCCAGAGGACAGTTGCACCAGCAGTGAGCAAGTTAAAACGTAGCCTAGTTATGACTCAAAGGGACACTAAGGTTACGTTCACACTGCAGCCAAATGTGGCCGGATTTTTTTGCCCACATGTGACTTTCATATGTAGTATTAAATCAGACACAGATCTGATGTTTTGCAATGCAACCGCAGTGTGAACTGTTATGTCGGATTTCATCTGACTTTTACATAATCTTTGAGCGACATCATTCTGTGCTGCAAACATCATCTACTCCTCAGCAGCATAGTAGAATAGCACACAGCGCAATTACTTTACCACAGAATGTTGGTTGTTCATTTAAAAAAAAAAATTGAAGGAAAAACTGGTGCTTGTTAACCAATCTGGTTATTGATTGGGGCACGGGTTGATCGCGAAGCTAAAGAGCGTCAGGGGTGTTGCGGATAGGGGATCCATTCAAAAAAGGACCCCCTCCTTTCATTTTAAGGGGAACTTTCTCTCCGAGAGAAAAAAAGGGCTGGTGCTCAAGCACCCAAAGCCACCTTCTGCACGTGCCTGCTGTTTATCACAAAGTAAAATAAAAATTACTCTGCAAACAGATATAAACCAACTCCGCCTTCACAACCCTTGATGATACTACACCAGTGGTCAGAAAGACACGCACCGCGGTTGTCATAAATCACAAATGATCAGTGTTTTCTAGCACAAGATACATATTTTAGGTTTCAAATGGCGAAATACACATTAGTAGTAGCAGAACAACCCTTTACAGTTCATGAAATACACCACGGTTGTCTGTGAAAAGGGCAATAATCATATTAATCATAATCAAACTACTTCATACAGTGCACACATTGTGTGCATAATTAGACATTTTGTGCTGTCCATAACTGTATTTTTGCTCATGCGGGTTAGTTTAAGACCATCATCTGTTCACATTGCAAATCTGATATTGGCCACATTTATAACAACAATGTGAACAGCTATGCAAAACAATCAGATCTGAGAAAAAAATCAGATTTGAGCACTAAGCCTTGCGGTGTGAACATAGCCTAAGTTACAATTTAAACATTACTAAATATTTTTGTGTTGCACCACTGAACTGAGTTGAAATCAAACGCTAGGTTCCAACTAAATATTTATGGCAGCCTCCCCCCTTGTATAACTGTAGAAAAGAGATGCCGGCGAGATTAGTATACATTGAGGAGCTCACGATCATAACGAGGAATGGTCTTCCTCTACTCACAGCCTTAATTTCCTCCCAAATCTCGCATTTGTTTCGGTTTGTGAAAGGAGTTACATTTTTTAAAGCAGAGTTTTGTGTTAATTGTAATTGAAACGAGAATTTGTAATTGAAAAGAGAATTCCTGCTCTTTTCTCTTACATATGTAGGATATATAAAAAAAATCAAGTATGTTTTGATAACTTTGTGTATTTTGCGTGCATTCACAGCTCGCGATGCAGGTGTGTACGTAGTCTGGTATTAGTGACTGACTGTAATTTAATGTACTATAAAAACGTAATTTGTAATTTCATTTTCATAGGACAGTTAAATATAGACGCATTAGTTGCAGAATTTTAAAGCAGTTTAACGATTTAAATGCGACTAAATTTTCAATGCGACTACGCATGACTTTACGAAGAGCTTACGACCTACTAACTACGGACATGCGGTATAGGTGAATTAAATAATCTAAATTGGCCGAAGTGTGTGTGTGTGTGTGTGTGTGTGTGTAAGAATGAGAGTGTATGGGTGTTTCCCAGTACTGGGTTGCAGCTGGAACACACATCCGCTGTGTAAAACATATGCTAGATAAGTTGGTGGTTCATTCTGCTGTGGTGACCTTGATGAATAAAGGGACTAAACCGAAGGAAAATGAATGCCTGAAAAAACACCGTATGTAAGCACAAAAAAGTTTTTTGGATATGAAATTTGTGTCATTTGAAAGAGAATGGAAACCTGCTTATTGTTTTTGTATTTCTGTTTATGTCTACCTCTTGTGCCTTTTAAAGGAATTGCAATAATGTACTTTGATTTGAATTATTAGCCCTACTGAATTATAAGCCCCCTGTTTATTTTTATCCCCAATTTTTGTTTAACCGAGAGATTTTTGCAACACATTTCTAAACATAATAGTTTTAATAACTCATTTATAATAACTGATTTATTTTATCTTTGCCATGATGACAGTTAATAATATTTTACTAGATATTTTTCAAGACACTTCTATATGGCTTAAAGTGACATTTAAAGGCTTAACTAGGTTAATTAGGTTAACTAGGCAGGTTAGGGTAATTAGGCAAGTTATTGTATAGCGATGGTTTGTTCTGTAGACTATCGAAAAAATATATAGCTTAAAGGGGCTAATAATTGTGACCTTCAAATGTTTAATAAAAAATTCAAAACTGCTTTTATTGTAGCCGAAATAGAACAAATAAGACTTTCTCCAGAAGAAAAAATATTATCAGACATACTGTGAAAATGTCCTTGCTCTGTTAAACATCATTTGTCAAATATTTAAAAAAGAAAAAAAATTCAAAGGGGGGCTAATAATTCTGACTTCAACTGTGTGTGTGTGTGTGTGTGTGTATGTATGTGTGTATATATATATATATATATATATATATATATATATATATATATATATATATATATATATATATATATATATATATATATATATATATATATATATATATATATACACACACATAATCAACCTGGTATTTTAAAATCGCAGCAGACCTACTAATGACTTGCATTTTACAGGAGAGAAGCCTTTCCTGTGTGATAAATGTGGTCGAGGATTCAACCGTGTGGACAATCTGCGTTCGCATGTGAAGACGGTGCACCAGGGGAAAGCGGGCATGAAGAGACTTGTGGTGGCAGAGGATGACGACGGGGAGGACAAGCTGCTGGAAGACTCGAACCCGGACTCTGAGCTCGACAGTAATGAAGTCAACATTGTCACCGTTACTACAGATGATATTGTGACTTTGGCCACAGAGGCTCTGGCTGCTACTGCCGTAGCGCAGCTCACAGGTGAGCGGGGGTGAAGGAGATTCTGAGATAAAATGGTTTATTGCACAGTGATTTATAGAATAGTGGCTAAGGGAATATATTATGGCTGTAAAAGAGTTTGTAAGAGATGCTGATGTTATTTGTTGTGCTTGACTCCTGTAGTGGTACCAGTCGCAGCTTCTGTATCTGCAGATGAAACCGAGGCACTAAAAGCAGAGATCACTAAAGCAGTGGAGAAAGTACAAGAAGCAGGTGAACAGTACATAATTTATACACAATATTATTAATAATAATAATAATATTAATAATATTTTTAAATATAATTTTAAATTATAATGCTTTCAATTTATATAATAAAATAAGTATGTTGGTTTTAATAAACTGAGATTTTAAAACAATTTTTTGTGAGTAACTGTAGTACAATAGGCCGCACAGTGGCTCAGTGTTTAGCATTGTTGCCTCACAGCAAGAAGGTTGCTGGTTTGAGTCCTGGCTGGACCAGTTGGTGTTTTTGTGTGGAGTTTGCATGTTCTCCCCATGTTCGCATGGGTTTCCTCCGACTGCTTCGGTTTCCGCTACTTTCTAAAGACATATGCTATAAGTGAAATGGGTTAGCTAAATTGGTCGTTGTGTGTGTGTGTATGTGTGTGTGTGTGTGTGTGTGTGTGTGTGTGTGTGTGTGTGCGTGCATGTGTGCGTGCGTGCATGTGTGAATGTGAGTGGGTGGAAAGGCATCCGCTGCGTAAAATGCATCCGCTGCATAAAATACTAAGCCAAAGGAAAATGAATGAATGTACTATAATAGTTTGTATTTTTTATTTAGTTCTTATTATTTCTTTTAAAGTATAGTAGTATTATTTTGAGAGGAAATAAATAGTGCAATAATGTGATTATTATTGTCATTATTTATAGTTAATAAATTACATAAGTAGAGTTTGCATGTTCTCCCCGTGTTCGTGTGGGTTTCCTCCGGGTGCTCCGGTTTCCCCCACATGTCCGAAAACATGCGGTACAGGTGAATTGGGTAAACTAAATTGTCCGTAGTGTATGAGTGTGAATGAGTGTGTATGGAAGTTTCCCAGTGATGGGTTACAGCTGGAAGGGTTTCAGCTGTGTAAAATATGTGCTGGATAAGTTGGCGGTTCATTCTGCTGTTGCGACCCCAGATTAATAAAGGGACTAAGCCGAAAAGAAAATGAATAAATGAATGAAATTCCATAAGTATGTGTTTTTTATAATTATTTTAATTTTTATAAATATGTAAATAGTATATATAAATGTAATAAATTATATGTACTGTACATGTAAATCTACTTTAAAATTATAAAATAAAAAACTTACAATTAGAAAACATTCTCTAAAAAAATCAATTGAGAATTTTTGCAAAGATAAAGTTACAATTATGTGAGGGGGTGGATGGTTAACCAAAATTTCAATTAGCAAACCCATTTTGTTTTTTGAAAAAAACAGCTCAAATAAAAGATTACAAATTTGTTTTACTTTTTTTAAATTTTTTTTTACAGTTTTTATTTGTAAAATATCGCTGGGTTTTTTTTGTCGCTGGTTCAAGTCCCGGCTGCATTATTTGGCATTTCTGTGTGGAGTTTGCGAGTTCTCCCCGTGTTTGCGTACGTTTCCTCCAGGTGCTCCGGTTTCCCCCACAATCCAAAGGCATGCAGTATAGGTGAATTGAATAAACCAAATTGGCCGTAGTGTAAGAGTGTGAATGAGTGTGTATGGAAGTTTCCCAGTGATGGGTTGCAGCTGGAGGGACATTCGCTGTGTAAAACATGTGCTGGATAAGTTGGCGGTTCGTTCTGCTGTGGTGATCCCTGATTAATAAAGGGACTATGCCTAAGGAAAATGAATAAATGAATGAAACTATATTTTAGATTAATGGATTGAGAGTAATTATCGCATCATACTGTCCATGTTACTCTATTCCTGCAGATCCCAACACACAGATCCTGTATGCATGTGACTCGTGTGGAGAGAAGTTTCTGGATGCCAGTTCTCTGGCTCAGCACGTGCGCATTCACACCGCTCAGGCCCTGGTCATGTTTCAGGCCGACTCAGACTTCTACCAGCAGTACACCGGAGACGCCACATGGCAAACCACCGAGCAGGTCATCCAGGGAGGAGAGCTCCTGTTCAGGACACGCGACGAGGAGAGCGAGGAAGCCCAGCCAGAGTCTCAGATGGACGGGGCAGAGGTGGAGACCGAGGACGGTGCAGAAAAACTGCATTCTGAAAGCCAACAGCAGTGAGGAGATTCAGGTCTGAATCCATGATAGATGCACATGGAATTGAATCTGTCACAAGTGTAATATTTGTCATCAGAGGGATGGTTATTACCATTTAACATGCTGTAATAAAACGCAGTCATGTTTAGAAAATATGAGAAAGATTAAATATAACATCCCAAATCACAAGATATGTGTGTACAGCATATTCAAATTCTATTGTATAGTGCTAATTATATAAAAACAGGATCAGACTTAAATGAACTAAATGTAATTTATGCTGATCGTCAGAACTTTTAATATACTGTCGTCACCCTATATATGTCTTCTGTGCATCACACTATTGTAGCTAACTGTGCTAGGTAAGATGAGTTCAACATAATCATGTCCTACAAGTTTGAGTTTTAACCCAGCTATCAGCCTTTATTTATTAGTAATGATTCTGTTGGTATAGAATTTAGTCACTTTCCGCTTTGGTCATTATTATTTTCTGAAGATGTAGAAGCTGAAACAATTCTCTAAATAAACACTGCATTTTATTTTACATGAACATTGAAAGAGGCTCATTTTTATTATGTACACTGTCTTATAAAAATGGACCTTAAAAAAAGTATGATTTTAGATTAATGTGTGTTGCAATCAACCTTTCACAGCTTTCATTAGCCATACTGCCATCCAACTTACTCTCCATTTACTCTTTGCATTTTAGTATATCACCCCCCCCCCCTCCCCCTTCTATGCTGAATGGTAGCGTTCTAAAAATATGTATTAAAAATACTTTTGTGCTCAATTGAGTCTCAACACTTGTTATTCAAGAAAAAAATATGTACATAAACTATTAAGGAAAAAATTAAAGGGATAATTTTATTCTCTTGAACCCATAGTATAAAACTATGGACTGTCTTTTGTTTGTTATTTTTTTAAAACATGAAATAGGGTATATTCCTGCTTTAAGCACAATATAGGGTTCTTTGGATGGAAATACTGCAATTGTCAGATACTTCAGATACTCTGTTAAAGTTTATTGCGCAAACAATTTGATTCTGTATACAATACTTGCTTTTTAAAATAACGTGTTACATTTACTGCATAACAAGCCAAATCAGTTTAAAGTTAGCAATTTATTGATTTGTTAAAGGGGTAATGCACCTAATTTACTCACCCTCTGGGAAAACTACAATTTAAAAATAATTTTCAACCAGTATTTATATATATATAGATTAGATTAGATTAGATTAGATTCAACTTTATTGTCATTACACATGTACAAGTACAAGGAAACGAAATGCAGTTTAGGTCTAACCAGGAGTGCAATAGCAGCAAGTGCAGGATACAGGTATAAGTTATAAAGTGCAGTTATAGAAAAACTATGGTGATATTTACAAATGGATGTACTATGAACATTATATACAGGTTGTGTTAGCTATGAACAGAGATTTACATATATATATTTATATATATATATATACAGGGCTTTACATTAACACCCGCCAAATGCGGGTAGATTTTAGCTGTGGCGGGATAGACAGCCACCTCCACTGGCTGGTTGAAAATTATTTTTAAATTGTAGTTTTCTTAAAAGCAGGGTTCCACAATAAGAATGGGAAGCAGCATGACTGACAAATATAATTGTGTTTGTGCGGGCAAAAGAAAGAAGGTTGAAGACTGAATGAGAGGATAATCACTCATGCCAACAGCTGATGTGATGCTCATGACTGTTTAAAACACGTGCGCGCTCCCGTTTCCTTGCTTGACACAACCGTGTCTGGAAACACAACTGGTGTGATCGGTTCTCTTTCAAATAGACCAGACAAAAAGTTATGTTCATGCACTCACAGTCCTGCTGCTTTCAAGAGCTCCAAATTGGTCTTTTTGTAAGCAGTACCGGTTGCTTTCGCTTTAACCATTATTTAAACAGGATATAGGATATTAACTTCCCATTTATGTGTAGTTAACTGGTGTTAACTGTTTTTTTTTTTTTTTTTTTAAGAAATGTTTTGTTAAATAAAATGTATAGTATACAGCTATATTTTGCTTGTTTTGACACATTATTTAAAATTTGTGGCTAAGAAATAATTATTTATTTATTTTTAGTGTGGTTCGAGATAAATTTGGTGAATCCTTTAAGCTCTGAAAAGTCATGTGAAATAAAAACTAATTGTAATACATTATGAAACCATGACCCATGTGCTCATGCTCACTGAGTAAGCTCATACACAACATACACAAAAGTAAAATGAATTAGGAGGCATGTGGACATTCCACAAAATTTAAATCAAGTCATTTTAGCATGTCAGTCATAATTATGCATATCAAATATATTTTCCTAACAACAAAATTGTGGCTTGTGAAAATGGCGAGTGGCTAGTAATGTTGAAAAACTACTAGCCACACTGACTGGTGATTAAGTTAATGTCAATGCCTGTATGTAAAATGCAACATTTGGACACAGAACCAAATAAATGAATATTTTGTTCAGAGCTTCGAATATGTTTTAAAAAAACAAAAGCTCAATCAAAAATCAAAA
>LR812541.1:27468792-27789273 GCA_903798195.1 Danio kyathit | reverse complement strand
CCTCTGGTGCTGGACATTCTGACAGGCTCTTCCACATCATACTCTTACTCCCCTGATCGTCCCATAACACAGGTCAAGATTTTAGACGTTTAATGTCTCCTTTTTGTTACATTTATTCCAACTCATGCTAATTGCCTTTTTGCTCTCCAGTATCCTCATGCAGTTGGAAAGAACACCTTCTAATCGCTGGTCTGCAGGCAAGAAACAATGCACGTGTGGTTTTCAGTGGATCACTGCACTTTTCAGCGATGCTTTCTTCAACTCCGCTGTGCAGAAGGCTGCTACTGGCTCAAAGAGGTCTGTTGTGTTGCGTTAATAAGATATGTTCAGAGGTATACATATTCATACATATTTTTTTTCTAATTGTGATGTTAAAATTCACATGAAGCGGAAGCTGTGACCGGGTTTTTGACGCATTCCTAGAGAAACGGAATATTAAATGGGAAAGCAGTGGGCGTGGCTTGTTTTTTCTACTGCGATCTAAATAGATGTAGTAAAGTAGGCATTTCAATCAGAAGGATGGGAAAAAGGTTTTGAGAGAGTTATTACAACCTAACAGACACCACCTTCTCACCGTTTCTGTTTGTTGTCAACTGACAGTTGGAGGGTGTGGTTAAATATGTTAGCTACGCCAAATTCATAAGATATACGTTATTTCACTGTTTAACTGAAAAAAGGAAGTGCGTTTTCAGATTTCTTAGAAGAGAAAACAATTTTTTTTCTTAACACGCACGATAAATTGTTCACCACAAAACTAGCAATGTGAGCTAACAAAATCATATGGTTAGTTTTGATTTACTCACCCTTCACTTATTTCAAACCTATTTTTGATTGTTTGCATGACAATGATGAAGCCGAAAACGAAAGCATTTTTTTCATTGTGTTTTTAACAGTTTCACATTTACACCACAGCATTAGCAGACTGGTCCGCTTTTATACATATCTGCAAAAACTGCCAAAACACTGTATTACATTTGCCAGGGCAGTATTTGCCTCTGACATTATTGAAATGAAGTAAAAAAAAATTTTTTTTTTTAACAGTTTCAGATTTGCACAACAGCATTTGCAAAATGTTCCAGCCAAAAACACTATTTTGTATGCCAGGCCAGTATTTACTGCTGACATTATCTTTTTAGAGATCATTTTTGGGTGTTTACTTGGACATGACAATAGTAGTGTTTTTAAAAACTTTCACTTGGAAACTTCAAATGTATGTTTTAGTGCCCAAAACATTGCCATGAAAACAAACAGAGAAAAAGCATAAATATCCCATGTTTGGCTGAAAATGTTGCTGTGTAAATGACCCCCGAGTTTCTTATTTTTGTTGAATCCAAAAGATATTTTGAAGAATGTTCAAAACCTGTAGCCATTGTCCATTTTAATGCACAAATGAAATCAAAACTAACCATATGGCAGGGTTCATACGGTCATGGAAAACCTGGAAAAGTCATGGAATTTTGACATGGCATTTCCAGGCCTGAAAGGTTTTGGAAAAACAGAAAACACATTGTTAGTTGCTGTGTAAGCATTATCAAAATCATTTTACATAGATATAAATAACAAATTTATTAAACAAACTAAACAGATTATTGCATGTTCTATGATAGCTGTAATAAATTTGAATGTCATTTGTTTTCTTATTATTTACCATCTATACGTTAGACATTACATGAACAATAGGTCATGAAAATTTACTTGAAATTCTGAAAAACTCTGGAAAAAGTCATGGAATTTTGTCAGTAAGAATGTGTAGAACCCTGATATGATTTTGTTAGCTCACATTGGCAGATTTGTGGTGAACAATTCATCTGTGCATGTCATTAAGAAAAAAAAAATGTTTGCCCTTTTAATCTTTAATTGAAATCTGAAAATGCGCTTCCGGTTAATTGTCTGATTATGTATTTCTTAGGAATTGGGCATGGCTAAGATACTTAACACGCCCCCTCCAACTGTCACTTTTGACAACAAACAGAAAAGGTGAGGAACCTATTTCCCCCCATCTTTCTAAATGAAATGCCTACTTTACTACATCCATTCAGCTCGTAGTAGAAAAAGCAGCTACGCCCACTGTTTCCTATTTAAATTTTCGGTTTGTCTAGGAGCTGCCGTCACAATTAGAATTAAAAAAAAAAATGGTTGCACAGCTTCCGGTGCTTGTGAACTTTAAGGTCTAAACTATTTGTGCAATGCTAAAAACTTCTTTATATTTGAGCTTTTATGGTGTACATGTATGTTTGACTCAGATATGAACAGACTGGTAACCTGGATCTGGCTTGAGCCTTGTCCCGCTGGGGTGGTTTAAAGAGGCTGGTGTTTCAGCAGAGTCGGAGCTGTTACCCATCATTCCTGTTAGGAGAGAGCACACCGCCTGCTGCCTACACAGTCACTGACCTTGTGGTGAGGCATAGCTTAATACAGTTTTTATATTGGCATAATACTTTAAGCAAGTAAAAGTATTTTAAACTCTGAATAATTTTTTGCTTAGACGTTAGTTTTAAACATTTCAATGGAACACGGTATGCTCAAACGAACAGCATTTTGACTCACTGCAACTGGACTGGATTGTCCCTACAGGAATATAGCATAGGTGATTGAGATGTTTCTGGTGGAAAAGTGGTGCCCTTTGATGGAGATGACATTCAGCTGGAATTTGTCAGAATTGATCCAATTGTTAGGGACTTATCTCAAGAAGAACGGTATGTCATAATCAGTTTTTTAATTGACATATGTTCTAATCTTGGTGAAAATGCAAAGATATTTACATTTCTCAACATCATGTGATTTTAAACAGTAACAAATGTACTATATCCCAAAACTTTTGAACAGTAGAGAATGTTAACATTGAATCTGCTATTACTAATGTTTCACCTCTGTTGTATAGGTGGAAAATACAGTGTACAGTTCAAGCTTCCAGATGTCTATGGAGTTTTTTCAGTTCAAAGTTGACTACAACAGACTCGGCTACACCCACCTGTACTCTTCAACACAGGTGAGATTCATAAAGGAATTATTAGTATTAGCAGTAGCATTAGTGACACAAAAATGACACCGCGATTAAAATCTTACTGCCAATAAAAAGGCAGTAAATGTTTTTTTTTCTCAATCAATTTGTTATTGAGTTTTGTTTAAAAAGCCTCACAAAATAACTTGGTATTATATAGTATAATATAAATTATATACAGGGAGGTGCAGAATTATTAGGCAAGTTTATTTTAGAGGATGAATTTTATTATTGAACAACAACCATGTTCTCAGTGAACCCAAAAAACTCATTAATATCAAAGCTGAATATTTTAGAAGTAGTTTTTAGTTTGTTTTAGTTTTAGCTATTTAGGAGGAGGTTTGCAGGTGACTATTACTGTGGCATAATTATTAGGCAACTTAAAACAAAACAAATATATAACCCATTTCATAATTTAGTTTCACCAGTGAAACCATATAACATCTCAACATTCACAAATATACATTTCTGACATTTCAAAACAAAACAAAAACAAATCAGTGACCAATATAGCCACCTTTCTTTGCAAGGACACTCAAAAGCCTGCCAACCATGGATTCTGTCAGTGTTTGATCTGTTCACCATCAACATTGCGTGCAGCAGCAACCACACCTCCCAGACAAACTGTTCAGAGAGGTGTACTGTTTTTCCTCCTTGTAAATCTCACATTTGAATGATGGACCACAGGTTCTCTATGGGGTTCAGAGAGGTGAAAAAGGAGGCCATGTCAATTGTTTTTCTTCTTTTAGACCCTTTCTTGCCAGCCACGCTTGTGGAGTACTTGGACGCGTGTGATGGAGCATTGTCCTGCATGAAAATCCTGTTTTTCTTGAAGGATGCAGACTTCTTCCTGTACCACTGCTTGAAGAAGGTGTCTTCCAGAAACTGGCAGTAGGACTGGGAGTTGAGCTTGACTCCATCCTCAACCCGAAAAGGCCCCACATGCTCATCTTGATGATACCAGCCCAAACCAGTACTCCCACCTTGCTGGCGTCTGAGTCGGACTGGAGCTCTCTGCCCTTTACCGATCCAGCCACAGGCCCATCAAGACTTCACTCTCATTCATCAGTCCATAAAACCTTAGAAAAACTCAGTCTTGAGATATTTCTTGGCCCAGTCTTGACGTTTTCAGCTTGTGGTGTCTTGTTCAGTGGTGGTTTTTTCAGCTTTTCTTAGCCTTGGCCATGTCTCTGAGTATTGCACACCTTGTTTTTTTGGGCACTCTAGTGATGTTGCAAAGCTCTGAAATATGGCAAACTGGTGGCAAGTGGCATCTTGGGCAGCTGCACGCTTGATTTTCTTAGTTCATCATGGCCAGTTTATTTTGCGCCTTGGTTTTTTCCACACGCTTCTTGGCGACCCTGTTGACTATTTTGAATGAAACGCTTGAATTGTTCGATGATCACGCTTCAGAAGCTTGGCAATTTTAAGAGTGCTTGCATCCCTCTGCAAGATATCTCACTATTTTGACTTTCGGAGCCTGTCAAGTCCTCTTTTGGACCCATTTTGCCAAAGGAAAGGAGGTTGCCTAATAATTATGCACACCTGATATAGGGTGTTGATGTCATTAGAACCACACCCCTTCTTATTACAAGAGATGCACATCACCTAATATGCTTAATGGGTAGTAGGCTTTCGGCCTATACAGCTTGGAGTAAGACAACATGCATAAAGAGGATGATGTGGTCAAAATACTTATTGGCCTAATATTCTGCACTGCCTGTATAATTTAATAAAATAATAAATTATTATTACAAGCATATAAATAAATGTAATACAGACATAATACAACCCCCCCCCCCCACACACACACCCACAGTCATAATACAATTACATTTATTAATGACTACATTGAAACTTTTTGTATTTTTGTATTTTTTACATTTTAATAATTTAAAGCACGGTTACATGTTTATATAATCATTTCACATATAACAAACATAATTTAGGACACAGTGCAGCCCCAAATAAACTAAATCAATGTAAATGTACATTCTTATCAGCAACAAGTTTTTTAACTTTAAAATGCTGTAAAATTTTGTATGATCACTTTCGTGATAAGTATATATTTGGACTATTTTTACAAATGTTATTTAAAGAGTAGATACTTCTGTCTTGTTTAATATGCTATACAATACGTATTTTAAATAAATAAAAATATCTGCTCTTGATGTTTATTGTGTTTTTGTTTATTCCACAGGTTTCTGTTCGCCCCCTACAGCACACCCAGTATGAGCGCTTCATCCCCTCTGCTTTCCCATATTACGCCAGTGCCTTCTCTATGATGGCGGGACTCTTTGTCTTCAGTGTCGTCTTTCTCCATATGAGAGAAAAAAGAAAAGTCTGATTAATGAGTATCAGTGAAGATGTAGAAAATGTAAAACAAAAAAAGATAATGGGCTCCAGCCCTCTAAACTATCATGAGTAATAGACATCTGAAATATGTGGGCTCATTTTGATGAATTGGATGGTGTGCTATTACAGCTAAATGCAACATTTGTAAATTGAGATTTTGGAGGAATGTTGAGTAATCTAACAAAATATGTTGGGGGTTTTTTGTTTGCCAATGGGATGTTTAAAGTGTTTTGGGGCACACTTTGTCTTTCATTTGTACAAAAGGCAACATGGTATTGCTTTATAATACAACATGCACTGATGTTTCAGCTCTTGGTATGAAGATTGTTTTGAAATCTTTGAAAATATGTAAGGAGATGAATGGATGCTAAAAATGTGGTTAAAAGACAGTAAAATGAACATTCCACCACTAAATTGTAGTGTTTTTTTTTTTTTTGGTCACATGATCACATTTGAAAGGTTTCTATGATCGTTTTTTAATCAGTTATATACAATAAATTATTTAGTGCCTCATGCTATTTTCAATTCTGAATTTATTTCTATGTAATATAAATAATTGTACTCTTTAAGAATAACTTTAATGTTTAAATATAGAATGATCTATTTTGTTTAAATTAATTTACTCCTGTGATTTAAATTTTTTTTATACTGAATTTTTTAGCTTCATTACTTCAGTTGCTTCAGAAATCTTGCTAATAATCTGATTTGCAAATATAAAATGTGTGTTTGAATAGAAAGTTCAGTAGAAAAGTTTCATTCACTTGAAATTGTCTATCTATCTATCTATCTATCTATCTATCTATCTATCTATCTATCTATCTATCTATCTATCTATCTATCTATCTATCTATCTATCTATCTATCTATCTATCTATCTATCTATCTATCTATCTATCTATCTATCTATCTATCTATCACAGCATAAAGTGAACGAAGGAATAGAAGAATGAACAGGGAAAGCAAGGAAGGATGTGAGACATGCTTGACGAGTGACGTATAAATAAGTCGACAACCACTGTAGTCCTTTTGTAGCAAATTGCTAGCAACGTAAGTCTTTAAAGCAAACAATTGTTCAAAACGGTATTTTATTGGTAATAGTTTTGAGGTATGACCATTTGTAACGTGTGTTCTGGAAAGGTTCTTCAAATAATATTAACCAAATTTAGCCATGTTTTAAATTATTTTAGCCATGAGACGAAAACCGTAGCAACACACGACTGGCCTACAAATGTACGTCATCAGCAAACAGCTCGTGGCCGGAGTCGGGAGCGCGCGTCAGCTGACATCCGCAGAGAGCAGAGCCAGACATGGATCAACTCAAAGTCAAAGACAGGATCCTCGAAAACATCTCTCTGTCCGTCAAGAAGGTAAGAGACCCCCACACATGCAGCGACGATGTATTTCGACCTTCTCTAGTTTGTAATTCTAAGGTTACTTTAAGCTGTTTGCGGTTTACGCTATCAAAATAGTTGGGCCTCCCCCCTCCTGGTGTGTTTTGGTGAACACAAACGCCTTGGCATCTTGAGAAAACATCCAGTGTTTCCTTTTAAGAAAAGGTTTTACGAATACAAGGTTAAGAAGTCAGCTGGCAGTGCATTAGATGAGTTTACTGTATGTTATATTGTGTATTTATAGCGTAGTTAAAAGCTGTTTATCTGTAAAATGACATGAAAGGGATTAAGTCATTTTATACTTGAGTCAGGTATGTTTGAGTAAAAAGGTTTGTTCACTGACGCATCAAAACTGTGACATGAGGTCCCTGTAAACAAGTTCTGTAATCAAATGAGATCCTATTAATAGGGCAAACAGAGCTGCTACTTATTTTATGGAGCCATCCCAGGTCACCCTGCATTTCTATAGCCATTTTGTTCTGCATTAAAGGGATAGTTCACACAAACATGAAAACATAGACTGCTAGAGATGTAGGTGGCTTTTCCTCATCAATAGAACATTAAAGGTGCAATATGTATTTTTTGTATCGTTAAAATATCCAAAAATCTTGAGAAAAATTTTATATATTTTGCTGAATTATTTACTTGTATTATCCCAAACGTTTAGAAAAAAGTTCAAGCCAACTAGTGACATGGACCGTGTGCTGTGTCGCCACGCTCAACTTTTGGTTTGATTTTATAAAAAACATGGAAACCGCAAATCATAGCAATTGTATCTGAATGCAGCCTTTATGATGCAAGCTGAGATTGCATGACTCAGCGATGCAATGTCAGACACAATGCACTCAATGGAGTGAGTGACGTCACTGTGACCGGTAGGGTTAGGGGTTAGGTGAGCGCATTAAAAAGCATTGGATGCAGCTCAGATTGCACTGCCCCAGGTCTGCATCCAGACCCCTCCCAATCATACTTCATTATGTTGTGCGTTTTATTAGACCGCATGCAGCATTATAACAAAATATTAATGTATGTAGCATGTTTAACAGCACTGCTTCCTCAAGTGATAATGTCTAGTCAACTGTGGCATAATAAAACCTCTGCTGCTTTTCCCCTCATAAACAATTGCTTAAGCGCTTTTGTTTTGCTTCGACTGATTTCAGCTTCACTTTGTTTGATACTACCATGAAAAAATATCCAACAATCACTAGAACAATGTTATATATTTTGCTGACTTATATACTTGCATTATCCCAAACGTTTAAAAAAAAGTTCAAGCCAACTAGTGA
Source organism: Danio kyathit (assembly GCA_903798195.1). Classification (NCBI taxonomy): domain Eukaryota; kingdom Metazoa; phylum Chordata; class Actinopteri; order Cypriniformes; family Danionidae; genus Danio; species Danio kyathit. The sequence goes on along the minus strand of LR812541.1, from coordinate 27,781,240 downwards.
CACAGACCGTGTGCTGTGTCGCCATTCTCAACTTCTGGTTTGGTTTTACTGAAAACATGGAAAACAGCATAGACTATTCATGATGTTGTGTGTTTCATTAGACCACACTGCAGCATTATGACAACCTCATCAGCAATTGCTTAAGCGCTTTTGTTTTGCTTCGACAGCTTTCAGTTTCACTTTGTTTGATGCTACCATGAAAAAATATCCCAAAATCACTAGAACTATGCTATATATTTTGCTGATTTATATACTTGCATGATCCCAAACATTTAGAAAAAAGTTCAAGCCAACTAGTGACACAGACTGTGTGCTGTGTCGCCATGCTCACTTTGGTTTGGTTTTATAGAAAACATGGAAAACGCCAAATATACCTCATTATGTTGTGCATTTTATTAGACCGTATGCAGCATTATAACAAAATATTAATGTATTTAGCATGTTAAACAGTGCTGCTTCTTCCTCAAGTGATAATGTCCAGTCAACTGTGGCATAATAAAAGCTCTGCTGCGTTCCCTGTTGCGTTTGTCTCTCATCAGCAATTGCTTCAGCCCTTTTGTTTTGCTTCGGCAGCTTTCAGCTTCACTTTGTTTGATGCTACCACGAAAAAAATATCCCAAATCCACTAGAACAATGTTATATATTTTGCAGAGTTGTATACTTGCATTATCCCAAACGTTTAGAAAAAATGTCAAGCCAATTAGTGACATGGACCGTGTGCTGTGTTGCCATGCTCAACTTCTGGTTTGGTTTTATGGAAAATTTTATTAGACCACATGCCACATTACAACAAAATATTAATGTATTTAGCATGATAAACAGCGCTGCTTCTTCCTCAAGTGATCATGTCCAGTCAACTGTGGCATAATAAAAGTTCTGCTGCTTTCGCTGTTGTGCTCCTCTCTCATCAGCAATTACTTCAGCACTCTTGTTTTGCTTCGAAAGCTTTCAGCTTCACTCTGTTTGATACTACCATGAAAAAAAAATACTTTAGCTCATCTATGAACATGGTTTCCCATAGGGTCTTCCATGATTCCACACTTAGTCATGGCATCAACAAACTACACCTTTGTTGGTTAGAGAAACATGTCCTCTAGTGGCAAAAATTACGTACTGTGCCTATTAAATAAGAATTTGAATAGAAAGCGTGGTCCATGGTGATTTCTAAAATTCAAGTCAACAGCTGAAAGCACTCCAAAAATATACACCGGTAAAACTAAACCTTGGCTTCTCTGACGATGCATTAAGGTCCTATGAAGTGAAACAATCAGACACTGGATGTTTTTTAAAACATTATTACCTATAATCTAAAGCCTCAGCAAAGTGTCCTGAGCAAAAGCACGAGGCTGTGGATTAGCTAATGTTGTAAATATTGTTTAGTTTCTTACACAGACTGAACATTTTGCTTCGTCAGACTTCATTGTATCATTAGGAGACTTGAGGAGTACTTTGTTTTTGCCTTTTGTATATTAATTTTGACTGTCAGTTTTGAGTGTGTAAATTAACAGCACATTTTCAGTTTGATGAAGTACCTTTTTACCTTACTGAATCTTTGCTGTTTACATGATCATGAATAATGCTTTTACTTTCTTAGTCTGTCTTTGGCAGCAATACTATTCTGAATATCAGTAACTTGCACACCCTGCCGTAGTTTGATTTTTAGCCTATCAGGTGCTTGGCATTAGTGCTTTCTCATGGGTTTAGTGATGGACTTGCACAATCCGAGAATCGCAGAGCGGCCAAATCAGAAAATGCATTTCTTAGGTTGTTCATCCAGAATAAAAAGGATTGCTTGGAATGTCATGGCTTTGTGCACTTCAGAAATTTACCACTCGTCTTTTCTCATTCACTCTCAAGTGCTGTCTCCTTAACACTTCGTAACATTTAATCCACAGTTGCAGAGTTATTTTGCGGCCTGCGAGGATGAGACGCCAGCAATTAGGAATCACGACCGGGTTCTTCAGCGCTTGTGTGAACACCTGGATCACGCTCTGCTTTATGGGTTAGACAAACTGCACCAGAGCCTTTCAAAACTGAAGCACTTGCACAGTAGACGATTGAAGGCTTAAAGTGTTCTTCTGTTTCTTAAAGGCTGCAGGACATTTCATCAGGTTACTGGGTCCTCGTATTACACTTCACACGACGAGAAGCCATTCGACAGATCGAGGAACTCCAACACATAGCCACCAATCTTGGCAGAAGTAAGATGATGTGCTACTTTGTAATATTAAAGTACACTACTGTTGAAAATTTGGGGTCAGTAAATTATTTTATTATATGTTATATAATAAATTAATAGGAAGTATATTATATTATATTATATTATATTATATTATATTATATTATATTATATTATATTATATTATATTATATTATATTATATTATAGGGTTGTCACGATACTGGAAACATCCTTTTCCTACTAACAATTGAGCGCTGATTTTCCTTTGTGTTCATATGTTCAACAGAAATTACTGTGATTGGCAGTGACGGTCATCAGTTCATTGAACTCACCGCTGTTTACTGAGTAACCACAGATAAAGGGACACTGGACCGTTTCAAAGCCGCGATTCATCAGCAGATTTGTCGTATGACGGCTTATAAACAAACCAGCCGATCGATGTGACTTTGAAATTCTCCAGTGTCCCTGTATCTCTTTTTACACTTCGTAAACAGCGGTGAGTTTGGTAAACTGATGACAGCGCTCAAATGTTAGCGTTAAATGAACGTTTTTAAAATGTCGGTATCGATTGATACCGAATTCCAGTATCGTGACATATATTATGTTATGTTATATTATATTATTTAGCAGTGCAGTGATCGGTGATAACAAACCTGGACAATTAAAAGATTGCAGCTCTGAGAGACAACAACAAACACAACTTGATGTGTTGCCCCCTGTCTGCATCTGTTTGTGTGATATGAATTGGCTTTAAGAATTTATTAATTCATTCATTTTCTTTTCGGCTTAGTCCCTTTATTAATCAGGGATTGCCACAGCGGAATGAACCGCCAACTTATCCAGCATATGTTTTACGCACAGGATGCCTTTCCAGCTGCAACCCATCACTGGGAAACGCCTATACACTTTCAGTCACACACATACACTACAGACAATTTTAGCCTACCCAATTCCCCTATAGCGCATGTCTTTGGACTTGTGGGGGAAACCGGAGCACCCAGAGGAAACCCACACCAACACGGGGAGAACATGCAAACTCCACACAGAAATGCCAACTGACCCAGCCAAGGCTTGAACCAGCGACCTTCTTGCTGTGAGGCAAGAGCGATGTCTACTGCGCCACCATGCTTTTAAGAATTTATGATGTTACATAAGATTTCTGTTTAGAAACATTCTTTTTTTGACCTTATTAAAATCCTAAAACAAATTCATCATAATTTATACAAAAACTGTTTCCAATATTGGTAATTATAAGATATTTTGTAACAATTAACAATTTAGCAATTTCTAATATTTTCCTAGACTCTTAAGACTAGAGAGTAAGCTGATACTCAGGAAAGAATTACAATGCAAATATATTAAAACAGAAAACATTTTTGACTAGTTTTGATCAAATAAATGCTGCCTTGGTGAGCAGATAAAACTACACTGGCCCCAAATATTTGATGTATTCAATATTCAGATTGTTTGACACTTGTTTGGTCTTTGTTTCCTGTAGTAAACTATGACTGCTATGTTGTTGTTGTTCTGCAGGTCGTGCCTGGCTCTACTTGGCACTCAATGAAAGTTCTTTAGAAAGCTACCTCCGACTTTTTGAGGAGAATCAAGGACTGCTTCAGAAGTACTATTACAAGTGAGGGACTTTGAGATAATGGGCATGATTGTTCTTCTGTGGTTTCAGATCGTGAAACGCTTCCTTTAAGCAGTCATCTGATTTTTGAAAGCCGTTTCCTCTTTTTCCAGAAATGCATTGGTTTGCAGTCATGACCATCTCACTCTGTTTCTTACACTCGTCTCTGGGCTTGAGTTCATCCGCTTTGACCTGGAGCTGGTATGACGTAATCTTTATTGATTTCTCCTGGCTGTAATTAAATCACCCGTTACACTGCATGTTTTAGACCTCAAGTTTCCTAAAAACTGTGTGTTAAGCAAAAACAAATACTCTTCTTTACAGGCTGCTTCTAAATGTAAATAGTGTATAATTAAGATAATCTGACCGGTCATAAACGCATCACAATAATTCATTTTAAATAGTCCTGCACAGTGTGATTGGAAAAATGAAGTATATTGTAATATGAATATTCCATGGCTCTTAAGTTAAGCCAGTAAATAATTATATTAAAAAAATGAGTATATGCAAATTAGCAGAATTATTTACACACACATACATATACAATATATATATTATTATTATTTTTTTTTATTTATTTATTTTTTAGATGGATTATTGGATACTATATGCAATTTCTAAAGATATTTATTTCATACAATCTAATAATATATTAAAATACTGCTAAAACACTCTTCTATATCTTGCTGTCTTTCGGGCCAGACTTACTAACAGCTTGTTCCAGTGTAAACTTGTTCCAGTGTGAACTACTGCAGTGAAAAGGTGTAGAGAGTTATTTTTGTTGCTGACTTTATTGCATATACATTTGTAGTTTCTTTATTTCTTGGAGACAAAAATTCTAAGAGAAGAATATTTAGACTAGTGAGGCAGCTTGACTTACTAATATTTGTGTCAGTTTTACTGTTTGTAACATTTATTTAAGCTGAGGGTGAGTAAATGTTTGATTGAACTATCCCTTTCACATATTTTGTGCTTGACATGCTGTGATATTTATTTGTCAGACTGAGACGTTTTTGATGTGCACTTTAGGTAAGGCAGAGAACTGCGAGTGTTTGGTAGAAGGGTTCTGCTTGTTTGTGACCCTGCAATAATTGCGTTGCTCTTGGTAGATTGCATTGGTCATTATGGAAATGAGCTGCTGTGTTTGTTTAATTTGAGCACAGTCAGTAGATCAATCACAGAACTTTCCATTCCCATTAGTGCTTTTTTTTTAGGATTGAACTTGCCCTGTTTAGTAAATCTGGCCCTTTGTCCAAGATATACCATATATATTGACATTAAGCACTGAGTGATATGGCCAAAAAAAAGTCATATCAGTCAATATTGATAATTATGACAATAGATATCAAATCTCGGTTTCTTTCCAGTTTAAAGGCAGAGTATTGATCCTGAGGGAAAACTGTAGAAGCCAAACTGTTTTTTTTAGTTTAGAAGATGACAAACACAAGTCAGCCTAATAGACATTTTACAAATGTTATAATGATAAAAATGTCTAAACTGCATTGACTTGTTTCTGTTACCAAATATCTTAATTAATTTCTTAGTTCTTGCGTGTTCTGGGTGATATTAAATTGATATTATTAACATGGTATCATAAACCTATTGAACATGTTCTCTTTTTTAAATCTTGCATTAAATGGAGGTTATATTGCAATAATAATCATTGTTTAATCTTTTAGCATCATCTTCTAGCATTTCTATGTATATATCAATGGCAGGATGTCCCATATCTGGATGTTGCTCCTTACATGCCTGAATACTACAAACCTCAGAATCTGTTGGATTTTGAGGAGAGGTTGCCAAGCTCTGATAGTCTGTCACTGCACTCGTTCACTTCTCTCACATCCACTAATCTTGAGTGGGACGACAGTGCCATAGCCCCATCCAGTGAAGGTGAGCTAATCACTTCTCTCTCTATTTATTCAGTTTCTTGATCTTATTTTCACACTTCTGGTTATTATCTTATCTTTATTCTTTTTTTCAAATGGCCATATTTGACATGAAATAACACGTTATTCTGAACTAAGATGACCTGTTAGATCACAGGTGTCAAAGCCAGTTCCTGGAGGGCTGCAGCTCTGCACAGTTTAGTTTTAACCCTAATTAAACACACCTGATCAAACTAATTAAGTCCTTCAGGCTTGTTTGAAACCTACAGGTAAAGCTGCGGTCACACTAGAGTTTGGACTTGCGAAATTCTGTCGTATGGTGCTGCGAAAAGGGGCGGGATTAAACAAGATGATTAGACATTAAAAAGCGAGCGATTGGTCCATATTTTACATTTCTGTACAGAGAGATCATGTTTTGATCCTTGATTGGTCTCACGCAGTCAAGTGATGCGATTTCGCAGTTCACCAAGCCTGAACTTTGCACTGCAGTGAACTGCGAAACTTGACGCACGACTTTGCATTTCCGGTCTGATGCATTCACGTACAGGACGTATGAATGGAAGTCTATGGGGGAAAAAAGTGCAGTGTGACCGCACCCTAAGTGTGTTGGAGCAAGGTTGTAACTAAACTGTGCAGAGCTGCGGCCCTCCAGGAACTTGCTCTGACACCTGTGTGTTAGATCATTTATATAAAATATAGTGTTCAGCAATCCTAAATTAGCGCTTCTATTTCATCGGGTGACACATTTCACAAGCCATTATGTCACAGTGTCTTTTTCAGTTTTCGGTTTTTATTAGTTCCTCATATGCCAAGCTTCACATTCACTTGATCTCTTTTGAGTTTCTGTTCTTCTTTCATTCACTTCATTATTCTTTCCTGTCTATTGATGAGTCTTATTTCTCCCTTTTTTAGATTATGATTTTGGTGACATCTTCCCTGTGTTGCAGTCATTGCCAAGTGCAGACTGGGAAGGTGGGACATGGTTATTTCCCCCTCCCCAATCTAATATTCGCCCAATCCATCTGTCCAGACTAACTAACAAGCATTGCGCATGTCCGTCTCACTCAGTGCATGTTTGTTTCACATGCATAAGCTGCTGTAAGCAATGTACTGTATCTGTGATGTAGATTTCATAGATGGGTTTCTTTGGTGTTGATGTTCTTATTAGACTAAAGCGAACGGCTCTCTCTGCTGATGTAGGGTTTATATGGGAAGATTTTAAAACATATTCTGTGCCTGATGTAGCTGAACCTTGCTGTCTGTTGTCGGATTGCCTTTCCTGTCATGTGGCAGTGTGAAAGCTGGTTTGCATGTATGAGGCTTGGATTTTAACCAACTGCTTCCTAGCTAAGTGTTTAAATTCAGTGGCAAATATTAGCCATGATTAACTCCTGTCAAATGATGACTATAATAACCAAATCCTAGTATTTTAATTGCAGTTTTTGCTTGTGTGATATTGATTTTTGTAAGGCTGACAAAAATGTGTTTTTAGATTTGTTCAGTTTATGTATATTTGTGCCAATACAAGACCATATTAAGTTAATAATGTTTAATGTACCTGCTAACATTAACATATGTGTCATTCTCTTTTTTAAATGAATGAAACGCACACATAAAGCATAAAGTGTGGAAAGTATTCATAACGCTTCACTTTTTCCACATTTTTTAATGTTACAGTCTTATTCCAAAATGGATTAAATGAATTAATTTCCTCAATTCTACGCACAATACCCCATAATGATAATGTGAAAAAAAGATTTTTTGAAATTGTTTTGAATTTATTAATAATAAAAAACCTGAAAAATCACATGTACATAAGTATTCACTATTATACTTTCCGGATGCACTGTATATTTGTATTGTATGTAATTTAATAATGCAAAATGAAATGAAAATTATAGGCTAAAGTGTATATTCAGGATGTATTTGGCTGGAAAAAAGTTTTTTTTTTTTTTTTTTTTTTGTGTACTATTGTATTAATATGAAATATTTTAAATTTTTCCATGAATTTGACCTAAAATCCAAATTTCCTCATTTTTTAAAATGAGAATATAAGTCTCTAGTCTATTAATTAATCAGATTTATTTAATAATCAACACAGAAATATTCAGAATTTACACATTGACAGTTAACATTGATTAAAAGCAGTTTTTTTTTTAATCTCTTTTTCAATCTTCATAATGGCTTATTATCTGCCTGTTATCAAGATATGGCTGTTTTTTTTTATTCTACATCCTTAATCCTACCCAATACCTAAACCCAACTTATTATTATAAACTACTTCACTAACAACAATAATAAGTAGCTAATTTAGTAGTTTATTGAACACAAAGTGTTATTTGATGCTTTGTTAAAATTGTACCCTTAATAAAGTGACCTTTAAAATCTGCATATTAACAAATTATAAATTTGATATTGGCAGCAAATAGTAGTTTTTCCACTAAATTACAGGATGAGATGGAAGTAGCTGGAAAGCCAAGTTTGTGTTTGTTTGTCTGTGTGCATTTGTCATGATCCAGCAGCTGTTAATCTTGCTTTAATCTCCATATAAGAGTTCCCAGTACCTGCATATCAGATGGTTTCTCTTTTTCTTGTTTTTGGACAGAGGGAGACTTGACTGATCCAGTCAGTGGGCCACGTTCTTCAGGTTCAGACCCTCAGACTGTTGTCAGTGACTGTGTTGTAGTGAAAGCCTCGGCGGGCACCATTAGAACCACATCTCTGTCACGAAGCCCTACATTTCGGCAAAATCCCTTCACTGAGGACTCTGACACCAACACTTCAGCTGACGTCACCCCAGTGCACATAGCCAGCCGGCACACTTCAACAACTGGAGAAGATGCTGAAATCACCAGCACAGAGCTGGAAGTCATTAGGTGTGTTTTAAGCATTACAACTAATGGTTTAGGATTATAATAGAGGCAGATCACACATTAGTAGTTGAATAATTAGTTAGGACAAGGGGGTTGTTTTTTTGGTGTGCAATACTGTAATGTATTTCTGATATTTGGTTGATAGTATGAAGATGTTGGTCTTTCAGGCAATAGCTGAAATCTATGATTTTCAACCGTGTTTATTAGAGCAGTGTTTCTCAACCATGTTCCTGGAGGCCCACCAGTTCTGCACATTTTTTTATGTCTTTTTAACCAAATGCACCTGATTCCGATCATTAGCTCATTAGCAGACACCGAAAGACCTGAAATGGGTGTGACAGTCAAAGGAGACATCCAAAACATGCAGTGTTGGTGGTCCTCCAGGAACGTGGTTGAGAAACACTGTATTAGAGTATACAGTTGAAATCAGAATTATTAAACCCCCTTTTAATTTTTTTTTCTTTTTTAAATATTTCTAAAATTATGTTTAACAGAGCAAGGAAATTTTTACAGTATGTCTGATAATATTTTTTCTTCTGGAGAAAGTCTTATTTGTTTTATTTCGGCTACAATAAAAAGCAGTTTTAAATATTTTAATAAACATTTTAAGGTCAATATTATTAGCCCCTTTAAGCTATATTTTATTCGATAAGTCTACAGAACAAACCATCGCTATACAATAACTTGCCTAATTAGCCTAACCTGCCTAGTCTACCCAATTAACCTAGTTAAGCCTTTAAATGTCTCTTTAAGCTGTATAGAAGTGTCTTGAAAAATATCTAGTAAAATATTATTTACTGTTTTCATGGCAAAGATAAAATAAATCAGTTATTAGAAATGAGTTATTAAAACTATTATGTTTAAAAATGTGTTGAAAAAAATCTTCTCTTCGTTAAACAGAAATTGGGGAAAAAATAAACAGGGGGGCTTATAATTCAGGGGCGCTAATGATTCTGACTTCAACTGTATATGGCAAATGGCGCATAGTGCGCTGTATAGGTGATTGAATATATTTTAGGATTTCAAAGCAATTAGGCCTCAAGGCAGTGCTAAGGGGTTCGTAAAAATATTTGTAGGAAAAGTACAAATGTTAAAAATATATTTTAAATTAATAAACTTGATGAAAAAAAGAGGGTAAATAATTAAACATGTTGTTAAGATGAATGAACATTAGTATAAAAGAAACCAAAACGTGATTTCTTTTTTTCTTTTTTTTTTTTTTCCTAAAAATTAAATAATTATTAAAACTAACATATATATTTTTCAAATGAACATAAACTCAGTGGGACAGGGCTGATATTTGGGCAGCTGTAGCTTTTACAAGACTTAAGACCCCCAATTTAAAATTTTAAATTTGGTGCATCTGCGTATTACATGGTCTTCATACTGAAAGTCATCAGTTTGATTGAAAATGCTTGTGTTTTTTTTTTTTTTCTTGTTGCAAGTTTCATATTAAAAATTCCACATATCTTTATGGTAGTTGCCCATCTAGGACATCCCGGAATAAGTCACATTTATGAGCACTGTAAAACACATGACCACCAGCAATGCAACTTTAATGAAACATTTATAATGTATGTACATAATGAAATTTGTTATGTTGCTTGCTAATTAGTTTTATCAGCATAAACCAATACTGCTAAAGAGACATGGAAAAAGATTTTTCAATACTATTTGGTATCACTAATAGTGCAGAAAATAACTTTTTAAAATCCTTTTAACTGTGACCTATTTTTCAATTTCATGACACCAAACAGGTTTATCATTAGACAGAGGAAAAATTCCCCTGTTATGTTTTCATCAGTATGTTTTTGTTTGACAGAATGGCACGGCGGCGAAAGCCCGGCAAGAAACGACGCGGCAGAGGATCATCAGTGAGCAGCGAACAGAACGTCATCTCTCCAGAAGTGACTGACGAATGTCTTCAGATTGTAGTTGAGAGAGATGTCACATTAAACCACATCACCGTGGACAGTCGAGTTCCTCTGGAGCGTGCCGACAGCACTGCTTCAGAACCCTTGAGGAATGGGAGACGAGAAGGAGAAGATGAGGATCCCGAAACAGGACTGAGGCTTCCAGAAATGACGGACACGTCAATGGACAATGTAGGGCTACCCCTCCGTGAAGTCATGGACCGGCTGAATGGGTCTCTGGATGCTGAGGATGGAGCAGAAGAAATTTGCACAGCTCACGACGGGCCCCCCAATCAGCGGCCCTTTCGAGAGGATGCTGGCGGTGAACCTCCAGACCCAAGCGATGGGTTCCTGCAGGCCCCGCTGCCGCCTGTAGACTTCTACTGCTTTACCTCCCAGAGTCCAGACCCTGCTGCCTCAGGTGGTGGGCGCCATGACTCTGCAGGGCTTGGCGAGCCGCAGGATGTTCCTGTTAGCAATGAAGATGAGGGAGAAGCAGAAGCAGAGGCAGCAGCTACAGGGCAGCATCCCTCCATCGCCATAGAGATGTCAGAGGAGGAACGGAGTCAAACAGAAGAGGAGGATAAAGATGCGACACAGAGCTCTCATGCTGCAGAATTCAAGTGAGAGAGTAAATTGGTTATGATTTAATCAATGAGTATGTTTACATGAGCAATAAAAAATGCTGATAACTAACAAAAGTCAGCTCTTTACAATAGTCAATGGGCTATATGCTAGGCTAGTGTTTTTCAGCCAACGATAAACTTCCAGTGGAAAGTTAATGAGGCTGTTTTCATAGGGTTCGTTTTACAGCATCGATGTTGTGATGTAATTCAAATACAATCAGTTATATAGACTTAAGTTCAAGTGTTAAACAGATGAAAGACCGTGTAAACGCTAGCACCGTCAGTAGCAGCAGGCTAGCACAGAAACTCCATTGAAAATGCTAGAGTGAAGTAAATGTTCATATTTTAAATACATGGCGGGAGAAAATGGAATTTACTCAAAGTCCCTTTGAGGCAAGTCATTTCACTCAGCGGCCATCTTTGAAACGCCTCTCGGGCAGTATGCTCGGGCAATCTCTCTGAATGGGGAAACATCAAATTCTCTAAAACTGTTTGCCAAGCTTACGATTACATTACATATCCAATAACATAATCAACAACTGTCTCATAAGTTTCCTTTCTATACGTCCAAATCAGACAAAATCGGCATATTTTCAGGTTCCCCGAGCTAATGCGCATGCGCCCTTGAAAGGAAGGACATCACGACACCAACCTCATTTATGGCATTGTTACACATTATAATCTGCTGGATAATGATCGTCTGATCGCGCTGCTCTTCTGAAGTAATCCACAACTTGGTCTTGATGGTGAATCTTCTCCAGAAATGACAGTGACTCTTTGTTTACACGTTTGTGGGCGTTTGAGTAGTTGCTGTCATGTGATGTGCGCTTAACAGGACAGACTGTACTTGGATTCATTTCATACTGATTACAAAACCAAAAAAAAGTTTGTTTTCAAGTGCACTTGGTTTATTTTAAAGCACACATTTCAAGCTTTTTTTTAGATATATTTTTTATGTCTGTGAAGCAAGTATAAACTGAGTTTTCAGTGCAGTTGTTGACCACCAAACTGTCATAAAAAGCACAGATCTGGTCCCCCAGAGAAAAGTCAGTGTATATCGATCGATGATTGGCTCCTGTACTAGTAGACGGGCTTCATTTACCATATTGACCATTACACTTTTCCCCATTCAAAACTATGAGTGACATGTCTTGTGTATTCTAGAGTCTTTGGTTTAATGCAGTGTTCTTGTCCGGTCTAAAACCCTCTTTATATTGTATATCTATCAGGCAGTGAAAATCCCTGATTTTTAAAGAAATCAGATCTTAAACATGGATCTTTTATAATGGTGCGACAGTTCACCAGAAGCGCTTGGGCTGACTGAAAATTAAAAGTCCATGTGCATAAACCCCATTGTGCTTTACATCAACATCTGTTACCAGGCTACACAAGTACACTGCACTTTGGTGAGAGTGACATCAAAACATAAAAGATTGCATATCTAACTGTGAGTATTAAATGTATCTAAATTGACACCATTAAAAGCTTACCTCTCTCTGGAAATGCAGGATTTTGACTATAGCACTGCTGTTTCTTAAGCGCAAGTTGAGAACACACATTTGTAACATTTGCTCTGCCAGAATGCACTTTAAATCTATGCTTAGATCAATCCAATCCATGTGCACTCGGCATAATAAACCAACAGAAAGCAGGTTAATACGTTTACATGCTTGCTGAAATCAGCATAACAGGCAAAAATCTTGTGATAGGAACAGGCTATTGTCACATTATAACATGCAGTGTCTGCTTATTAAGCATGATTATTTTAAGAATGTGAATGTAAACCCACTCAATGAGACTTAAGGCTTGGAATAGCTTACTGATTTTGACCACTCATGAATAATCAGAATTATCAGAATAATTATAAAGACTCGTGAGGTGAAAAGTTGATTGTTTTGGTTTGTTTGTTGTGCAGGGTGGATAACAACCATCTGCTGCTGCTCATGATTCATGTTTTCAGGGAGAATGAAGAACAGCTCTTTAAGGTAAACATATTCGCATTTTTTTTCATTGTGTTGTGTATTTGATGACTTTTTTTGTGTGTGTGTGCATATTGTGTTTTATTAGGGAACAGAAAGTCCTTTTAGACAAATAAATGCAGCATTTTAAAAAGTAAAATAAAATAGTAATGTGAAATTTAATTTAAAATACGATTTTCATGTTCAATTATTAAATGGTGAATTGGTTCCAGAATTCTGCTTATTTTTATATCTATGTTGAATTTGGGTTGTGGAATTTTTATTTATTTATTTATTAAAGTTTGAAAGAACAGGATTTTATATACAAAAAAAGTTACCCTGAACTTGGTAGCATACATACACAATGGCTTTACAGTTTGCAATACAGTTTTGTGTTTGTTGAAAGAGGTGCATCTAGTCCCCTCAATGAAATCTGTGAAACAAACCTCTACTTCCCATTTTATTGGAATACAATGTACCAACTGTAATTGTAAACCTGTTGCAATTGCTGCTTTATTTAATGTGTAATTTGAATAACACTCCCATTCTAATGAAACATTAAACTGGTGCTATTCTATGAATTGGTCTGCATTTCTCTTTCAGATGGTGAGGATGAGCACAGGCCACATGGAAGGAGATCTGCAGCCTCTATATCTGCTCTTAACAGACTGCTACATTTACCTCTTGCGAAAAGGTCAGCAAAACGTCAGTAGAATATCCGGCCATTGTTACAGACATCTTTAAAAGCACTAGTTTACATTCATTGTTGTGTCCCACTGATTTCAGGAGCGGCGGAGAAACCTTACAGTGTTGAGGAGGCAGTGTCTTATAATGAGCTGGACTACATCTCTGTGAGTTAACCACCTAAACACTAAATGATCAAATTGACTTGCTGCAGAGAGAAGTCAATATAATTGTTTTCAAATATTTTCCAAGTGCTGTTTAACAGAGAGATTTTTTTTAACACATCTTTAAACTTAATACTTTTAATAACTCGTTTCTGATAACTAATTTCTTTTGTCTTTGCCATGATGACAGTACATATTTGACTATTTATTTAGCAAGATGCTAGTATTCAGCTTAAAGTGCAATTTAAAGGCGTAACTAAGGTCAACAGTGGTTTGTTCTGTAGCCAATTGGGGAAAAAATAAATTCCTAAGGGGGCTAATAATATTGACCTTAAATCCAACCAACTGAAAATAAATACAACTTTTTCCAGAGGAAAAAATATTATAAGAATTAATGCAAAAATTTCCTTGTTCCATTTTATTGCTCTAACATCGCTTAGAAAATATAAAAAAATGAAAAAAATAATTTCAATAGCTAAGTTTTAGCTCAGTGGTTCTCAACCACGTTCCTGGAGGACCACCAACGCTGTATGTCTGTCACACCCATTACAGGTCTTTCAGTCTCTGCTAATGGGCTGATGATCTGAATCAGGTGTGTTTGGTTAAAGAGACATGGAATATGTGAAGAGCTGGTAGTCCTCCAGGAACTAATTCAATAACTAAGTTTGCCGAGAGGGGTCTGGATGCAGACCTGGTGCAGTGCAATCTGGGTTGCATCCAATGATTTTTAGTGCGCTCACCTAACCCCACCCCTAACCCTACGCGTCACAGTGATGTCACTCACTACATTGAGTGCATTGTGTCTGACAATGCATCGCTGAGTGATGCAATCTCAGCTTGCATCCAGATACTATTGAGTTTGCCAGTAGTTGGCACATCACTAAAAACAGTAATATGAGTTTTGGTCTTAATAAAAAAATAAATATATATATCTCATAAGTTAAAAGTTTAAAAAGAGAAAAAGAGAAAAATTTCTGAGCCAATGAGTTTTTATTGCTTGAACAGCAAAGTTGAAGCTATGCTACAAAATATGATGTATATGCAGTAATTCAAAGACTGTCCGCCACGACTTGAGAGTCCTTTACACATTTAAACAAGTTTTCCTAGCATTAATTCATGAGAAAGGGCTGGTCAGATCCAATCACCAGGTGCTTCCATTAAGAGTTAGATTCATTATTATGCATGAGCAAGTATCTCTTCTGACGGGGATTTCTTGAGACTTTAAAGCCATTGTTTGTGCTTCAGGTGGGTCTTCACCAGCAGACCATCACTCTGGTGTGCACCAACAGAAGACGGCAGTTCCTGCTGGACACTGCGGACTCATCTCTGACTGAGTGAGTTTTTCATTTGAAGCCCATCATCTTGAGGTTAAATAATATACATGTCTTTTGAAGAAGATTTTTTTCACGGTCTCTCCTCAGCTGGTTTCTGACTGTGCTGAAGGAGGCTTGGGAGAATGGCTGTAGGGAACCTCCATACCCCTCTATTCTCACTGACGCCACCATGGAGAAACTTGCTCTCTCTAAGTTTGTGTGCCAGGAGACCCACTGTGAGGTAAATGGAGCAGATCCATCACTCTGAATAATTGATGAGACTCTGGCAGACGCTGGCTCACTTTGATAATCTTGGTTCTTTCTGCTGACTCTCTTTTAAAACACCTTTACTAATGATTAAAGCATGTATAGTGATCAGTTTAGACCATTGCTTCTCAACTGAGGAGCTCTCAGTCTTTGAAGGGGGAAGATCAATAGTAATTATGTTAATAAATTGTTATTAATTTAAGATGTAGACTATTATTTCTTATATAATATTAAAAAGTACTTGATTCTTATTTCTTCTTCTTCTTCTTCTTCTTCTTCTTCTTCTTCTTCTTCTTCTTCTTCTTCTTCTTCTTCTTCTTCTTCTTCTTCTTCTTCTTCTTCTTCTTCTTCTTCTTCTTCTTCTTCTTCTTCTTCTTCTTTCTTCTTCTTCTCTTCTTCTTCTTCTTCTTCTTCTTCTTCTTCTTCTTCTTCTTCTTCTTCTTCTTCTTCTTCTTCTTCTTCTTCTTCTTCTTCTTCTTCTTCTTCTTCTTCTTCGTGTTCACTATGCATATTTTTACCTGTTGATGTAAAAAAAAAAAAAAAAAAATTGAATTTCAGAAAGAAAAAAACAGCATCTTTAACTCTTAAAAACAACAAAATATCTTCTTTATTAGCACGCAGAGCAATTCTGCTCAAATGGAAAGCTCCCCTTCCACTCTCCTTTATTCAATGGGAAAACATGAGATACTCTTTGAAGTCCCAATAAACCAGAAGCTGCGGTCGTTATTCTTTTCGTAATGTGATGCAGTTCATAAAGAAACCGAATTTTAAATGAGCAAACAGTGGGCGTGGCTTATTTTTTCTACCGCAGGCTGAATGGATGTAGTATAGTAGGCATTTCTTTCAGAAAGATTGGGAAAAAGGTTTTAGGAGAGCTATTATGACCTAAAAGACTCCTCCTGCTCACCATTTCTGTTTGTTTTCTAAACCGACAGCTGGCGCAGCGTTAGCCACACCCATTACCTCAAAATCACGTAAACTGATAAATTAACTGAAAACAAACAGGTAGTGCATTTCAGATTTCAATTAAAGATTAGAAGGGCAAACATTTATTTTTCTTAACATGCACTGATGAATTGTTCACCACAAAACTAGCAATGCGAGTTAAAAATCATATGGTTAGTTTTGATTTCTTGGGGACTTAGGTTCACCATATTAAGTAATGCCCTACAAATATGTATATATAATTATTAGTTTTTTTGTTTCATTATTAACATTGCTATGTTTCTCCAGTGACTTGTAATTTTAGACTGAATGAATTGACAGCTATGTTTTGTTTTATTGTTGGTAAGGGTTAAAGGGTTTGTGAATGGATATATTTGAAAATTAATAAAAAAATATTCAAACAAAAAAACAACAAAATAAAAAATGACCCAAACAATTCTCACCAATTTTCATTTAAACGGTGCTCAGCATATATGAGTACACCCCTTACAAATCTTTCATTTAAATTATTATTTTCTATAGGAAGCTTTACTATAATATATTTGTACTTAATACATTATATACATTAGATACAGTTAGATTAGTCAGTACTGAAGCCGAATCTGGAGCTAATTTGACAAAATAACTTATGATAACGGTCCAAAAACTAGTACACCCGAATGTATATGTTAGGGGAAAATATTAAACAAATATCTAAAAAAAAAAAAAAAGAGCAAAATTCAAGAAAAGCTACAATTTTATAAATTTGTGTTGAAATTTTGTAGTTTGTAACTTTGTTTTCCAATATTTTGCATAAATTTAAATGTATTTCTAAAGATGTTCGGTGACTGAAATAATATTTTTCAAAAATCTGTTTTGTTGAAAAGCACCAAAGTATGTCCTATATGTACTGATAAATAAAATATTCATAATAAAAATATTCATTTGCAAAATGGGGTGTACTCAATTATTCTCAGCACTGTAACTTGCCTGTAAAACCCATATAGTAAATATTATGTAGAATAGCATAGAAGCAGCTAACCCTATACAAACCTAACAACATAGTAAATACATGCATGCATATTATTAAAATGACCCTGTATTTGCGTAATTATACTATAACAACCTCACCGTACTATTCAAGATTAACAGTACAACTTCTAATTAAACTGGCATGCTAGGACTTGTCTTACTGATTTAATGCTAACTGTCTTTGTGTAGATGTCTGAGATGAAGATTCGCCTTTATTCTCTGGTTCACTGGGAAGACCCAATGGATGTGACTGTGGCTTCACCGACATCTCCATCAGGCTCTAGAGCATCCAGCACTAAAGAGGGGCCGCTGCTGTACCGAGCCGGAAGCTCTTATTTGGGGAAAGAAGTGTGGAAAAGTTGTTACTTAGTTCTCAGGTATAAAACATCCCATTAAACTAGTCAATAGTGTGTTGTCTTATTTATGTGTACTGAATGTTAATCTGTTGTTCACCTGGCAGCAATGGCATCCTGTATCAGTATGCAGAGAGAACAGATGTTACACCTTTGATGTCTGTTACCATGGGGTAAGATTTCACTGGTATTGCAGGTCATGGATTTCAGTTTCTTTTCAGTGTGAAATCTTCATACTTAAGGTTTCATGTGATTGTGTCATAGGGGAGGGCACTGTGGAGGCTGCAGGCGTTCAAACAGCACGGAAAAGCCTCACGCGTTTCAGGTGATTCTGACAGAACATCAGCCATTAGAGCTCAGCGCAGAAAACGAGCTGGAAATGGCAGACTGGATGCAGCTGCTCTGCCAGTCTGTCTCTAAAGGGGTGAGCTGTCATAATGTACTTTTTAGTGAATGTAAACAATTAAAAAATAAAGCATGTGTATCAGTATATTAGGCCCATGCATTAGCTCTTAGTGATCACAGTTGAGAGGAAATCACTCGCTGCTTTCGACTGAGTAACTTTTATAATACAAAGAGAATCAAGGTCAGGGGTCTGTTCTTTGTACGTGGATTACTAAATTAGCAGGATTTGACTATTGATGATATCATATCTCATATAAACAGAATTAGATTGGATAATTTCAAGCAAGGGTAATAATGAAGGTATGTACCAAATGTACCTGATATTTTCTTACAGTAGTAATAGTTATATACACTTGGAGAATTAGTGAAATAGTAAAAAAAAAAAAAAAAAAAAAGTTTAAGTTTAAAAAACATATAAATAAAATTTATGCAATCTGCGCTCCGAAATAAAAGTACAAAGACTGACACGCGGTGGTTCTCCCAAAGGGCTTTAAAGAGAACATTTCTTAATATGGACTTTTTAGATACAAACGCGTACTAATTTAACGTACCGACCCAGCTATAGTTTTGAGATGAAATAGATTTGTGTATGATAATAGACATGCACAATATTCAACTTTTTTTTTTTTTTTGAAAGGATTAATGATTTATGCAGTCATGCACACTGCTAATATGCCGGTGATTTGATGCTTCGCAAAAGTTACTAAGGCTCTAAATGTAAAACTAAATAAATTGCTAAATACTCTTGACACATGAGTGTAAAGCCTGCAGCCCACAACAAAGGTGGAAAGTTATTGTGTATCACATTTAACAAACAGTTTACTACGAATTTTCTGTAATTTTACTCACACGAATAATTGATTAATTAATTAGATGATGTCATTATGCTGCTGTGCCGTCAGCCAATCGCTGTATTGCTGATCATGGTTTCGAGGATCGATAGATCTGTCCTTCACAACACATGCAGCAATCTCAAATTAGTTCATCCAGACTTTTGATTTACGAAATTGTTTGAAGAACCAAATTAGCCAGAGATCAGTTATTAAGATTAAAAGATCCAGGATCTGTCAAATCATCTTAGATCATTTAAGCAAGGTATGAAGAACGGACCCCTGGTTTACCAATGGCATGGACATTTCTGCAGATGATTTACAGACAATGCACAAATTAAAGAATAAAGACGTAACAGAAATGTGGAGGTGGTAAGAAAATAAACAATATGCACGATGTTAGCCTACTTCACAATAAAATTGCATCTGACCGGGAATCTCTAATAAATGCATATTCAGTATAGTTAGATGAAAGAAAACCTGTGTCCATGCCTTTTCATCACTATTGTTCTCTGCACTAGTGAATCCTGACAGTACTGTTTCAACACCAAAAAGACGTTTAATGTTGACGCAAGCTGTTAGTAAATCTGGCCGTTAATTTCTGTTTTGCTCTAACAGTTAAAGCTTTGCATTGTTACTTTACTTGTTAGTTCTACTTGAATACTAGGTGCACTTACAATCTAAAAACTCTTGAAATTAAACAATTAAACAAAAAAACTCTCTCTCCCTCTTTAAAATTTGTATTTATTGATTTTATTATTATTACTTTTAAATTTTTCCCAAATGATGTTTAACAGAGCAAGGAATTTTACACAGAATTTCCGATAATATTTGTTTTCTGGAGAAATTCTTTTTCTTTATTTCACCTAGTATAAAAGTCATATTTATTTTAAAAAAACATTTTAAAGTCATTGTTATTAGCCTACTTAAGCAATATTTTTTTTCGGTTGTCTACAGAAAAAAACATCATTATACAATGACTTGCCTAATTAACCTAGTTAAGCCTTTAAAGTGGCTCAAATATTGTAAAATTATCCAATTGATTCATGTAATAACCCCTTGAAATTAAAACAACTCTTAAATATTTTGTATTTGTTTTAATTATACACTAACTGTTATAGTTGTCTTTAATGTTTGTATTAGTTGCTAATATTAGTTTATATTTACGTTTTTGCTCTTTTTTTTTTTTTTTGTGCTGAAATGAAAAATGATTCAGTCCTTAACTCAAATATTGTAAAATGATCCATTCAATAAAATGGATCTGATGAAATGAGTTTGGTCTCCTAACACCCCATATAGAGTTTTTTTTTTTAAATAATGCATTTTCCAGAAGTATTCTGGAGACGAGATCTCTTTGCTTATTTTAGAAAAAATGCAGTTCAGTCATCTGCTTGTGGGAGTGTGCATTTGAAACACTTTTAGATTCACCACCTGACAATGCATTGTTTTTCATCAGTTCCACACATGCCACAATTTAGGTTTTAGTGAATAATGTTTGTAGATAAATGTCGTTTTCTTACTAGCTAGCTTATTCTCCAGATGTTGACCAGCATTTGTTTTTGCTTCTCAGATTATTCCACAGGGAGTTGCTCCTGCACCCTGCATCCCATGTTGCCTTGTGCTCACAGACAGGAAGTTGCTCACGTGTCATCAGGATTGCCAGACCAGTTTTTTCCGTTCCCTAGGAGGAGCCGATTTGAACGATGTCACAGCTGTTTGCCTGGAGGACGACAAGGAATACTGTGTCATTGTAAGTCTTCACACAGATTGTAGTGCATATGAGGTCTCGACGAACAGATGTTTGCTCTTTGTAGTTTCTTGCTTAAAAATAAAATGATCACAGGTGTTTCTCAGAGGATTGAGGAAATGCCGCATTATCTTATGAATGTGAAAGCTTTTGTGAATGTGAAAGCTATTTTTTTTTTGTTTGCAGGAGTTTGCAGAGGATCGAGCTCAGTTTCTCCCTCCCTGGGTTTTGTATTTTAGCGGATCTGAGGAACGGGATCGGCTTATAGCAGAATTAAGTCAAGCATGGACCGCTGTTTATCAGGTGAAATAAGAATAAATCATTAAAAGCTAGCATATCATCACATCTGAATGACATCTTTGAGTGCATACTAAATCATTTATTGCAGACCTTTATAATGGACTATATCCCCTTTCCTAATACAGCTGTCAGTGTAGATTATTTAAGTAAAAATATTCCGTAAGAAAGCATTTAATTGATCAAAAGTGACAGTAAAGACATTCATAATCATGTTAAAGATTTTGGTTTTCAAATAAATGAAATGAATTTATTTGAAATGTACAGTCTACATTCTTCAATGCTTCAAAAATATTAAGCAGCACAACTCTATACAACATTGATAACAGATATTAAATAATTGTTTATTACCAAATCAAATGACCAAAGTATAATATAATGAATTCTGAAGGATGATGTCACTGAAGACTGCTTTAATGACTGCTGAAATATCATATTTCAGTTAATTGATTTAAAAAATGTTCAATCAAATTTTTGACCTGAAAACTTTTAAAGTTGTTTGACTTTTTGAAGAAAGCTGAAAATAGCTTCTTATATCTGATAATAAAAAGCTTTTTTGTTAATGCTAAATACAGGCATCTTCCCAAGAGGGTTGAAAACTTTCTTTGCTGTGGCACAAAATTGTTTAAGAAATGGATTCTTGGTTCATTTTTTTTGTGGATGGGAGACCACATGGGAAACTAGGTTGCTGTTGGAAGTGGTGTTCGTGAGGCCAGCAGGGGGCACTCAACCTGCAGTCTGCGTGAGTCCTAATGCCCCAGTATAGTGAAGGGACACTCAGTGAGCGGCATCTTTCGAATGAGACATTAAACTAAGGTCCTGACTCTCTGTGGTCATTTAAAAATCCCATGGCACTTCTCGTAAAGGTGTCCTGGCCAAATTCCCTCTATATCGGCCCTTACCCATCATGGTCTCCCAATCATCCACATCCACTGAATTGGCTCTATCACTGTCTCTCCATTTCACCAATAGCTGGTGTGTGGTGAGCGCAGTGGCGCCGTTGTCCTGTGGATGTCGTCGCATCATCCAAGTGGATGCTCCACACTGGTGGTGGTGTGGAGCGCTTTGGGTGTATGGCCATACACAATAAGTGCGCTATATAAATACACATTACATAACATTACATCAGATGGTGCTTTATACTTTACAAACAGTGGTACTGTGCTTGCATCCAATTTCTTTGCTGCTGATACACGGGGAAACTTTTTAAGCAATGTTGCCATGCAATTTTGCGGAGCGATGTTGCTCTGTTAATTTTGTATTAAGAATTGACAACAATATTGTATCTTTAATTCAATTCATGCTTATTTATATAGTGCTTTTACAATGTAGATTGTGTCAAAGCCTATTAACATTGAAATCTGGACTTTAATGGAACTTCTGAGTTGAAGTTCAGTTTAGTGTGGTTTAAATTTCACTGCTGAAAGTCCAAACGCTGAAGAGCAAGTCCATCGATGTGCAGCTCCACAAGTCCCAAACCAAGCAAGCCAGTGGCGACAGTGGTGAGGAACAAACTTCACCAACAGATGAAACCAGGCATGGGCATGGCCATTTTTCCTCTGGCCACTCTTCCTGTGTGGAGCTGCAGTCTAGGCGCTGGAGAACGCTGGACGTCTATTGTGGAGAACTGCAGGTGTGATTAGGTCACCGGGGGGTGATCAGGCTGGCCTGCAGGATCAATGCGGCGACTCGTCTGTCACTGTGGTCTTTCAGAAATCAGTCTCATGCACTCCACTCCTCTATCCAGGGTTATGGATACCTTGGCATCATTTCTTTTCAGGTCTTAGATCGCATCAATGGCACTGCATAATCTCTAGGGGCCTCGGGATGAGTATCTCCAGGTGGAAATGGAGAATAAAGAAAATAATTAGCGTTTCTACTGTTCATAATGTATTTAAACGAGATACAAAAATGAAGTGCTATAAATGAAAATAGTAGTTCTAGAAACATGAGTATTTCTAACAAAATGTCTGCTGCATTAAGACAGGAGGAGTGTGTTAAGGACTGTTAATCCATTCCCCTAATGAGTTACTCCATGTCTCACCTGGTTGCCCATTTATGGCATCCTTTACCAATTTTACCCAAAAAAGTTGCCTGTGTATCATCAGCACTGCAAACCATCCGAACCGAAAATGATCATTATTAAAATTCAAAAGGTTTAAGCAAATTACCAGAGTGATTTCATTTCATCAAGCTTATTTCATTAATCTCTTGATATAAAACCCAACATACACGACTCGCTAAGTGCACAAAAGGAACCAATCAGAGTTGAGTTACTTGAAACACTTTTTTCTATTAAATGGTACATCTGGTTGACACAAAAAAAAAAATCCTTGGAGCAATTTGAATTCTTGTACTTTCATTATACTATCTGCATGAATCCTGTTAACGGTGTGAATGTGTCCATGTGTATGTCCAGGTGAGTTTACCTCGTAAGGCAGTGTCAGACCTGTCCGTTCAGAAGAAGTGCAGCGAGGCTCTGGAGCTGATGAAGAGCGCCTGGCAGAGGAGCGACAGTCTACACAGAGGCCGAGCAGAGAGAGAACCATGGTGCTGACCCCCTCCTTCAGACATGATCAGACATGGACAACAGGGGGAAATCGGCTCACCAGCAAACCTACTGTTTATGTAGGTACAAGCAGACACTGTGAGCTCTTCGAACAAGGCACCATACTGAACAATGTGGGCTCATTTCATATTAAACTAACGGTAATTATGGCCTGACCTCGTTTACACTTGCCTTGCACAAATATTTAAGGACTTCAGTTTAAGGCTTTTGGCTTTTACAAGTGGAAGTCTGCAAACGGAAATCAAAAAGAGATCAAGCAGTTCTCTTCCATGAGTTTGCAGTATATATACAGTGTAAATGCGTATAGTAGGTGAAATTCAAAAGCTGTTTTTTAAAAAAAACTTCCCTGAATAACGTGGAGAGATACTGCACACGCCTGTACTATAAAGAGGTACAAACTGCTTTTTGTGCACTTATGAAAGACTATTTTAGTTATGTTTACACCATTGATATTATCTGGCTGCTTTAAAATTTGAAAGTATAACGGTTTGCATGACACTCAAAACACAGAGAAAGAGAAGTCTGGGGAACTGGTCTGGCTTTAAAGGGTTAGTTCTCACAAAAATGAACGAACATTTGACATATTTACTTACTCTCGGGCCATCTGATATGTAGGTGACTGTTTTTTTCAGTCGAACATTAAAGTCGATTAAGCTAAAACTGCTCCTTGATTCATAAAAACTCAACGGCTACTGGCACTTTGAAGGTCTAAAGGAATCCACGTAGGAAGAACTAAATTAATACACATATTTATAAAGTAAATGATTGGGCTTGATGGGCCCATGAAGTGAAATGATTGGTCTGTGCTGTATCTTTATAGTAACGTTTCACTTAACAAGACCTCGATGTATTTTTCAGAAGCACTGTGTATTAATTTAGTTTTGCCTATAAGTGTTTAGACTTTCAAAATGTCTGTAGCCTCTGACTTGCCTTTTAAAAATCATCAAGGACCCATATGGAAAAAACTAAATTAATACACATGGCTTCTTATGATGCACTGAGGGTTCATGAAGTGAAATGATTGGTCTGTGCTGTATCTATATAGTAACATTGCCCTTCGCAAGACCTCAGTGTATTTTTCAGAAGCACTGTCTATTTAGTTTTGCCTGTAAGTTTTTTAGACTTTCAAAGTGCTTGTCTGACTTGCATTTTAAGAATCCCCAAGGAGCCATTTCAGCCTAAAAGTTGCCTTTAATGTTGTATTGAAGAAATAAAATCACCCACTTCTTTGATTACCTGAGGGTGAGTGAATTAACTGTACATGTTTCCTTTTTGGAGGGAACTCTCCCTTGACATTTAATATCAATCAGCAACAATAATAGTGATGGTACGATACTGGCATGTAACCACTGTTGTGTTGAACTATAAAAAGTTGCTAGATTCAGGTGGTATGGAGAAACTGTAATAGGGATCATATAATTCTAATACATCATTCATTCATTAAGGTTATTAAAGCTCTTTCGCCTAAAGAAAGGCTATTTAAAAGTGAAGGAGTTGATTACAGCAGAATTGCACAAGATTCAGAATTGCACATTTGTTGGTTTCTTTTCTTTTAAGGATTTTTATTGAGATTCAAAATGATTTCAGATTTACAGGGGCCTTCATTGGGAAACACTATCAGTTTGGAGATTATTAGTATTTTTTTCTACTTTAAAAAGTATTATCAGATTTTTTTTTATTGATTTTTTTTTTTTTTTAGCTTCAATATCAAAGCCATTCCCAGTCCCTCACTCAGACATCCCATTTCCACTGAAACACTGTAGGGTGGTTTTAAGAATGTAAAGTGCTTTTAAAGAAAGCAAAGGTTTGTGGATCTTTGTCAGACTGTGACGAATGGAAGCAGAATCTCAGGTATGTTGAAGTTAGTTTCAGTCAACAGTCATTTTAAATAATACATTGCTGGGCAATGATGGTATACAGTTGTTCATTAACAATTGAAGTGTGGTTTTATGTTTTCTGTTTCTTTTTTTTTTACTAGCTGTTTTTTAATTTTGTTTTATTTTTTATTGAAATCAGTAGTCAGCTGTGTTTTAACACTCTAATGTCTCAAATACACTAAATGCTGCATGTACATTTTGGAAGATGTCATTAATATGATCAATAAATAAAACAACTTTTTTAAATGAGATGAGTTTGTGTTAATATCATGATACATGTTAAAAGGTGTCAAATCTGGTTGAACGTAACTCAATCTGTTGCCAACAAAATATTACAGAAGGAAAAACAGATTACAGAAATGAGGAAATTCCTAAAATAACGTGGCTTTTAAAATGAGGAAATTGATGTCAGTATTTATAAGTGAACTAAAAACTACACTCACTGGCCACTTTATTAGATACAACTTACTAGTACCAGTTTGGACCCCCTTTTGTCTTCAGAACTACCTTAATCCTTCATGGCATAGATTCAACAAGGAACTGGAAATATCAGAGACTTTCATCACGCAGTTACTGCTGATTTGTCAGCTGCACATCCATGATGCGAAGCAAGGCTGGATGGATGCCAAATTCTGACCCTACTATCTGAATGTGGCGGCAGAAATTGAGACTCATCAGACCAGGCAACATTTTCCAATATTCTATTGTGCAGTTTTGGTGAGCCTGTGCAAATTGTAGCCTCAGTTTCCTGTTCTTAGCTGACAGGAGTGGCTTAAGGTTGGACGTGTTGTGCGTTCAGAGATGCTGTTCTGCATACCTCGGAGTCGGTTGTAACGAGTGGTTATTTAAGTTACTGTTGCCTTTCTATCAGCTGCAACCAGTCTGGCCATTCTCCTCTGATCTCTGGCATCAACAGAACTCACAGAACTGACGCTCACTGGATATTTTCTCTTTTTCTGACCATTCTCTGTAAACCCTAGAGATGGTTGTACATGAAAATCCCAGTAGATCAGCTGTTTCTGAAATGTTTAGACCAGCCCGTCTGGCACCAATAACCATGCCACATTCAAAGTCATTTAAATCACCTTTCTTCCCCATTCCGATGCTCAGTTTGAACTGCAGCAGATCGTCTTGACCATGTCTACATGCCTGAATGCATTGAGTTGCTGCCTTGTGATTGAAATTGGCGTTAACGAGCAGTTGGGTAGGTGTACCTAATAAAGTGGCCGGTAAGTGTATAGTACAATCAATTACTGGCGCCATCTAATGGACAAACATAACAAATGACTGTTTTGCATTGACATTATTACACATTTGATTCATTCATATTCTTTTCGCCTTAGTCCCTTAATTAATCTGCAGTCGCCACAGCGGAATAAACCGCCAACTTATCCAGCATATGTTTTGCGCAGCGGATGCCCTTCCAGCTGCAACCCATCACTGGGAAACATCTATACACACTCATTCACACTAATACATAGACAATTTAGCTCACCCAATTCACCTATACTACATGTCTTTGAACTTGTGGGGGAAACCGGAGCACCAAGAGGAAATCCACACGGGCAGAACATGCAAACTCCAGAGAGAAACGCCAACTGACCCAGCCAAGGCTCATTATTACACATTTTTTTTATTATTATTATTATTATTATTATTATTATAAATTTGTATATATATAATTTGTATTATAGTATACATTATTTGTAAGCATTTAATTTAGACCAAAGTTAATGAAATTGCATCAGGACTTGTAGCTTCTTGTATTTTCTTCTAAAAACATTTTATCCGGTGTCCAAGGGTGAAAGATGAGATAATAATTGCTATTCAAATTAAATCAAATTGGCAAAAGAGCTTTTATACACAGGCATTTTCTATCATTTTAAATATGTGAAAATAAAATGTCAAATTTTGGGTGCTATTGTTCCATATGTAAAAATAAAGCGAGACTCTTACAGTATATCAATAACATGCATATATAATACTACATCTTATTATAATTTAAATTTTAACTTCTTGCAGACAATTGAGTAATTATATAAATCATACTTGTATTAATAATGAAAATGACAGTTAATTAGTGTTTTGAAGCTACATTGTGATTCGTAAATACAGTCTTTCAATCTGAAGTCAAACAATTCTTGTTTCAAATATGCCTAACAACATTTTGTAGCGTCTGTCTGTTAAAAAAATCTGTTTTGATCCTCATTTTTAGATGGAAACCAAATTCTAGCTTATTTTCATCTCCTTAATCTCCTTCTTGATGTGCAGATCCAGTGACAAAGGTTGAGCAAAATAATCTTCAATAAGAACTGATATATAAAATAAGTTATTCTTGGGTCTGTTTCCAGTTAAATTCTCTATTCATACAGTATATGGTGAATTTCTGCAGCCAGGTAGCTTTGCTTCATTTCTAGTCCTCTGTAGTCCTGCGGTTCACATCAATGGACAGAAGGTACTGAAACCCTCCTCCTCCCTCAGTCTTTTACTGCCCAACCCTTCTCTTTATTTCTCTGCTCTCTGTCTGCACTGCCGCAGTCAAAATATTAACCCACCACACATACTGGAGGATCATGTGCGGATAAGAATAAAAGAAAACACTCAGCACATGCTGTTTTTTCCTACAGAAACCCTAGTGGCAAATCCATCACGCAAGTGTGTGTTTACTGTCTTGCACTTGAGAAATATGAGCTATATGTGGCATTTAGCAAATCATGCAGCACTTAAGACTGACCCAGACGTCTGCAAATACCAAATAAATACAAGCTAATTGCAAAGTTTAATTGCTGTTAAGCGCTAATGATCAATGCAAGACATAAATATACACAACGCAACAAAATCCTGGAGCAATATTCGTTTCTGACTCAGCACATTTGTTCATTTAGGTGGCTATACTTCAGGGAATTAGACTGATATTCTGTCTTTCCAATAATAAGATTTACTGTAGTTTCTGACACAAAATTTAGTGTTTCAATAGTCTGATACTGCATTTATGAGCAATGTTTGTGGATTAAAACTGCTCTCAAGCTTATAGCGATTTGTCGCAGTGTTTTGCATAGAATAATGTATTTCTTCTTAATAGGAAGCAAGATTTATGTTCCCTCTGAAACATAAAAATTAACTGCATCTACACTCGCCGGCCACTTTATTAGGTACAACTGTCCAAGTGCCTTGTTGATGCCAGAGGTCAGAGGAGAATAGCCAGACTTGTTCAAGCTGATAGAAAGTGACTTAAATAACCACTCGTTACAACCGAGGTATGCAGAAGAGCATCTCTGATGCGTCGAAACCTTGAGACGGATGGGCTACAGCAGCAGAAGACCACATCGGGTGCCATTCCTGTCAGCTAAGATCAGAAAACTGAGGCTACAATTCGCACAGCTCGGCATAATTGGACAGTAGAAGAGTGGAAAAACGTTGCCTGGTCTGATGAGTCTCGATTTCTGCTGTGACATTCGAAAAGTAGGGTCACAATTTGGCGTCAACAACACAAAAGCATGGATCCATCCTGCCTTGTATCAATAGTTCAGGCTGGTGCTGGTGGTGTAATGGTGTGGGGGATATTTTCTTGGCACACTTTGGGCCCATTAGGACCAATTGAGCATCATGTCAACGCCACAGCCTATCTGAGTATTGTTGCTGACCATGTCCATCCCTTTACAGTATGACTACAGTGTACCCATCTTCTGATGGGTACTTCCAGCAGGATAACACACCATGTCATAAAGCGCGAATCATCTCAGTCTGGTCTCTTGAACATGACAATGAGTTCACTGTACTCAAATGGCGTCCATAGTCACCAGGCTTCAATCCAAAAGAGCACCTGTGGGATGTAGTGGAACGGGAGATTGGCATCATGGATGTGCAGCTGACAAATCTGCAGCAACTGCGTGATGCTATCAGGTCAATATGGACCAAAATCTCTGAGGAATATTTCCAGTACCTTGTTGAATCCATGCCACGAAGTATTAAGGCAGTTCTGAAGGCAAAAGGGGGTCCAACCCGGTACTAGTAAGGTGTACCTAATTAAGTCGCCAGTGAGTGTATTTTATTTATTGTAGACTGGATTCGTGTGCAATTCTGATGCATTAAATACAAGCTCATCACCTTAGTCCTTTTGTATTGCATTAAGCCCATGTTTTAAAGGCATGGTTCACCCGAAATGAAAATTTACTCACCCTCAAGTGGTTCCAAACTTTTATGAGTTTTTATTGTTGAACACTAAACAATACATTTTGGAGAAATCTCAAAACCTTCAACCATTGACTTTCATATTCACTGGCTACAGGTTTCCAGCTGTCTTCAAAATATCTTTTGTTCTCAAAAGAAGAAAGAAATGTTCAGTTTTAGGTGAACAACCCCTTTAAATGCTGCTTTTAACCCTGTCTAAAGACAAGTTTCACAATTGTAATGTATAAACCAGGTTAGCACAGCATTTTAACTGAGGTTTTGAAATGTTGCTTTCACACTTAACCGTGGTTAATTAAAAATTGAAGGTTAACATCCTTATTTGTATATTTGCTGTGTCACTAGTTCAAATGATAACTCTTGATATCAGGAACTGGATTTCTACTAGTAATAATGACAATTTTTGATAAAGAATTACATTTCAACTTGTAAAGTATTACAACTTGATGTCAACAATGACACAATTTCTCACAAGCATAGAACTCTTGATATTAGGAGTTCTTGAAATCACAGTATTTCTTGGATTACTGTTAATCACATAATTAATCAATCACAGGATTAATTGGGTAAATTGGCTATAGTGAGACTTGTCGCAAGACAACCCAAAGTTCTGTATAAAATGACCCAACTACATCTTCAAATGTGAACAGTCCCCAAACTTACAGTGGTTTTCACCCAAACATGAAAATGACCTCATCATTTACTCTCTCTTGAGGTTTTAAACCATTATGGGTTTCTTTCTTCTGTTGAATGCTGAAAACCTGTAACCTTTGACTTTGATGGAAGTCATCTGGGTGGGTGCCAGCAACCAGCATTCATTAAAATATATTCATTTGTGTTCAACAGAAGAAAGAAACTCAAATAGGTTTAGCATTAATGATGACAGAATGTTCATTTTTGGGTGAGCTATCCCTTTAAGTATGTCAGTAATATAATGCTTCTATTTTTATCAGGAAGCGTTCTTGCAGTAAAGTGTGTTGAACGTGTCTTTCCATGCTGAAGATGAAGGAATATGAGAGGCTCTTATGCCAGAGGAGTTACGGTAAGTGTTCCTCTAGAGTGTTGAAAAGACAGAGGGATGCAGTGAATGAGAGAGAGAGAGAGAGATGCTGCAGACCCACTTCTGCCCTTGTTTTGTCTCCTCCGCTTATAGAAGCACTTAGTGCATTTCCTCTGTCTCCTCTGCTGCAGCTCTTCTACGGCTGAAATGCACTTACACTTTTATCTCAAATTTAATTTATGTGCATAATTTATTGGACACTGATGTTCCGCAGGAGTGCCTAGACTGGAACGTTGGGACTGTGTGCATACAGTACAGCAGAAGCCCTGTTAGCTCCACCTGTCTGAAATCCTCATGAAGAGGAGGAACCCTGAGGTGCTGATGGACCGGGAGGTTCTGCTGGATCTGGACTACGCCAGTGAGGCTCATGCTCCAGACAGTTATGGGAGCCTGCAAAATGGGGGCTTCATCCCTCCCAGATATGTGAGTGTGCAGATCTGCGTTGTGTAGCATGATGTTCTGATGCACAAATAATGAGATGCGTTTAATCATTAAAATAAGAGTGTGTAATCGTGTTGTCAAGCTCAATGCAGAGCTGTTCGCTTGTGGGCTAAAATTGAGGTCTAATTAGCACATGGCTTCGCTTATTATGCAATCTGGTGGTTTTCCTAGATTTCTTTCTGCTGTTTTGATCTAAAAACAGGATGTATTACAATGATACTTCTTAAAATGGTTTAAATCGCTTAACATTTCAAGAAAGCATACAGTATAGGTGTCATATTAATAGGAGTTGGTTTTGTTGCTTGAATTTGATTGGTCGAGCAGCAGTCAAACCGCTACTTGTGTAACTCCATTTGTCTGTACCTGCGCATTTCAGACTGAATGCCAGTGTGCGCATTATTGATAGAGATTTCATTTAGTGAAAATATATAGTTATGTCAGTAGGTGGCGACCAAGTTTCAATTTGTGCTAAAACCTTTTATTTACATATGAATTTTTGGAATGATTGGTGGTTATACTTGACAATTGACACATGCACTGGAAAGGTCCATTCTTGTCCAGTGTTAATTGGTATGAGCAATACAAATGTCTTTTAACGTAGACATTTTTTAATCCCCGTATGTGAATACTCATTAACATTTGTTGTTTTTGCCATCTTACTTTTAGTCTCCACCAAAAAGTTACAAAAAAATGATTGGCAGATACACAGAATTGCATGTTATTCTGTAATGGAAACAAGGTTCCATTAAGGCAGGTCATTCTGCTCTAATATTACATTATTACAGCCCCAGCAACAGCCAGTGCTGACAAAAGCCAGAAATTAGAGGTAAAACGATGCTCATTCACATGAATAATGATCGCTGTATGAATATTTTAGAGATGCAATGTGAGAGATGTACCGATGCTTTGCAGAGCATCAAGAGATACAAAGTAGACCAAAAAACAAAAGAACCTGGATTGCAGACACATCTAGATAGATATTCACCCTGATAATAGCCAAACTTTTGTGCATCTATAACAAGGGCGCCCAAACTTTTTCCTATAAAAAGCCAAAAACCACATATCATCGAGAGCCTTGGGCCGAAGATAAATAAACCAAACTATATTACATTAAAGTAGCCATGGGTAATTTTCTAATTTACTATTTCATACTTAATTTTATACAATTTTAAAATAAAAAGAAAACATTACTTTAAATCGTATTAACAAATGCAGTATAACTTCGTCAATTATTGCAATAAAAACAAACATTCATAATAGAGTGGAGTTCAATGCTAAATACACAAGTCAAGCAGAATCTGCCTATGACTTGATTTGGTCACTGAAGTCTCTGCATTTAAACAAATGTGATTAATTTACACCATTTAATTGAAACATTTCAGATAGCTTTTAACAATAAAACAAACAAACAAACAAAGGGTTACATTCAATTTGAATTGACAGTCTTGAAACTATGCTCGTTTCCCAGTGTTAGGTTGCGGCTGGAAGGGCATCCGCTGTGTAAAACATTTGCTGAATAAGTTGGCTGTTTATTCCGCTGTGGCGACCCTTGATTTAATAAAAGGGCTAAGCCGAAAAGAAAATGAATGAACGAATAAATGAAACCATCCCCGTCATTCTCGCTTTCTTCTCAGATGGGATGGCGAAATTAAAGGTTACCATGGACCAACTTTGGCCCGCGGGCCCTAGTTTGGGCATCTCTGTTCTATAATATACCCTTGTTCCCTTGTCTTTGATCATTTAAACAACACGGTCATCATTCATTTGAATGAGCACAGATTTGCATTCAATTAAGGGCTTTTGTTCGCAGTCACTCTTAAAGGGATGGTTCACTCCAAGATGAACATTTAGTCTATTAACTCAAGTGGTTGCAAACCTTGATGAGTTTCTTTATTCTGTTGAACACTAAAGCAGATATTTTGAAGAATAAACGTTGACATTATAAGCAAATACTATAGAAGTTAATAGTTACAACATTTTTCAAAATAACATCTTTTGTGTTCAACAGTTTTGTGACAAGTGAAGAATGACGGAATTTTCAGTTCTCTTTAACTGAGCCTTATGTAATTCAGGAAAAAATCCAACCAAATCTGATTAAAGTGGATTAGGGCTAAAAGAAAAATATTGCGTAATGGAAAATAAAATTACATTTTCAAGATATACAGACTCGGCTGGGTCAGTTGGCATTTCTGTGTGGAGTTTGCATGTTCTCCTCGTGTTGGCGTGGGTTTCCTCCGGGTGCTCCAGTTTCCCCCACAGTCCAAAGACATGCGCTATAGGTGAATTGGGTAGGCTAAATTGTCTGTAGTGTATGTGTGTGAATGAGTGTGTATGGATGTTTCCCAGTGATTTGTTGTGGCTGGAAGGGCATCCACTGCAAAAACATGCTGGATAAGTTGGCGCTTCTTTCGCCGGATTAATAAAGGGACTAAGCCGAAATGAAAATGAGTGAATGATGAAGATATACAGAAAAGTCGTCTTGTGGTTTTACTTATATAAATTTCTGTTCCCAAAATAGTTGAATACTGCAGCCAATGATGACGATGACCCCATATACGTTCATTGTGAACGGACCGCAAGCGCACCTGTTCACCATACAGGCAACTACTTCAGAAATGGCCAAACAAAAATAGGTAAAGCACTATAAACAAATCAACCCCATTGGTGCACAGAGTCATATTAATCCCTGCTCACTCTTGCCTCAGACTTCGTGCTGGTGTGGGAGGTAAAGGTTCGCCGTAAGCGCAGAAGTCGAGGACAAGCAGAGGCGTCCGAGGGGGCTGCAGAACCAGCACAAGAGGAGAGCAGGTCAGAGAGAAGGAAAGCTCAGCTGGCCCGATGGAGAGACAAATTCATCCAGAACCTCCAGACTGCTGGACTGTTGATGGAAAAGGTTCGTCTTCTTAGTACAGAGCTATTCATGTTGCTTAATAAATAGTTTCTAATGGTTTTCTCAACATCTTCAGGAGGAATCCTCCAGTGTAAAGAAGACTATCCACTATCTAAAGCTTCATGCTCCGTGGGACGTGCTTGTGTATTATGCTGAGGAGTTGTGTCTAAGAGCTCCTCTACAGGTAAGGTGTCATTTTTATGTTCACAGCTTAAAATAAGTATAATTGAGTAAACCGTGAGCTCTGGAGTGAGTTGTATTTGCTCATTGACAGGCACAGCCGCATCCAGATTTCAATACTTCTGCTCGAGTTCTTCAGAAGCTCTGGGTGCCGAACATCATGAAAGACTCTGTCCCCAACCGTCCTGTTGACTACTACACGTGTGCCTTCCGCAAGTCCAAAATGGAAAAGTTATGCTTCGCTTCTGTATTTGTCAATGCCGATTCATAACTTTTTGATTCCTTGGCCAATTTGTATTCATTTGTACAACCTCCTTCCCATGTTTTAGTACAATTTGCTCATCCCCCAATGAGGGGTGGGGTTTGGGAGAATGCCTCCATTTAAAAATCGTACGTTTTCATACTAATTAAACTGTATGAATTCATACAAAATTAGCCACTTACAGTATTTGTAAAACACTTACGTTCCCTCATGAGATCGGACTGCTATTTGGATAAGATTTTCTTCTGTTTAAAAAAATGATTTTTAAATATTTAACTTGACTTTTTGGTTTGTTAGGTTTCTGGGCTCTGATGACCGTGAAAACTACTTCACCAGCACACAAAGACACCGCATTGTGAGTGTGCAGTATACTGAAATAGCACACTTACAGTATTGTTTAAAAGTCAACGTTGCATTCATTTGATCAAAATATAAGCTTTCCATTTATATTATTATTATTATTATTGTAGCTTTCCATACAATTATTTGGGGTCCAACAAATCTAAATATTGGGGAAATTGACTTTATAGTTTAGCAATGCTAAATTTTAAGATCTTTACTTAATATTTGAATGATTTTTGGCATGATAAATTTTGACCCATACAGTATATTTTATAAAGCCATGCAACAAGAGACTGGTTTTGTGGTTGAGGGTCACATATTATTGCAAATTAAAAATTGGATTTTGTACAATACATGTATACAATACAAAGTAAAATACAGTATAATTATATTTTCATGTATTTCAATCATTTATTTCTTTGATAAAGCCATTTTTCAGTCTTTAGTGTCAGAAAAATAAATTGTGTTGATTTGGTGCTTAAAACCTGTTAGCCAGCACTCACTTTTGGGGATTTACACCTACCTAAATTTAAATAGTAACAGTTCTTGACTCCAGCAAGCTACAAACACAAATTGGGTATCATTGGAAAGAAGACACTTTGGGCTTTACTGTGGTAAAATGTGAAAAGTTATACATTATGAAGTCATGAGGAAAAAAAATTGTATTGTGTACAGTATTTGTTTTTCCATATACAAACACAGGAAAACATTAATGTAATGTACTTGAAAAAATATGCCTTGTAGGCCAAGTGTTCCATGAGTTTATATTTCAAATTTGTTGAAGTTAGCATGAAAAATGAGATTCCTGGAAAAAATTTCGAGACTATATCGGTGTCCTCCTTTCCCTCACCGTCAGAGGCATTTTCTCAAAAATGACCTTCCCAAACTAAAACAGTAACAGTTGCTGAATAATTTGGTCTACATTCACAGTTCATGTTCATGTATTTTTGGAAAGAAGACACTTTTGGCTTTATCACCCATCATCTAGAGTTTATAAAGCTCAAAATGAAATTTTTTTTATAGATGCTTAAGTAATGTACAAAAATTGCACATTTATTTATATTATCAGTATTGAAAACAATTGCTGCTTAATATTTTTTATGGATTTTGGACTGTTTTATGGACCGTTATGAATTTAGTTTCAAGATTCTTGGATAAAGATCAGCATTTATTTAAAATAGATCATTTTATGGCAAATTCAAAGCTTTTTACTGTCACTTTTAAGCAATTGAATGCATCCTTTATCTACAAAAGCATTTATTTCTTTAAATGGCTAATGCAGTGTATATGACAGTGTGTTGAATAGTTATGACTGCATGCTACAGTAATTGCATAATTCTGTTCCTATCGCAGGTGTATGAAATCCTAGCTAGGACTGCGTATGGCAGAAGGAAGCGTGCGGAAGTTGGAGTGGCTCGTCTGCTGAGAGATGGGGCTTTTACTGGTGCATTCCCTCTGCATGAGGTTAGACACGGGACACCATATACAGCAAAGCTCTTCAAACATGCATGTCTGGCATCATACATTTTCAGCTTTTTGTCTGCTTCTTAGGGCCCCTTTGAGCTCCCAAGCTGTGACACCCAATCTGACCAGCTGAACAAGAGGCAGGTTCTGTATCACTATTGGGCCAGCTGGTTAAAATGGTGCAAATACCAGCCTTTGGATCACATCCGTGAATACTTTGGAGAGAAGATCGCACTTTATTTTGCATGGTTGGGTGAGAAGTAGTATTACTATTACTTATACTGACTGACATAAATGATTGATTCTGATTGGTTGATGAATGTTCTAATGCAGGAGTGTGCAGCCCTGCACAGTTTAGTTCCTACTCTGCTTTAACACACTTACCTGTAGGTCTCAAATAAAGCTGCGGTCACACTGGACTTTTATCCCCATAAACTTCCATTCATACGCACGCAAATGCGTCAGACTGGAAACGCAAGCTTGTGCCACAAGTTCTGCAGTTAGCTGCGGTGCAAAGTTCAAGCTTTGTAAACTCTGACTTGCGAAATCTCATCACTTGATTGCGTGAGACCAATCAAGGATTAGTTGGATCAGGTGTGTTTAATTAGGGTTGGAATCAAACTCTGCAGAGCTGCGGCCCTCTAGGAACTGAGTTTGACACATGTTTTCTAAGGTGTACAATTATTTTTCAGGGACGGTGTGTTTTCAGGGAGACACACAGTTATGTTAAATGAAGTTTAGACTGCTTTATAGTTCCTTATCACTTCAGTAGAGGATTTTACTTATTTCAAAGGTCCTTACAGTGCAAAGCAAGCAAATAGCCTTAATATACACACAAGAAATATGGGGTCACATAGAAATGTGTTGTCTGCACTGCCCTTTAATATTATCAATACAGCTGTTTTGTTATTGAAGGGCTACATTTAACATAATCTGTTGCAAGGTACAGTAATCAGAGTTCCCACAAGAATATCGTGCAATTTTAAATGGTCTATTCCAGACTGTGAAAAGTCAGGGAACTTTATATCTGGGATTTTTGTTTGTTTTTACTTAATTATTTTACTTTCCATTTGTCAAAATGTATTTAAGCAAAATGTTTTGCCCATTTTTATAGTTATGCTATTTTCACCGCCATTTTATTCTTTTCCCACTTAGAATTCTATCTGTGGCTGTTTTTTTTTTTCTTATTTGCTCAGTGCAGAACAGTCTCACCTTGATTTTGTGGTAAAAATGTCTAATTATTGTTCTATTATTGTATTATTGCTGCTTTGCTGTAAATATATAAACGCATTTACACATCTTGGTTAAATTCATTACTGTTTTGTCCTCAAGAACCACTGGTCTCTGTATTTTATATAATGTGAACACTGAGAGAAACAAAGTGAAAGTGTTTAACTCTTAAGCATGTAAAGCCTACTACATTATATTTGATATGTGAAAAATTCTAAATGATAGAAATATAAACAAAACTGTTAAAATTTCTTCAACAATATCATTAGAAAAATCATGTTAAAGTTTCTATTTCTAAATATAATGTTATTTAATACAGAACAATGCAGATGGTGCAAAAGGAGTTTGGACAATGTCCTGGCTGCAGAAACCTGCGGCAATAAAAAAGAAATGTAAAAAAAATTGAAAACGAATCTTAATTTTGCACCATTTGCTTGATTTTTTTTATAAATTCTGAAATCACAGAATCTTAAAATACTGGAGGGACTGGTCAACACAACATCTGCCTGTTTTTCTGTTCATTATAGGTCATGGAAATTCAGTATTTAGTTAGTGAAAGTCTGGAAAAAGTCAGGGAATATAATATTTGGCTTGGAGTGGGAAGCCTGAGTAATAACAATAGAATTTTTTAATAATTTGAGTTGCTTTCTAGTACTGGGTTGCGGCTGGAAGGGCATCTACTGCGTAAAAACATATGCCAGAATAGAGTTTTTCTATTAGCAGAGATGCTGATTTTTAACATTATTGATAGATGCTCGCTCAGGGTGATTCACACACAAATCATTCAGTCATTTAATCAATCAAAGATTAGTCTCTTCTATAGTATAATCTCTCACTTAGTCTGACACACAAGCGATTTATGAACAAACATGGCTAATATATTGAGGTAAAATATCTTTATGCACAGTCAAATCGGTAATCTTCATTTATTTTCCAAAAATTCAAAAGCCTATTGCGAGTTATTCCTTCCTTATTTACATTAATCAATCGATTTCAACATGCTAGCATTTTCATTCATGTATTCTGCATGTCACCGAATCAATATTCATTCATTCATTTTTTTTCAGTTTAGTCCCTTTATTAATCTGGGGTCGCCACAGCGTAATGAACAGCCAACTTATCCAGCATATGTTTTACACAGCGGATGCCCTTCCAGCTGCAACCCATCACTGAGAAACACCAAATCACTAAAACAAGTGAATATATTAATGAATAATAATAACCATATTCTTTTCTTTCAGGATTTTACACCGCCTGGCTTCTGCCTGCTGCATTGGTTGGCACGTGTGTCTTTGTTTCGGGTATTATGACAATGGGATCCAATACTCCGGCGTAAGTGTCTACTGGATTATTGATTAGCTGTGTGTGAGATGCTGCACTGAACCATTGGCAGCTGCACATGACACACATTTAGTGCTCCTCTAAGCTATCTTTCTGCTCTGAGAAATAGTGTCATATCAATGGGCTTTATGACCTTTATTTGTTTCTATAGCATCTGTTGACTAAGTACTACTGGTAATGTGTTGGGAAATTAGGTGCCGTTTACACCTCAGGATAAACACAAAACAATGAGAATGAACATGAGACTATTAGAAGCACTACAGTTTCTATCTATTTGGTGTATTGATTTTAGCATAAAACTAAGCCACTGCTTCTAGTAACCTCACTCTTCATGTTTGCTTTCATTCCATCGCTGTCCGTTTCCATTTACTGTCTACAGGAAGGAAATCTGTGAAAGTGGAGGACTTTATCTAATGTGTCCTCTGTGTGAAACCTGTAAACCCTGGAATATGTCCGACATCTGTCCCATGGCCAAGGTAATCATCCCTGGCTCAAGTTGCTTTGGTTGAGTTGGGCTCTGTATGTGAGAGACAGTATTGAAGCATTAATATTTATATTGTTGGTTAACATAGATATATACACTAGATATCACATACGGACCCGAGCATGCGTCAACAGCACCGCCACATTTGTACAGTGCTCCCAGGACAAATATCATTTAACCACACTTGTCAAGACAGAGTGCCAATGTAAAGATGCTGGACTTTAGCGATGTGTACAGTGTAGTAACGAGCAAACAAAGAAAACAAAGCATAAAGGCAGAACATTTCATAGGTAAGATTTCGCTTTATACGTTTTTATATGTTATAAACTTTTGTGCTCAACAAGTAACGTTATTGATGATAATACAGTCTCTTACTGCAATCACCATAAGGCAAAGTAGCACCAACTTGCACTAAATACTAGGCTTATTCTAGTTTTGTTAAATAAAATAAGCAAAAATGTAAGATGCTGCGGTGCTAGAAACTTGTATTATTTTCGGCTAAGTGAACGAGTTGTTCATAACAAAGATTCATTCACAAACGAATCGCTTCCTCCGTTAGAATTAGATGTGAAACCAGAAGATGGTGTGTGTTTCAGGACACATATTACAGTAGATCAAATTAAACATTGAAGGAGGATAATACATTTTCATGCACACAACACACACACTCTTTGTCTGCAATGCCTGTGCGGTCGCTTATCCATCGATTTAGAAAAGTGATGTAAATTTAAAAGTAAAAGTAATTAAAAAAAATATTTGCATACTGACCACCGGGAAAACTCCTGATCATAGATATACAGTTGAAGTCAGAATTATTAGCCACCGTTTATTTTTTCCCCCAATTTCTGTTTAACCGAAAGAAGATTTTTTTCAACCCATTTCTTAACATAATAGTTTTAATAACTCATCTCTAATAACTGATTTATTTTATCTTTGCCATGATGACAGTAAATAATATTTTACTATATATATTTCAAGACACTTCTATACAGCTTAAAGTGACATTTAAAGGCTTAACTAGGTTAATTAAGTTAACTAGGCAGGCTAAGGTAATTAGGCAAGTTATTGTGTAATGATGGTTTGTTCTGTAGACTACTGAAAAAATATAGCTTAAAGGGGCTAATAATTTTGTCCTTAAAATGGTGTTTGAAAAATTAAAAACTGCTTTTATTCTAGCCGAAATAAATCAAAAAAGACTTTCTCCAAAATACAAAATATTATCAGACATACTGTGAAAATTCCCTTGCTCTGTTAATCATCATTTGGGAAATATTTAAAAAATAAAAAAAAAATAAAAGAGGAAGCTAATAATTCTGACTTCAACTGTATCTATACATGTGTATATATCTCTGGCTCTGGATGGCCAGTCCTCCACTGCACCTTGGTCCCGCATTCATTTCAAAGGAGCGCTACCCTGTACTAAAATGGCAGCTCTATTGACGCATTCCTTCCAATAGACAACAATAGGGTTGGCGACATCTAATGTAAATATCTATGGTTGGTTAAGATGTGAATGGAGTATAGACTATTCCAATGTGGTTATGTCATTGACCCATGAACATTTCCTGCTTGTTATTAAACTAATTCATAACTGTAATAAGAAGCAATTTAATCATAACTTGATGTAAAACATCTATCATAACATTATTTATCAATATGTGGCTATTTTTGAATTCTCAGAAGCTATAGAAATTAAAAATGTAACACAGGAAACATTGTTTTTGTTCACATTCCTCAAAATGCTCTATATTT
This sequence comes from Danio kyathit, assembly GCA_903798195.1. Classification (NCBI taxonomy): domain Eukaryota; kingdom Metazoa; phylum Chordata; class Actinopteri; order Cypriniformes; family Danionidae; genus Danio; species Danio kyathit. The sequence continues at coordinate 27,740,074 of LR812541.1, read as the reverse complement.
TTCATTAAAATAAAGTTGTTCATGTAATTTCATTTTTGTAATGTAGTCTGGCTGCCAGTAATGAGAAATAATTAGGCATTAGGACTATGTTATGTTTGTTGGTGGTTATTCTTGATTCTCCCCTAGGTTGGTTATCTGTTTGATCATCCCGGGACGGTCTTCTTCAGTGTGTTCATGTCTTTGTGGGCTGTCACGTTCCTGGAGTACTGGAAACGCAAGAATGCCACTCTCGCTCACCACTGGGACTGCATGGATTTCCACGAGGACGAGGTTTGATCATCATCATAATGTTTTTAGAATTTGTATTTTTGTCCTTTTTAAATGTTTAAACATTACATAAACATAACATTATACCCTGAAGTGAAAAGGTGAAAATGTTTTGATTTCTTAATTTGTTTGAAAGAGAAAAGAGAAAATTATTTTGTTTTAGATTTGTGCAACAAAAAAAAAAGTAAATGTTATTTAGTTTTGTTTGTTTTTAGTATTTGTGAAATATTCTAAGAAAAGGTTTAAAGGTGGGGAAATCAGATGTTTTGTATGTGGAAAAATGAGAAGTGCAGAATGTTTTGTTTTGAAATGGTGTTTTGTTTTGAAACTGTTTGCTTAGTTATGTTTGATATATTTCAGATCAAGGTCAGAAGTGGAACTTTTTGATTTATTTGTGTTTGTTCATATAAATGAAACATGTTTTGTATGTAGAAAATTGAAAAGTTGTGTTTTTTGTGGGGAAATATCATAAGCAATATTTTTATGTGGGAATAAAATGAAACCTGCTAAGTTTGGATTTTTGTTTTCCTTTTGTTTTTTTTCTCATTTAGTGAAGAACCTATAAGTAAACTGTGTTATTGTGTTGTTTTACATTAGGGAGAAAGAAAATTAGAATGTTTTTGTGTCAGAACTAAGAGATTCTTATCAGTTGTTTGATCTTTGTATGTGAGGAAAATAAGAAATGAAAAATGTGCAGAAATACATGTTTAGTTTTTACCAACATGTTGCGTACAGCAGAACAAAATAAACTAGAAAAGTAAAGTTCGTAGACAAGCTTTATGGTGGCTTGAGAAAGCCTCGTCTGAAGGTTTAAAGTAGTTTTAAAGTTTAAATCATTGAAGTAGTTTTAAGAAGTTTGAAACAGTTGACATAGAGAGATAATTACATACAGTTGAAGTCCGAATTATTAGCCCCCCTGAATTATTAGCCCCCGTTTATTTTTTTCCCCAATTTCTGTTTAACGGAGAGCAGATTTTTTCAACACATTTGTAAACATAATAGATTTAATAACTCATCTCTAATAAATGATTTATTTTATCTTTGCCATGATGACAGTAAATAATATTTGACTAGATATTTTTCAAGACACTTCTATACAGCTTAAAGTGACATTTAAAGGCTTAACTAGGCTAATTAGGTTAACTAGGCAGGTTAGGGTAATTAGGGAAGTTATTGTATAACAATGGTTTGTTCTGTAGACTATCAAAAAATATATAGCTTAAAGTGTCTAATAATTTTGACCTTAAAATGGTTTTTAAAAACTTAATAACTGCTTTTATTCTAGCTGAAATAAAACAAATAAGACTTTCTCCAGAAGAAAAAATACTAGAAGACATACTGTGAAAAAATCCTTGCTCTGTTAAACATCATTTGGGAAATATTTCAAAACAGAAAAAAAAATTCAAAAGGGGGGCTAATAATTCTGACTTCAACTGTATAGGTTAGCAGGTTTCTAGAATGGATTGGCATGTTTCTCGCTAGGTGGTTGACAGGATGTTCTGAGTGGTTGCTAAGGTGTTGCTAGGGTGTTCTGAATGGTTGCTAAGGTGTTGCTAGGCAGTTGCTAGGGTGTTTTGACTGGTTTGTTTAGGCGGTTGCTAATGTGTTTCAGGTAGTTGTTAAGGTGTTGCTATGGTATTCTGAGTGGTTGCTAGGAAGTTACTAAGGCATTGCTATGTGGTTGCTAGGGTGTTTTGAGTAGTTGCAAAGGCGTTGCTAGGGTGTTTCATGTGGTTGCTAAGATGTTGCTAGATGGTTGCTAGGGTGCTCTGAGTGGTTGCTAAGCCATTGTTGCTAGGTGATTACTAAGGTGTTCTAGGTCATTGCTAAGGTGTTGCTAGGGTGTTCTCAGTGGTTTCTAAGGCGTTGCTAGGTGGTTGCTATGTTGTTCTAAGTGGTTGCTAAGGTGTTGCTAGATGGTTGCCAAGGCGTTGCTACGTGGTTGGTAGGTTGTTGCTACGGTGTTCTAAGTGGTTGCTAAGATGCTGCTAGGTGGTTGCAAGAGTGTTCTGAGTGGTTTCTAAGACGTTGCTAAGGCATTGCTAGGGTGTTTTGAGTGGTTAATAAGGCGTTGCTAGGCGGTTGCTAGGATGTTCTAGGTGGTTGCTAAGGCGTTGCTAGGCGATTGCTAAGGTGTTCTTAGTGGTCAGTTGTTAAGATGTTCTGTGTGGATGCTAAAGCATTGTTAAGCGGTTGCTAAGTTGTTTTGAGTGATTGCTAGGGTGTTTTAGGTGGTTGCCAAGGTGTTGCTAGGGTGTTCTAGGTGGTTACTAAGATGTTGCTAGGCAGTTGCTAAGGTGTTCTGAGTGGTTGCTAGACAGTTGCTAACAATAATTAGCATGGTTCTAGTATGAATTGCAGTTGCTACCGTGTCTAGTATAAACTAGCATGCTGTTAGCATGAGTTAAGTATGAATTAGCAAGTTTCTAGCATGGTTAGTATGTTTGCTAGTATGTTTTTAGCATGGATTGGTATATTGTTAGTATGTCCAATGTAAAGTCAATGGTAGTTTTTTTACTATGGAAGTCTATGGGTGCCGTAGATGCTAGGGTGCCGTAGGTGGTTGCTAGGGTATGGCTAGTAAGTTTAAAGGTCATCAGTCATTAGCAGATTGGTAGTCTCAGTTAAATGAAACTTAAGTCTGTATGACAGTCTGGTGCAAAGTTATGAGGTCGCAAAGTTTGGTCCAATGTTAAGTCAATAGGATTTTTCCGAATTTTCCGGGTCAGTTTTCGGAAAACCGTAAGTCAGATCAGTTGGAAAAAATATAGCAACCTGAGTCAGAGCAGTTTAGAGGTTTGAAGTTAGTTTGGTTTTTATAGCTTGAACGGTTTAGGAGGAGATGCCTATAGAAATTAGTCTAAGAAGAAGAAGAAGAATATTAGGTTTATAGTATAGCAGTATGTTGGCTTTCTCAAGCCACCATAATTAACGTTATAGAAGAAAAACAGGACAATAAATGTTTACAATACAAACACGTTTGGTATTTTACTTTTTTAAGTAAAAAATATTTATTGTGTGTTTTTCTAAATAATAAATGTTGTTCTTTCATAAATGCACAGGAACCTCCACGTCCTGAGTTTGCTGCAATGGCCCCTGCGATGGAGGAGAATCCAGTGACAGGAGTGAAGGAGCCCTACTTTCCTGAAAAAGCCCGGATTTCCCGCATGCTGACGGGCTCTATGGTCATTGTTATAATGGTGAGACCCCCTGGAGGTTTAATGGATAAAAAAAAATGAATTACTCCATTAGAAATGAGAGAATTCATCATAAAAAGTCCCACGTTTCTCAATCTGTTTTCCCAGCTGTGTGTAGTGATGATCTTCTTGGTCACAGTCATCATATACCGCAGTATAGTGAGCGTAATGATGTTCGAAACTGGCAGTTCTGTTCTGCGTACTCAGGTGGGCACCCCATCCATCTTCATTAAATATAAAGCCTGTAATGCAGCATTTCATTAATCTCCTGCGCACCTGCAGCAACTCTCGAACTCGGAATCAACTCTGCACACACTCATTTTGTCTTCCAGGCTGGGAATATTGCCAACATATCCAGCACTTTGGTGAACCTGGCTCTGATCTTGCTGATGGGGCAGGTCTACACAGCCCTGGCAGAACAGCTCACTAAATGGGGTAAGATCGCATCCCATAATGCAACGCAGGCCTAGGGCTTTAAATCAAATCAGGCCAGTGTTGCCATTTTCTGTGGTTCAGTATAATGAACCTGCCCGTCCACACTGACTTTAAGAATCAATAAACTATTAGAGCTCTAGACCTAAGTCTTTCTCTCTAAGGCAATTACAATAAAGCTTTGAGACTTCACACATGCCATTAAATAAAGCTCATTTATCTTCTGCACCCAAATAAGGCTGTTCCTGAAACTGTTATTTTTTTCCCTACAGAGATGCACAGGACACAAACACAGTACGAAGACGCCTTTACATTCAAAGTCTTCATCTTCCAGTTTGTCAACTTTTACTCATCACCTTTCTATGTGGCCTTCTTCAAGGGCAGGTAATTTGTGAACTAGCCTAGCAAAACAAAATCTGGTTTTCAAAATTAGAGGGTTCAATGTGCTTTAATTGCTTTTTAATGCAGATTTGTGGGCTATCCTGGGCATTACGGTACATTGTTCGGGATGCGGAATGAGGATGTGAGTGCTTTTGCCTTCAGATTTATGCTTTATATTGATATTTTTTAATTTTCTTCTATAATATGATTCAGTGCACAAATATGCACTTTAGTGGTCATTATATAAGGTCTGTGCATGTTGGACTCATGGGGCCCTATCATACACCCGCCACAATAAGGCGCAAGATATGTTTGGCGCGTTTTGCTCGGTTCCGGTCTATAAAGAAGGTGTGTTAAGGTGCATTGTTGGCGCATTGCTATTTTGAGGAACTGAAATAGACTGCGCCATTGACCAACTAAAAGCAGGTCTAAAGTCCAGAGCAGAGCACATTAGTTATGCGCCTATGCACGTCCAAACCACTTACACATGATGTACAGCAACACACAAATATCTTTACATTTGAAAAAATAAATTAAAGGATTAAAATGTTACAAAAAATATTATTTTCTACATAACATAAAAACCACTCCATCTTCATGTTGGGTTTTTTTTTCAGTTTATTCATGACAATTTGCATTTGCATAATGCTATTATTATTAGTAATATTATTTATTATATGCATATTTATATTAGTTTTATTAACACAAGTTTAGATTTGTCCTCCTGTCGGGTTTTGGAGATGTATGTATCACCATGTGGGGCATAAGAATAGGACGTGTGTTTGGATATAGCTCATTTTTTTACCACACTTCATTTTTATTGTTCATTTATTTGTTAGCTAAAAAAAAAATTGAACTAAACTTATAAATAGTTTGGAACAAATCTTTGCACTAAAATAACAAAATTAAACATGTAGGCTAATGGAAGTCTTCAGTGGAGTGAGTACAACTCCGTTTCCTTATCCACGAAAGTAAAGAGTAAAAGTAAAGTAAAGGGAAAGTAAAGAGGCTGAATGGTGGAGGCTCGTTCTTTATCATATTATCATTATAACTGTTTTCTCGCTAAAGCGTTCAGTTTTTCCTCCTACAAAGTTGCCATGTAAATAGCAAATGCACCATGGTGTGACACAACTGACTCTTAAAGGGAATGTGAGATGATACTCTGATTGGTTTAATGCACAATATCCTCAAAACACACCCATAACTTATTAAGAGAATAAGCACAACCATGTTAGACCATGCGCCGTAGCGAAGAGTGTATTTTTCCATCCTTAAAATAGCAAAAGTAGATTGTACAAGTTTTCTAGAACCACAGTTGTCAAGCAGAAGTTATGAAAAACAAACAAATAAACATAAAAAAACCTACTTTTTCAAAAGTGTCTTAGACAGTTCATCTGATTTTCAACAAAATTGGTAAATATAATGTTTGTAAGCATACAAAACATGTAAATAATGATAAAAGCTTGATTTTTAATGCAGAGGGTTTCTAAAAGAAATATAATTTTGATCTAACTAGTATGCATTAAAGTGAACATTAAAATCCATTGTAAAATTGTAATTGTTAATAAAATATAATTTTATATATATATTTAGAAGTCCTGAAAAAGTCAGCATTTCAACAATTGATACCAATTTGGTAATTGATAATTCAAGAAAATTTAATAATTAAAAAAATCAATTGAGTATCATAATGTGCATGTAAACTAAATTCACAGCAAAGACTGGAATAATGTAGAAAATTCTGCATTGTCGTTAAAGTAATTACATTTTTACAAATATTTTCAGATAAAATGTTTTTTTTTTTTTTTTTTCAATATTATTACTTTTATAAAAATTACAAGTTTTCTTTCTTTTTTTTTTTTTTTTTATAGAAATAAGCACAGCCTCTATGAGCATAAGAGACATAAGATATGTGCCTGTGTTTGCAGTGTGGACCAGGAGGTTGTCTGATTGAACTGGCTGAGCAGCTCTGCATCATCATGGTGGGAAAACAACTCATCAACAACATTCAGGAGTTTGTCATCCCGTACGTGACTCCCTTGTGACAAGTCATATGTAACTTGAAACCTTTTTATATAGTAGAGCAAACCGTGTACAGTAGTATCTACACTAAAAGACTGTTACATTTTCAATAAGAATTACATTTATATTATTTGATCCTACAATAAAATGCAAGTCAGCATTGTGAATTGGCACAGCAGTCTTCTGCAGAGGTTTGTGGGTCATACGTTGTGGAAAACATGAATAAATAATAAGCAAATAATGAACATCTTAAAATGCAAAAACTTTTCTCTGAGATTTAGATGTAGGGGGTTAGAAAAAAAACTGAAAAACTGAGCCTGAATAGTTGTTTATGTGCATTGACTGATATGCATATGAATTAATCTGCTGCAGGGCGCAGTGGGCAGAGCGACGACTCTCTCAATGCCAGTACTGCAGCATGTCTCTCCTGTAAGGCAGCAGTTCCAGCGGTTTAGCAGGATAAATGCCACACAGGAGAAGCTTTTAGCGCTCCCTTATCAATAATGCATCACCAGAGTCAAGCTCAGGCAAAAAGTATCTTTCAGCATGAGCACTGTTCTATTTTAGAGCTAGAAATAGCCTCGGAAGAGACATCCTCATTAGCTTCATCATCAAACAGAACACTTTATGTCTGTTGCTTTTGGTTTTCTCATTTTCTTTCTCTGCTTTTCAGTAAAATAAAGGCTTGGAGACAAAAACGGGCCTTGGCATCCGTGAAGAAAGCCCAGAAGACACAAGAACCTGAGCGCTGGGAGCAAGACTATGAGTTGATTCCATGCGAGGGACTTTTTGACGAATATCTGGAGATTGGTAAGATGATAGTCTTTCAGCTTCAGTAAGCTTTTCATTTCCAAGTTTCTGTCAGAAAATATTGACTTCAGGAAATTGTGCACCTACTGTATTTTTCACTGTCAGTCCTGGCTTACTTGGAGCGCTAGACAAGATTTGACATGACAAAGACAATACACATCATTTTTATATGAGAGCGAGTGCACTACTGTTCAGAGTTTAGCAGGTTATAAAAGATTACCATTTTAAAATAAACAATTTAAAAATAGCTTGAAATGTTTTTTTTCAACATTTATAATAATATATAAATATTAGATGATTACATAAAGATAAAATAATTAGATAAAGATTAATCACATCCAAAATAAAAAATTTTGACGTAATATATGAGTGTATTATATATATTTATTATGTATAAGTAGGCCCACACAGAATCTGCGTGCTGAAATCCGCAGAATTCTGCAGATTTTTAGCCCATCATTGAGTCTATTTATTTACTTGTGTAAATTTATATTAATTCAGTTTTTAAATGAATTTCATTAATATTATTGACTGATACTGTATGAAAATGTTCATATAATTAATTTAATTTACAGTTTGTAAAGTCATATTTTCTGTCTTGTAGTAGGTCTATTATATGAGAAACTTGGTTTGTTTACCAAATAAGTGGTCCTAATTGGATTTGCATTGTAAAGATTAAATACAAGTTAAAAAGGTGTTTTTTTTATTTATGATACTCACAAAATCATTCTACATCCACAATGTTTTTTACAAAAACTCTCAGCATAAATAGCAAAAATTGTCCGCAGATTCTGTCTGGCCATATGTATAAGTGATACACACATATACATAGAAATAAAGCTATGCAATCTAATTGTGTTACAAAGTATATATACATTTAATTATCTATATATCATATACACATATATTTTATATCTAAATGTAAATAAACATTTTCTCAAATATGCGCATATATACATAATAAATATACACAGTATAACACTTAAACATAGACACTTAAATTGTCAAAACAATATTTTGGATGTGATTAATCGTGATATAATTTTTATTTATACAGTTGAAGTCAGAATTATTAGCCCCCCTGTTTATTTCTTCCCCCAATTTCTGCTTAACGGAGAGCAGATTTTTTCAACACATTTCTAAACATAATAGTTTTATTAACATTTCTAATAACTGATTTATTTTATCTTTGCCCTGATGACAGTAAATAATATTTTACTAGATATTTTTCAAGACACTTCTATACAGCTTAAAGAGACATTTAAAGGCTTAACTAGGTTAATTAGGTTAACTAGGCAGGTTAGGGTAATTAGGCAAGTTATTGTATATTGATGGTTTGTTCGGTAGACCGTCGGAAAAAAAATTAGCTTAAAGGGCTAATAATTTTGACCTTAAAATGGCTTTGAAAAAATTAAAAACTGCTTTTATTCTAGCTCAAATAAAACAAATAAGACTTTCCCCAGAAGAAAAAATGGTAACACTTTACAATAAGGTTCATTAGTTAATGCATTTACTAACATGAACTAATCATAAACAACACTTGTACAGCATTTGTTAATCATAATTTAACATTCACTAATGCATTATTAACATCCAAGTTCATGCTTGTTAACATTAGTTAATGCACCATGAATTAACATGAACTAACAATGAACAACTGTATTTTCATTACCTAACGTTAACTAACATGAACAAATGCTGTTGTAAATGCATTGCTCATTGTTTGTTCATGTTAGTAAATGCATTAACTAGCATTAACGAATGAACCTTATTGTAAAGTGTTACCGAAAAAATATTATCAGACATACTGTGAAAATGTCCTTACTCTGGTAAACATCATTTGGGAAATATTTAAAAAAGAAAAGAAAATTCAAAGGGGGGCTAATATATATATATAAGATTATATATTAAGATTATATATATATATATATTGCAAGTTAAGTTAAATCATTGGACAGCAGTGAGCATGGGGTGATAACCAGTTTCAAGGTTATACAGTTTTCTGTTATACCGTTCTTACAGTATATGTACGTTTTTTGTTTGTTTGTTTGTTTGATTTGTTTTAAAAAAAAATTCACAACAGTTTTATTTAGTTTTTGAAAGCAACAGTATCTCCAGCAAAAAAGGAACCTCTACGTCATAAGCTACTGGTCCAAAATATTTTAAATATATCTTAAAGTAAAATATATTGTGTTCAATGCGGGAAAAAAGTTGTTGTTTTTTACCCAGACATTTAAAAGAAATTATTTTGAAACCGTGAAACTGCGATATTTTTATCCAAGGTTATCATACCATCAGAATCTTATACCGGCCCATGCCTAGACAACAGTGGTTTGTTCTGTAATCAATCAGTAAAAAAAAATCTTAAAAGTGGCTAATAATACTTATTTTTAAATATGAATAATACATTTTTTAAAATAAAAATAAAAATTAAATCATAAATTTTAATTTTTTATTTATATAAAGTTTTTTTTTTATTCCAGCCAAACTAAAATAATTAAGATTTTTTCCAGAAGAATAATATAGTAGGGCGTTAAATTATCACTTAATTTGGAAATTCACTGAAAGGCTAATATTTTTTGTCTTCAACTGTATAACATCATACTTCAACTGAATTTCTGTCCCAACAAGAGAGACACACACATTTTTACCTGCAATCATCTTATAAATTAAATATAAACATTAAATGGACCTGACTCTTCTGTATAGTTGCTCTTGCTGAACTTACAGTATGTGATCTTCACTTCTTCCAGTCCTGCAGTTTGGCTTCATCACTATCTTTGTGGCGGCGTTTCCTCTGGCTCCTCTGTTTGCGCTGCTAAATAACTGGGTGGAAGTGAGGCTGGATGCTCATAAGTTTGTGTGTGAATACCGGCGGCCCGTGGCAGAGCGAGCACAGCACATCGGCGTCTGGTTCATCATACTGGAGGCGCTGTCCCACGTGTCGGTCATAGTCAATGTGAGAACCTGCCAAAAAAAAAAAACTTGTAGTATCTGACTATACAGCTTTTACTCATGTACAGTATAATCATTTACTATATTTTGCAATAGTATAATTTGCAATTACAAATAAAAAGGTAACACTTTACAATATGAGACACAGTTAATGCTAGCTAATGTATTTACTAAGATGATCTAATTTACTAATGTAGTTTTAAAGTCCAACACTGTGCTTGTTAACATTAATTAATGCACCATGACCTGGCGTGAACTAAAAATGAACAACTGTATTTTCATTAACTTTAATTTATTATTTATTATTACTTATTAACATTAAATAATGATTAAGCGATTATTAATGTAATGTAGAATGCTTATTCTGTGATTATTATTATCATTAAGTGATTGCATATGATTGTTTTATCTGAATATATTTAATTGTAAATGATACTTTTCTACATTTACAAATGCTGCAAAAAATACTAGTAATTTTAAGTTCTTCACACACTACTTAGATTGACTTTTGATTTATTAATTCATAACCGCAGTCTGGAGAGGTCATATGTTGTATGTATTGTTTTATTCTACTGACTTTTACCATTTAACAAATAAAACACATTCATAAAAAATATATTAATCAGCGCAGAACACACTTTAAAAGTGGAAACATTTTTAAAAAAATGTAAGCATATACATGAATTGAGCTTTTAATTACAATTGTAAACATTTTATTTTAAGTAACCTTCATTAGTGAACATTATAGTCTCTCACAGTTCTCATTTTTATAGACATTAAAAAATATTTTTACAAACAATCTGTTAAATATAATATAATATAATATAATATAATATAATATAATATAATATAATATAATATAATATAATATAATATAATATAATATAATATAATATAATATAATATAATAATGTATGTTACATAAAAAGTTTACTTTGATGAATGTTTGCTAACCAGTTTGAATACTTGTTGATTTCTGCTGTATTGAGGAAAAAAAATAGTCAATGTGAACTGAAACTGTTTAGTTAACAATGTTTAGCAAACATCTGTTTTCAGTTTTTTCAAATCACATAAATCTAGACAATTTTAAAGGTAAAATACACTCCAAAAATTATTATTATTATTATTTTTAAATCAGTTGAAACAACAAGATTCTGGGGGAATTTTGGGGGAGTGGTGGGACAACTAAAATGTGTTATGTTCAAACCACTTAAATTTGTAAAAACTAATAGTTTAATAGCTTACTTAATTCGATTGTCGAACAAATTGAATGTTTGACCCATAAGTTTGACAGTTTATTCTACTGGTCACACACAAGTTGTTATCAAAATATCTTTCTCCTGGTGAGCTCTGTAAATGTGCTTGACCAATGTGAGAACAAGATTTTGCCCACACAAAAATAATACTGCCGATTCTTCTTGAAATGGTGAGATTTTACCCTCCAAAAATCAGCAGAGAAGCAGTTTTGCTAATTGTTTATTTGTGAAACATATAATATACAGGTTTTGTTAACCAATATATTTTTCCCCTCTACAGGCGTTCCTCATTGCATTCACCTCTGATTTTCTGCCACGTCTGCTGTACCAGTACAAGTTCAACAATGACCTCCATGGTTATGTCAACTTCACACTGGCTTATTCTCCACCCAGTTACAATCACTCCAGTCATACTGTGTGCAGGTAACACTGCAGTGCAACAAATCTGACATCTGATTTGATGCGCTATTTTACCTTTTTTAAAGGGATGTTCCTAATATGTTGCATTTTGTTCATGTTAGCCATGTATAGATATTTCATGGCTGTCTTTGTATTTTGCACTGAAGAGGTGAAATTGGTAATCAAAGCAGTGAACTGTAAAACTGTAGCTGTCAGCAATGTTTGATTTTTCTTCTCTTGTGGTCATTTTTTGTCATAAATTTTCTTTTTGTCAGGTATAAAGCATTCCGGGATGAAAATGGAAAATATAAGCTGGTGTACTGGGAGCTTCTGGCTGTAAGATTGGGATTTATCATCGCCTTTGAGGTGATCAATAATTTCATTATATACATACTGTATATATAGTAGACCTGTCACGAAATCAATTTTTTGTTGTACAATATATTGCACCAAAATATATTGCGATAAACAATATTATTGCCACTTTAAGACCATTTTATGCCACTTATTGTATCATGCCAGAATGAAAATATAATAGCATCGTACTGCAAGTACACTCTTTCAATGAACACATAATATTTTATTCTTATTTAATTTAAATTTTAGCAATTTAATAATCAGGCATTGAAATCAGAATGTGAAAACAAATATCCTAAATAAATAATAATAAATGTTAACAAAAAACTCCAAGGTAAAAAGTTATCGAGGCTGCGATATCTGCTACCAGATTTATTTTCACCAGATTCTATTTTCACCCATATGAAAATATACTAAAATAATTTATTGCAAATACTATAATGTTTTTAGCCATACTGACACCTCCAATAGAGATTGAGATGTTGTACAATTAGCTAAAATGTTGCTAGAATTGTGTGGTTTTTTTTTTTTGTATGGGCGATATATATTGCATCACCAAAAATGATTGAGGTCATATCCATGTGCTGTGCGATAAGTCGATATATTGATTATTGTGACAGGCCTAATCAACCCAGAAGTATGAATAATTTCGAGCTTGACTGTATATAGTTTACATAATAAAACCTTTTTTATGAACATTTATAGACGTAAATCAAAGCAAATTAAACATTTAATTGCTTCTAAAGCTGTTCTATAGATGTATATAAATGAACAAATATAAGTGAAATATTTTTAGTTATTTAAAAAAGAGATTTAGTAAGTCTGTCTAAATCAGGAGTTAGTTTGTGTCAACAAAACAAAATACTGTAAAATTATGACTTTTCGTGAAATATATTAAACAATATACATGGCCATTGATTGATTACAGCCTCTTTTCTAATTGTCTAAAAATTATGTTCTCTGTACATGTCAGTAATGAGTGTGTGTTCATATATTCAGCATGTAGTGTTCTTCGTTCTGCGTGTGATCGACTGGATGGTTCCTGATATCCCTGAGTCTCTGCAGCTGAAGATTAAGCGTGAGCGTTACCTGGCTAAACAAGCTCTGGCTGATAACCAGGAGGCCTTGCTGGTGAGTGCCAGGATGTTTTAGTGAACAAAGTGATCTCCACATCCTCCAGTATTTATAAATACATTAGATTTTCCTATTTTATTTACTTTTGCCATTTGTACTATTTGTTATTAAATGGTTTGCTGTACTAATTTTAGTTCCCATAATATATATGTATGAGCAATATCATAGTCACAGAACACAGAAGTGCTGAATATTATATTATATTATATTATATTATATTATATTATATTATATTATATTATATTATATTATATTATATTATATTATATTATATTATATTATATTATATTATATTATATTATATTATATTATATTATAGTAGTCAACATTTGAAGTGGATCAAAAAAAAAAATTCAAATTGTCCTAAGATGAGAATGGGTGTTGTTCAATAGTTTTAGGACAACTTTGATGAAAGGTTTTGATCCATTTCAAATGTTGACTACTACTGTATATAACGTATATATTTATTATATGTATATACAGTATAATTTATTATTATTATTATATATTTTGGATTAATATCATAACTTATTTTTTATGACATTTCTTCTAAATTTAAAAATAAAAAATGTTGGCATTTAGAGCATTTGTTTTTAAATAACTGTACATATATAAATGAAATAAACGTGTGACATAGTTCCATTACTCTAGTAAAAGTGGAGCGATGACCTCTACATTACTTTTTTCTGCCCTGGTTTATATACTTCACATATTCTGAAAAGCACATGTGGGGAAAAAGATCAAAACATTATTCAACCCACTTTTCTGGAAAATATGTGTTAGGATGATGCTTTTGGCTGAGGTCAGAGTGTATATTTGGCTGTTGCTCTGATTCTGAACAGTGACTTACACCAAATATTTATATATAAATTATTAGGATTATGGGGACAAAATGTACAAGTTAAAAAATGTTGACATGATCCCCTGTGTCGTCCTCTATATCTGTCATTTTATAGCCTCCTTCTAGGTCATTCTGTTGTTAAATCAATTTTACTTTACTTAATTCTAGAGTTTATAAATAGGTGCTGTTTATCATCACAGGTACAACATTATTTAAATCGTACTTAATGATTATTAAAAATGTATATTCTATATATTTTGTATAATACAAATGACATTTTGTCTGCAGTTTCAAAATAAAATTACAACTTGTATTAGTCTTATTAACAGAATATAACTCCATTGAAGATCCTACGAAGACCCGGAAGGGATGTGATGGTGGGGGGAAAAAAATAGGTGGAAGAAAAAAAAATTGGGTGGAAGAATAAAAAACTGGCTTGGAGAAAAAAAAAACAGAGTGATAGAAAAACTTTTTAAGTTTGAAATTTTGTGTTATCTTGCAAAGATGTTTTGCATTCCCTCGCAAAACTGTTTTTCCACAAACACTTCCTGTTTACTTCATACATGTCAACCCTCTTGTTTTTGCCGGGATTCTGCCATGTTTTACCATTCTATTCCACTATCATCCTACCATTAAGTATTTTCCCATATTTCTTTCATATTTTTAATCTTGAGAGCATGTTGAAATTAATATAAAAATGTCTGCATTCTTTAAAAAAACATCTTTGCGAGGGAATGCAAAAACTTTAAAATATATATTTTCCTATTCCTATCATCCTATTTTTTTTTTCTCCCACCCAGTTTTGTTTTCTTCCAACCATTTTTTCCCCACCATCACGCCCCTTCCAGGTCTCTTTAAGATCCTCTTTGTCTGAAGGTTGTTGCTAGATCTGATATGGTTGCGGCTGGAAGTTAACGAGAATTATTTATATTATTTATTAAATTTCCCATTTATTGTTTTTTATTAACGTCTACCCCCTCCCCAACCCTAAACCCAACCATCACAGTAATGTAAAAAACAGTAGTTGTACGGAGTATTATTTATGCTATCTATTAAATTACCTAATAAATTGCATTTTTTAACATCTACCCCCACACCAACCCTAAACCCAACCGTCACGGTATTGTAAAAATATGAATTATTGTTATACAGTGTCGCACTTCTGGTCTGCCGTGTATCCGATCTAGACTTTACCTTATCTGAAGCCATTTCCCAACAACACCTTCATCAGTACATAGACAAGAGGGGAGGGGGTCGAGGAGGTCAGAAAGAAGTAGAAACTGTGTCTAATATTAAATCTAATTAAATATCCTAAAATAAGGAAAGGAAAAAAATAACGATTTAGTATTAATTTTTATTAGTATTTTCCCACATCATAATTACTTTTGTTCTATGCACTCTTTTTTCTGTCTCTTTCAAATTTATTTTATTATTATTATTATTATTATTAATAATAATTAATAAATATTATTTTTTCTCTCCACTTTAGTCTGTACAAATTTAAAGGGATAGTTCACCCAAAAATACGAATTCTGTCATCATTTACTCACCATTCCTTTGTTCAAACCTGAGTTTATTTATTCTGCTGAACACAAAATAATATATTTTGAAGAAAGGTGAAAACCTGTAACCATTGAGAAGTTACAGGTATTCAACTTTCTTGAAATTATCTTCTTTTGTGTAGAAATAAACTCATAAGTCTTTATAACCACTTGAGGGAGAGTAAATAGAGAGTAAATTTTAGCAACACATACAGATTAAAAAAAATCTTTTAATAAACATTTGTGCATGAATGATGGTTTCTCTAAGCAATGTCTTTCTTTCTCTTTCCTCCGTATTTCTCTTTCCGTAAAGCAAGCAAAGCGTCTCGCTACATAAGACTGACCTGCAGCTCAAGGGTTTCTCCAGCAGGAGGCGATAGAAAAACACTCCCAGAACTGACTGTTTTGAACCAGAAAAAGAAAAGAAATGCTGATGGACTGAATTTTGGCTTGCGTTTTGTGCCGGTTGATGGTGTGAGGGTGTTTCTAAGCATGCATTTCACAATGTAGAGGTGTATGCCAAACTCCGTTCACTATCACCTCTACTCTAACCAACGGCTGTTTACATCTGACTTCCTCTGGCTCCAACTATAGTAATACTTGTTCAGCTGCACATCTCACTCTCTCTGGCCTCCCGATAAATGATATATTCCTATTTAGAGTTAGTGGGAGGACAGGGAGGTTTGCTTTTCTACATTAATACTAAAGTATATATTTGTACTACTGACAAAGGGAGAATTGTGAAAGATGGCAAATGCTCTAGAAGCCTATTGTACAATATGTGTTGGTGTGAAATGCTTGTCAGAGTAATACCTTAATATATTTGCATTTGTCATGTCTGTCTCTGGGCTATTTAAGGTTGTACGTTTTAAAATAAAGCTAGTTTCAATAACTGTTAAAAAAAAGCATTTAAGTGTTTACATGCTGGGGGAAAGGATTAAAAAAATGATTTAGGCACAAATGAAGAACTCAATCATTTTAAAACACTTCATCTTGCTTTATTCTGTGAACACAAAGGAGACAAGTTGAGAAGTGTTGAGAACACTGTTCTTATCTATGATGAATAGAATGAATTCTATAGATGAATTATATTATAAATGAAAGGGTATGATGTCTATGCGCAGTTCTGTAAAAATACAGTATCATAACTGATGTATCTCATATAAAAACGTAGTTTTTTTTCTCTACATGTTTATTGGCCTGCACAATTTGGACAAATTTATTTAATTTTAAGTTTTTTCTTTAAATAAATTTTTTTAGCCTTTGTTTTAGCTAGACTGGAAGCAAGGGGCAGGATTGAGAAAAGTCCAGGAGCCGGGTCTTGAACTCGGGTCACCTCACACACAATTACATAACATGTCGGTGCACCAGCTTTAATTTGAATTTAATTGAGCTGTTTTATTTTTGAAATTTAATTAACAATAGTATGATAATATTGGATTCCTAAATTCTCGTTTTAAGATATATAAAAGTATTTTCAGTGATGAGTTAATGCAGAGTTTTTTTAAATGGGCCACTAAAAATATTAGATAATAAATGTAAATGAATGCTGTGCCGCATCCTGAAATACAAAGTACACATATTTTGATGCATAATGCATGCCAAAATTCACATTTTAAGATTCTTTTCCAAAGAAAATTTGTAATATTTAATTTTTTATGTTATATAGTTGTTATATTTAAAGATAACAAAAATAGAGATTACTGTAGTTCATGTAGAGCATTTACTGTGAAATGAGCTACTAGAAAAACCGGATAAAGACCTAATTACATGTAAATGCTCACATAAATCACATTTTGTGCTGTATTTTTAAAGTGATATAAAATACTTTTATAGATGAGTTCCTCTAGAGCAGAGGTGCCTAAACCTTTTCTTATGAAGGGCCAAAAGCCAAACTTGATTTAGGGTGGTGGGCTGAAGCTAAACATGCCAAACTGTATTACATTTCATTTGCCATGGTAACTTCCTAATTTAATAATATTTAAAAATAAATAGAAAAATATATTTAATCATATTAATAATAATGACTTTTTTTTATAATACAATAAAACCATAAACAATCTCATTTATAACACAATGGAGTTCCATGCTTTTTTTATTTACAGAAATAATGTTTGTTGAAGGCATTTGCCCCAACCTTACCCATTATTCTCCCTCTCGTCTCGGATGGTGAGCCAACTTAAAGGTTACCATGAGCCAACTTTGGCCTGCGGGCACTAGTTTGGGTATCACTGAGCATTTCATGTGAAACAAGCCACAGACAACACTGGATCATAAACGGCTCATGTGTAAATTAACATGTTGCCATATTTCACACTGAAACACAAAAATTGACTACATGAGATATAAAAAAACTGGCTTCACTTTACAATTAAGTTCCACTACCTAATGTATTTATTTACTAACATAAACAACAATGAATGTTCGATTTATTACACTATTTATCTTTATTAATAAAAATATTCATCAATCTTTCTTAGTTTATGTTAACTCTGCAGGGTTAGTTAGTTATTAGTTATAACCAGTGATGTAAAGTAACAAATTACAAATATTCAAATTACTGTAATTGAGCAGTTTTTCTCAGAAATTGTACTTTACTAAGTAGTTTTAAAATATGTACTTTTACTTTACCTTATCGCATCATAATGAACTTCCTCAAGACATGGGTGATTTATAATTACAGCAAACTGTTTGGAAGCATTAAAAGTGTCCAAGAAAATGTCCAAAATCTTTAGACACTGACCCAGAGACTGTTTAGATGCATGTCACTGATAAGATGATGAAAGATGTTTACTATATGAATGACCGAAATGGCCTTAAACACCCAGCAGGCACAAGAAGTCAACATGGTGTCAGATTGACGTTGTACCCCAACATCGTGGGGACGTTGCATTTTGTTTGGAAATGAAAATCAGGTTGACGTCAGAACCCAGCATCAGGCCTACATCAATGTCCAATCTAAAATCAACCAAATATAAACGTCTAATGATGTTAAAGCTTGACGTTGTGTGGACGTTACCACTATGAGGTCTATCAGACATTGGATTTTGGTTGCCATACCTGATGAATAATTGTCAGTATTTGACATCAATATGATATTGGTTTAACCTAAAATCAACCAAATATCAACATCTTTTGACATCGTTATTGGACATTAAAATAACATTGTCCTTAGATGCTGGCTAGACTTTGAATTTTGGTCACCTGACATCACAACCTAAATCTAACCTTATATTAACATCTTATGACGTTGTCTGCCTGCTGGGCAATAACTAAATGCACTACAGAATGTTACGTTTACAAATCCACAAACTACATGTAAATGCATCAGCTTTCTATAGCGTGATACCCACTATTCACTACTCCTGAGTACTTTTGAAAGGGCTACTTTTTACTCATACTTTGAGTAATATTTACAACAGATACTTGTACTCTACTTGCACTACATTCTTAGGCAAGTAATAGTACTGTAACTTAAGTATGATTTTTCAGTACTCTTTCCACCACTGGTTATAGCTAAATATATTCATTTGTTTTCCGAAAAGAAACGACATGAGAATGATTAATAACACAATTTTCCTTTTTAAGAGAACTAATCCTTAAACTAAGAATGAACAATACTTGTACAGCATTAGTTATTGTTAGGAAACACAATATCTAATGGAACTTCATTGTATACTGTGACCCCCAAAACTTTCAGAGATGACTTTATGAAGAGCATTTGTTAACAGTTTATTTTGAAGGTCCATTCGAGTATTAGTAGACTGTCTGCTTAATATCTGTTGATACTGCTCTTTCAACAGACATTTAACTGACTAAGAAATTTTGCAAGTACATATCAACTTAGACTGACCCTAACCTAACAGTCTACTTATAATCTGAGAATTAGTTGGCATGTAGATGCAATGTAACTTAAATTCAACTCGATGGACCATCAAAATAAAGCGTGACCGAGCATTTCTTTTGAGTTGAAAACACTGGATTTTTGCTGCTCATATTCAATATGCACAAATGTATTATATTAAATCACAGCCTTTGCAATTTGTCAATCAAACTACTAAGTCATATCACGATTTGATTTCAATCAATTGTGCAGACTTGCTTCCAAAGCCAAAAGTACTGTGAATCTGTGAATGACAAACAGCAGCTTAAACATTCTTCTAAACATCTTATGTTCCACAGGAGAAAAAAAAAACAGAATTGGAACAACATGAGTGCAAGCAAATGATCACAGAATGTAATTTTTGGCCAAACAACCCCTTTAATTCCAAGCTACGCCTGCCCTATCGAACAATGCCTAATTGTGCAAAAATGGTGAGCTTGGACAAGAGCGAAAATGATATGCTTGAACAAGTTAAAAAGGTGAAGAAGACAACACTAATGCCGAGCCATTGAAGTTCTGTGTTCCAGAGCCGAGAGCCCATGCCAGCTGGCAAACATGTCAGATCCTTAATCTTTAACACGTCCATGTAGGCAACTCCTGCTCTACTTTCTGCAGATCTCTGCTTCTCACATTCCGTTTCATTCCATCAAACTATCAATCCCAGCATTGTGTGACAAACCTGCCCCTTTGATATCCCTTTTACCAAACTGTTTTGTTAAGCAACTCTGATTTATTAAGTCAGAAGCAGACAGGTGTTCTGATAATGATTTGTCTCTAACCCCACCTACTCAAAAAAAAAACAAAAAAAACGAAGAATCTCCATTGCCTCAGGCTCTTTCTCTCTCTCTCTCTCTCTCTCTCTCTCTCTCTCTCTCTCTCTCTCTCTCTCCTTCAGTTTTTGATTGTTATGATTGCTGTGCGTTCCTCCGCCATTCAGCCTGCAGGAGGGGTTGGTTGGTACATGTCAAGGTGCTAAAATATGCAACGTGGACACTAGCTTTCTAGCTTATTAATAACGGACTCATCAACTACAAGATCCATAACACAACTTTAACACTCTTTCCCTTTTCTCCATAAACAAACATCAACATTTACCATGGCATTAAAACGAACACGTATTTGTGTACGACTTCAGTGATTTTATTATCTAGACATTCTAGCTTGATAAGTGGCTCATTATAAGTGAAGTGTGCAAAGAAAAAAGAAGTTCAAGAGGATTTAAAGAGCATATCTGAGTAAGTTTCGGCATGCCCTCTCTGCTACTTGCTATCTTCAAACTGATACTTACCTAATTACACACACACACATACACACATACACATGCACACACTCGTATGCACCAAGGGATATTCACACAGAGTCTTCTTCCCACCCACCAAACTAACCCGCCTAACCGACCGCCTGCTATCCACTGCTGTTGACACACAGGAATCCAGACACACACACACACACACACACACACACATTCACTCATTGCTCTTTCTTTCTGCTTGGCAGGAAGAGTCTCCTCTGAACCAGACAACAGCTTGCGCTTCTCTGCTTTTCCTCTGCTGGCAGGTGTTAGAAATAAAGCCATAAATAAGTGGAGCTAAAGACAACACTACAGAGAGAGAGAGAGAGAGAGAGAGAGAGAGAGGAGGACAAATGTCTTGCTGAAGAGAGCAAGGAATATGAGGGGAAAAAGAGGAAGAAACCTGCATTTTTAGGTAGCTTGAATTGTCAGTAGGGTTTGCTGTTCAGTTTTTATTCTTTTTTTTTGAGGTTGAAGTGATTATTTGGATGTTTTCATTTCAAGCGGTGGTGTCAGTCTGAGTGACTGAGTAGTTGAGGGGAAACCAAAAGTAACCGGGAGGAACGCAAGGCAGTCATGGACATTATAACACCTCAGACTCGAGACTGGACGACTTGGATTTGCACACCGGAGTTGGACCCCATCCAGCCTACTGTCCACTGATACAAATGAGGTACTGGCTTTATGCAAATCTACATCTGTGGAGATCTGTTGTATTTTAGGTGATAGTACAACATTGTATTTTGTGTTGCACTGCATGAACCAGCAGTCTGAGAACATGGAAATAGGGGACTGTAGTTTAGTCCAGGAAATAAATAAAAGGTTGTAGGTTTTCGAAACAAAAGTGCAATGAAGAAAATACACTATTTGTAACTCTATAACACTCTTTGTAATAACAGTTTGCTGGTAATCGACATATACATTTATTTGTTTATATGTATGTAGAGTTTTATGTTAATATATATTTATAAATAAAAGTAAATTATCTATCTTTATCAGTTTATTTATGATGTTTTGAAAATTAAAAGTATCTAATAATACTAAAGTCTGACTATAATGGGGAAAAAACTAACTTAAAATTAAACATTTACTAATTTATTAATAACAGCAAACATGTACTTATTATAATAAATAACGGTATACTGTATGTTAATATTATTTAAGTTATCTGAGCTAAAGTTAATTTGAACTTGAAATTAAAAGCAGAAACCTTTCTTCATAGTGAATTTTATTTAAAATCATAGCATTTAAAATGTGTAAATTAAAAACTTTCCTTCTCTCAGATATTTATTTGTCATTGTTGTTAGTTGTTTAAATAATCAACGATTTTATTTTGTCTCCTGTCACTTCTGGGCATTGTAATCAGTTGCTGCCAGTGACAACATTATGACTGCTTCCTGTTTACTGTATGACATGCTGAACATTTAAGGTCGCCATAAACTCAGGTCATTTCTATCTGTCTTGCTTAGTTTGCGTTGTACTGCCAGACAATTTTGCCTTGTTCAAACAGATGCTTATGCATGGAGAGTATAATGTTTTGATTTGCACATCTGACACTCATCACCTGCATAGACAAATCTCATGAAATGCCTGGGATATGGTCCAGTTTATTAAATCTTGATCGAGCAAGCAGCAGTGCTGCCCTCCAGCCCTTTTAAAAGACACAATCAAATGCAAATACGCTCGTGCTAGTGATCGCTTGCAAGCTACTTAATGTTGCATGCATAATAGTGCGATAGATTGAGCAGGATATGAGTTGTGCTGCTGCAGGGATAGAGATGCGTGCAAGTGCATGTCTGGAAGACGCTGTTTAAGAACTGCACATGGATATTTGTGTTGCTTGTTCAAGTAACAAGATTCTTAAACATTTTTGACAACTTGTTTGTTTTAAGTTTAGAGAACTTAATAACTTACATTTTTGTTGTATAACTAACTGGCTAGCAGTTCCCAGCACACTTGTGTTTGATTACATTTAAGGAAAAATGTTAACAATAAGTCTAATCCAAATAAAGAAAAATATATGAGTTTAATCATAACTTATTTTAGACATTTCAAGCAGTTTCTAATTAAAATTTGAGGTTACCAGCACTTAGGATGCCAGTTGTGAGATGAGTGTCTTTTTACTTGTCAAGTCCATAAGATATGTATAAAAACAATACATGTTGTTTAACTAGTTGTTTGAACTACTATAGTTAAAGGTGCAATTTTTGAGCACATTTATAACCCCAGAAATTGCCCCTAGAATCAGAATCTCAAGTTTGACCATATTTGGAAGGGTCATGAATATTAATGAGGACTGCTCTAACACTCTGCAGCTCTTGTTAGTGCCCCCCCTCCCACCTAAAAAGTTGTATTAGAGTTGTATTTTGAAGCTTTATCATATATGAAAACAGGCAGAAAACGTTATGAATCCCTGCATGAAGATGAGTTTTATAAATTGTATAAGAGCTGAGTGACATGAAATGATGCATAAACCTGCATTAAACACTTACAGTATACTGAGCAGTCTACATGTGTTTGTTGCCTCATTACAAACATACCACATTGCCATTCTGCATCTGTCTGCTTCGCGTAGCAACAGATATAATACAATTTAAAGATGTGGCATGGCGGGCTTTAAAGCACCTTGTTCACAAGCATTTTTTCCGGAGCTGAGTGTTTTTTTCCAGTCAGTTGTTGTTAGCTGAGTATTCTTAGAAGAGTGCTGGGGTTCAAACTATGCAAAAAATGCTTTACACCAACAAATAAAAAGGAAAAAATGATAAATGTTATAATCTCAAATTAGCTATGTTTCCATCCAAAAATGCGAATTAACATTATGCAAAACTGGATTATCGCATAAAAGATGTGCGAATAAAGCAGCGTTTCCATCCAATGAGTCAAAGTGAACAAAATCATCACTTCCTGATAAACTGGCACCACATATCAACAGTAAAAGTGAAATTTGCTGCAGTAGGAGAAGCTGTGTGAATCTTTTCTTTATTTAATAAATGACTTGCGCCTCAGAAGGCAATCCTGACACGCAGTGAACGTGCGATGGCGTTTGAAGGTGTGAGACTCACAGATGCTCTTGATTCTGGAGGTAATTAATAATATAATAACACTCATACTGAAATGTTTAAAGGGCACCTATGGTGAAAAATCTACTTTTCAAGCTGTTTGGAGAGACATGTGTAGGTATAGTGTATAGACCGTCATATTGGGGTGATATAAACACACTCAGTCCTTTTCTTTTCAATTTAACAACATAAAAACGGTGGACCAATTGGAGCGGTTTTCAGACCGACCGCAACTTGATGTAGGAGTGTGGTCCCCCCGCCCACCGAATTGATTGACAGCTGTGTATTAACATGTCTCCGTAGTAACGCTTATAATCATATCAACAAGACAGGACTTGCGCAAAGCAACCAGGAATAAAGGATCTGTTCAGTTCGCTAGGATCATCAATCATCATCAAATGTGATCAAGAGTGAGTTTTACAAGTTTAAAATGTTTTAAAACAGTGCATGTTAATAAATTACAGCGATTTACTTCAGCTTTACTTCATCAACACAGCCGCGTGTCAGAAGAAGATGCTTCAATCCCGGTTTGTGGACGTTAAATCAGGTTTATTTTGTACATTAACATAACAGATATCCATACAGCAGTGGATATTCACCTGTATCCTGTCACATTTGCATGCAAAAAGAGTGCAAAGCTAAACGCGCGTGCTGTCTGTCTGTGTGTGTGTGCGTGTGTGTATCTGTGTGTGCGCGTGAACTTTGTAACAACTTTGTGTGTGACTCGTCGTTGCAGCTCCACAAGTGCATTAAATACTCATTGGTAAAGGTCTTACTGTAGTATTTCTCAAAAACGTTACGTTAAATCTTCGTCCTTTATGTCTGTCTGCTGTCTGAGGCAGCCGAGGGAGGAGATTAAGGCACGTAGAAACGGTGGGCGTGAAGGACTAGCCTTAAAAGCGAAGTACACAAAAGCCGCTACCTGATGCTCAAAGCTATAAATTAGTAACTTATGAAAGGTATAATAAAAAATCTGATGGGTGTTTTGAGCTGAAACTTTACAGACACATTCTGGAGACACAAAAGACTTATATTAAATTTGGAAAAAGTGGTAACCTAGGTGCCCTTTAAGGCATTTTAGAATGACCAAAACAACAGTTCAGATGTTTTACAATGTGCTCAGCCTGCTGGTTTGTCCATTCACACACATTTTTATCATCACACGATCTCTTATAACAAAATGACATGACTTTTTTTTAATGCACATACTGGAATTTGTTCGGTAAAAGTGTTTCCATCGTAGTTTATGCCCATCTTTTCTTATCGAATAAAAAGTTTATCCCACTCAGTTAGGCGCATATGGTTTTTATGTGCATTTTCAAAATGTATGCGCATCTTGGCGTTTCAATCAACCGTTTTTATATGCGCAAGTCCAAAATGAGCATAAAAATAGGTGGATGGAAACATAGCTTATGAAACAATGTGGCCGGTCAAATACAGCCTGGGGTGTGCATATTAAAGATCTAGTGTGCAACATGGATCCGATTGGCCAGTTTTCACCAGGATTTTACACTTACATGAGAACAAGTGAACAATGATGTTTGAGGCTAAAGGTATGCCCTTTCCTTCCATCTGAACATTTTTATTCAGCTATAGGTATATCCAGATTTTCATGATATGGCACCTATAACAAAATATTCTGATAATCCAAATTAAGTGATTATCTCAACAAGAGTAAAACACTTTTATCAAATTCACAAGATGATTCAAGTAATTTGATCTCATTTATTCCAAATAAACTTTTGGTTTAAAAAAAATACCATTCGAGTATGTGAAAATATGTCTCAAAATTATATGAAGTAACACCAATGTTTTTTTTGTGGATAGATGGTAGCACACACAGCACAAACTCTACTTGGGATGTTTTTGGTATTGGGCTTTGTGTTGGTCTGTTTTATCTTACGAATTTCTCTTTTTTTGGAAGTGGAGTTTTGTTTGTATGCTGCACATACAAAAACTCAAATATAGACTGCTAATAGTGTGACTGGTTGATTTGGGAAAGAGAACATGCAGTGCCCAGATGCTCATAAAATACAATGAAGAAAATAACTGCCACAAATGAGGTCATTCTCGTTGATGTACACAAGAGTGTAAAGCTAAATGACAAAAGTAAAGTGTCAAAGTAAATGACATATCAAAGTACAGGTTATTAATACTTGAAAGAGTTTGATAAGAAATATCTGACGCCATAATGACTTTTTATTGCAGATTTGGCAAATCCAAGCTCTAGCAATGAGAATGGAGTTTAATAGAAGTTAATCAACTTTATGGTTTATTGGTTTTTGTTTAATATTAACAATACCTAGTGTTATGCTACTTATTACCTATTTATATACCATTAATATGCTGTATTATAGTTCTATTTATGAAATATGTCTATTTATTGTTGCTACATTTTTAATTCACTTTCATTCTTAGCCATTTCACAACTTCAACTTAATCATTTTATTATTGTTTTAAGTTCTCCATTACATAGACATCTGCTTGTAAGATCTGTCTGATAGTTAGATTATTTACTCAGCTGTCATAAATTTGAACAATATAATGGTCCATCAAACTCATGTCTCATAAAACGCTGCCGCATCATCATTCTGTGTGTTTATTGATGTGTAAGTGATTGTTTGTTGGCATGTGTGGAGCATGTGTTTCGGAGAGTGTTTTCTTTTCTTCGCGAGAAGGAGGTGTGACGTCCTCTTTATGACCCAAGCACCTGTCTTATGGAGCCATTTATGTTCTCCTCTACGCCGCTGTGCAGGAATAGCAATTATCTCGACCGGCCAGACAAAATTATTAAACAGCAGAAACCCAGCGGCTTTATTAACACCTGAGTTTAAGGCAAAACACTGCAGGTGAATAAATATAAACAAATATCAAAATTAAATACTAGCTGTCATCATACTTCCCCAGTTGATTGATTACATTGAGAATTGCAGATTTTTTTTTGTGTGTCGTACAAGTTTTTAAAAATGTGATGTTTAATATGCAAATGAGGCATCGTATCATTAAATATACACACATTTGCATACATTACCTACACAAAATCTAAACACTGAGTGAAGTCAGGTTCAAAATTCTTGTTTTCATTTTTTTGACATATTAGAAGTTTTTACTTTAAGTAGTTTCCTTTACATTACATTAAAAATGTTTGAAAAGGCAAAAAGCCCAAAATCTCAAAATGGACAAGTGCATGAAAAACCGCCTCCAGTGTCTAACCATAAATTGAGTTCCTTTTAACATAAACAAGGGGTAAACAAAAAAGTATCATATCGCAATATAATCTTCCTGCCTTATTCATCCTCACCCAGCAGACTCAGAAACTATTGTCTGCTTTTGTTGCGTCACAGAATTGGAAGTGTAAGAGATACTTTCAGTATTGGAGCCATTATCCTACACTAATATGGGCTCTTTTTGAATAGATTAAGATCAGGTGATCCTCAAACACCAGACTGGATGGACCTCAGATGAATTGTCTCCATTGACATAGAATCCCATGTTAGTTTGGGAGGAGTAAACATTTTGGATGTTTAAGCAGGTTCAGATCCCACAAGGAGGCCCATTGGTTTTCCCAATGCGGAAAAAGTAATTGTGGAATCCATCCCAGTCATGAAAACGTAATCTAATGCGCCATCAAATGCTCAATGTCATGGAATTTAGCATAATATTTTCATAAATTAAGAGTAACACCTAATCAAATCACCACATTGACTATTGTCTGTAAATATTGAACAGGAGACTATTTAAATATGAAGTCAACAGACAACAGAATGTGCAAAATTGCTGTATGTAAATTAAATTTCAATTTATGTAAACTGAGGGTGACATGGTGGCTCAGTGGTTAGGACTATCGCCTCACAGCAAGAAGGTCACTGGTTCGAGTCCCGGCTGGGTCAGTTGGCATTTCTGTGTGGTGTTTGCATGTTCTCCCTGCATTTGCATGGGTTTTCTCTGGGTGATCTAGTTTTCCCCACAGTCCAAAGACATGCGGTATAGGTGAATTAAAAAAACTTAAGTTGGCCATAGTGTATAATGTGTATGGATGTTTCCCAGTACTGGCTTGCAGCTGGAAGGACATCTGCTGTGTAAAAACATATGCTGGATAAGTTGGCGGTTCATTCTGCTGTGGCGACCCCTGATAAATAAGCCGAAGAAAAATGAATGAATGAATGAATGAATGCATGTAAACTAAAAGTGTATAAGCAACTTAGATCTTTATGACTATTGAAATAGTGGCATTAATGCCTAATCTACAGATGTTTAAGCCGAATTTAGGTTTTATTTGCAAGATAACAAGCTTGCAGACAGATCGGGCTGTGATTGTGGGAATGAGAAATCTAAATTGCGATAATATTTTTAATGATTACCTTTAAATTCTGCATTGTACCTCACACAACACTATTATATTCTATGAAGAATTATGATGTTTACGATCTGGGATCATAGATCATGAACTCATATCTTTTTAATTCTGACTTGATTCTAAAATAGAATATTTTCTCCATATTTCCGTATATTATGTTTACACTGTAAAATGGCTAATTTTATGTTTTAGGTTGGGTTAAAAGATCCAAAAATCAACATAATTGTTCCATAAAATGAAGAAAAAAATGAATTGATACAGGCATCTTCATGATTCCACGCTGTTAATACACTGTAATAAATGCTGGGTTCCACACAATTCCTTCATGTTGTCCAAACACAAATCGATTAAGTTAACTTGAACATTAAAAAATTAAGTTGTCCCCCTAAAATTAGGAATTATGTTGTTCCAACTCATTTTAAATAAGTAATTTGACCAAGCAGCAAAACTCATTTTTTTGAGAGTATTATTAGCCCTCCTTTTTATTTTTTCCCCCAATTTCTGTTTAACACATTTCTAAACATAATAGTTTTAATAACTCATCTCTAATAACTGTTTTATTTTATCTTTGCCATGATGACAGTAAATAATATTTTACTAGATATTTTTAAGACACTTCTATACAGCTTAAAATGACATTTAAAGGCTTAACTAGGTTAATTAGGTTAACTAGGCAGGTTAGGGTAAGTAGGAAAGTTATTGTATAGCGATAGTTTGTTCTGTAGACTGTCGAAATTTTTTTTTGCTTAAAGTGGCTAATAATTTTGACCTTAAAATAGTTCATAAAAAATTAAAAACGGATTTTATTATAGCCAAAATAAAACAAGAGAAAAAATATTATCAGACATACTGTGAAAATTTCCTCGCTCTGTTAAACATAATTTGGGAAATATTTAAAAAAGAAAAAAAATTCAAAGGTGGGCTAATAATTCTGACTTCAACTATACAGTATATATATATATATATATATAATTATGACCAAATTCTAATTGCTTTATATGAGAAAAATGGTACACTATTTGACACACGTACACAGAATCTGAAGTACATTTAAAACTCTTAACAGTAAATTGTTGTTAAATTAAATAAGTTTCATAACTTCAATTGATTGGACATGGCTTTTGATTCCGAAAAGAAAATTGTAAAAATTTAAACGCAGTCCAGAAAAAGTTTAAACATACAGCAGAAAAAAATTATATATATTTGGGGAAAAAGATAAATGAGAGCCATTTCACAGGGCTCTGTACAGGGTGTGGTTTGTCTTAGCTTTGCTCTCGTGATCATGTTGTCAGATATGAGCATCAGAGAGACTCTTGGAATGTGTATGTTAACCTGTGGCTCAGCTGTGCCAGTCTATGAGTGTTTGTATGACTCGCGGCATTCTCTCAGCAGCTCTGATTTGCTCATTTATTCTGGTTGAGATCAGACAGATTTCAGGGAGCAATAGGTACCACAGAATGTTTGGAAACTACAGTTAGTCTGAAGTGTGTACAAGAAAAATACACTTTTTTAATGTTTGTGTCAATGGCAAGATGCCAGTTATCGTGTTGGGTCATTTATGTGGTTACAGAACTGGAATTTGAATTAGAATAAAGCTCTTTTGTGATGTACACATTTGAAACTTTTAATATTTTAGGGCACAAGTATTTTAAGACTTTAGGTAGCTAAAAGAAATGTTTTTCAGGTATTTTATTGAGAGAAAAAAAAAAAAAACTAAATAAATACAAATGATATTAACAACAATTAGGTAAAAATATTAAGTAATTTGGTACAAAATAAAAAAAATGTAAAACTGTTTTTAAGTGTTTTGCAATCTTGCATTTAAGTGTTCCAAAAGACTTTCAGTGACACATTTTATTTAGACACCATTTCCACTCTATGAAATAACCATGGTGCAAACACAGTACTCTTTGAGATCCCCACCAGTGTGTATCCTTTAACTGTCATTTCAGTAGCTGATTTACAGTAGATTTTCCTGCCTAAACTGAGCTGAACGTCCTGTCTCTCCCTCCCTCACGTGCTTTAATTCTGCAGTGTTCGCAGCACCTGCCCCATCACCTGTCAGTTGGAGGCATCAGGCAGACTCTGAATCTGTACCTACATGTATCAGAGCTGCAGTCTGGGGGAAAAGGACGCCATGCCACACCCATTATAACTCTGTCCTCATTATTCGCATGCAAAACTGCACTCTCCTCATTTACCCTTGCTTAACTTGCCTAATTCAGGTCAACAGGGCCACTCAGGGTGGAATGGGTATCTAAAAGCCCCTTCACTCAGCTCTCTTATTCTGACTGGACTTAAAGCGAGACGCAACAGGCAAAAAAAAAAACACTGTTTGTTTATGCACCTGTCAATTGTTGAGATTTTAGACTTGTTTTTTCAGGGTTCGCATTAAGAAAACCATCAAAATACACTTTTGAGTGTTTATTCAGAACACACTTTATTATTTGTCTGTATATTTAAATTTCAATTGATGTTTTAAAGGCTGTTTTGTCAAAATTAGCTTTTTTTTCTCTTATAATAAACCATAAATCACTTCAGCAGCTCTTATGTACACCACATGGCACAGTTTTATTTATATCTATATTCTGAAGATTTTCACAGAGAGAAACAAGAATTTTTAAATTCTTTAAACTTATTTCGATGTTCATATTTTTTTGCTAAAATTGTATCCAAACTAGAGGACGTTTAATTAAATGATGCGTAATTAGTTAAGTAAAATCATTCTGCTGAAATCGTAACAACTATTAGTTTGTTGTTTTTACCCCATTCACTAGCAGTGTCCTTAAAGGTCTTGTGAGGGCTAATAAACAGCAGCTCACCTGCAGAATGAACAGATGGTGACGGAGGAGGTTTGGGGAGCAGGAAGAACAGAGCTTGTTTGTGCGACTGCAGGCTATTACTGCCTCCCCCAATGGTCAGCACAGATAGGATGCAGCCGCACAAATAAGGCCTGTTCTTGTTGCGTGAGCTCAGACAGACCAGACTCTTTGTTTGTTCGCGGGTACAGCTTACTGGGCAATTTAAGTGGAATGACAGAAGCGCAGTTATTTGGGGAATGTGGAAAGTGTCGGAGATCTTTATTGGGAGTGGGGGTCGACCATGATAATGAACTTGCTTTTTCTTGGGCGCACAAAAGGCTTAATGGTTAACTTTTTTTTATTGCGTCCTCATTTTGCCTTTACAAACCGCCCTTGGATTTCAAGACCTACACTATAAAAGGAACAGGTTATGATTGCTGTAATGTGTGTTGGAAGGCACTAGCACTTTTTATTTGTTCTTTTGAAGTTTATTGTTTAACCCTTAAAATGCATTGGAATAATTTTTGACCTGGAAGATATACATAAAAAAGCATAGTTTTTAGTAACAAAACTTTGCAGGTGCTTTCAGTTCCTTAACATACACATTATGTTTTAACATTTTTTATACCTTTTTTATGTTCAGGTTTTGAAAACACACATCCTATTCTTTTGCCCCATTATATATAATATAAATGTATAATAATATAAATATACATATAATAAATAATACTGCCACTAATAATAATATAATACTAATGCAAATTGTCATAAATAAACTGAAAAAAGTTGGATCTGCCTAGGTGCATAACTAATGCACTCTGCGCTGGACTTTAGACCAGCTTTTAGTGTCAAAGATGCTGCCTATTTCAGTTCCTCAAAATAGCAGCTCGCCAACAATGCGCCTTAACACACCACCTTTTCAGACCAACACACCCATGATTCCACAAAGCGGCGCAAATGGATTTGCTATTTTAACAATGTGGTGCAAAATAGGAAAATGACTGTTGCGCTGGTCTGAAAATAGCAACAAATCGCACCAAACATGTCTTGCACTGTATTGCGATTGGTGTATGATAGGGCCCTTAGTCATTAAGCTGATGCTTAAAAATACATTTTCCTGTTTTAAAAGTTTTTTTTTGTATTATGTTTTATAAAACAACAATTCCTTAAGTTCAAACAAAGCCAGAACGCAATCACATATTTTTTATATTCATTTTGAATTAATTATAATAGTTAAAATGCATGATCATTCCTCTATAACAATCTATTAAATTCTTAATGACCGGATATGCAGATATATTTACATAATTTTATGATTGCAAAATGTGTGTTAGTACACTGTGAAAAATGCAGGGTTCCACACAATTCATTCATGTTGTCCCAACACAAATTGATTAAGTTAAATTAACACTTTTAACTAATTTATGTGGATTGAACATGAAAAAAAAAATAAGTTGACCCAATGAAATCTCAAGAATTGTGTTGTTTCAGCTCATTTTAAATAAGTAGTTTGAATGAGCAAAAATGTTTTTTGAGTGTATGTAGAATGGTAGATGGGTTTTGTTTTTCTGCATGGCCCACATGTTTGTGTTTGTCTATGAAAAATGATCCTAAAAAAGCCAAGCCCTCCAGGTATGTGTAAAAGAGATTTTTTTTCTGGCTCCACTCTGTGCACACCTGTTTAGCTACGCAGCCTGCAGGCTTTTTCAGGCACTCTGGTTGGCTCGGACCTAACGTGAATAAAATAATTTGTGACTTTTATTACATGGATTGACCTAAATACAGTCTCTTAGAGAAAGCGCTCGAGGGATACAAGCACAGCAGGTATTATATGGTGATTTCCCATAATTTTCAGTATTCTTGTTTTCATTACTTTCATTGTTTTTAATATTTTGAATATATCGAATTTGTTAAAACACATTGCTTTGTTTTAGTATGTCTAATATTGCCTAATTATTGGTGAAGTGTTCATACATGCACTGATTTAATTTATTTTTGTATTTTAACAATGAAAAAAACTTTAGGCTATTTATGCTTCAAAGACTTTGCATTAAAATCTGCATGTAAAAATGTCAAACACTGTCATCTGTTGCCTGGTCAGTCTCAAGGCTTAAACAGTGTACCTGATCACGTTTCAAAACAAGCTGCTGTGAGTGACTAGTCTTTACCTGTCCATATAATAAAGCAGAGGGAGGGGGAACATTTGCCTGGCTTGGTTCACCTCTGGAACAGCGAGTAAGAGAAAACAGTAAGTTTAGTGTGAATGAGTGTGATGCGAGTGGTGCAGTGAAAGTAGGTCATCATCACAATGTGACACACATTTAACGGAACATTAAAGAACTGATTGAGCTGTTTAAATCTTGTAAACATCAGCAGGGCTACTGAGAGCTGTCATGCAATTATAGCAGTAAATCATGATACAGAAAGAAAGGTTTACAGCCTGTAATACTTTCTTATTCTGATGTATTTGTGAGTGTAAAATGCAAGGCAGGAACTGCAAACAGACGGTATGATGTAGTATAATCAAGAGTTAAACAACTCCTAAATAGTTTTTGTTTGACATTATCCACTCGTGACATTTTGTTGTTGTTGAAATAGCACATACTGAAGAGTTGATCACAATAACTCTTTAGAACAACTTAATTTGCATTGTTGATGATTTCGATTTTTGGGTTGTTTGTTGATTTGCAGCATCTTGTTAAATTAATAACTAAATAAATTAATACAAACCTTCAAAAATATATTTATTGCGATTGTTAGCTAAAAAATGGCTGTTAATTAACTTGCTTTCAGAAATTCCACATTTGAAAATTCTGAGTTAATGTTGTAGGATTCTCAGTTTATATTTTTGTGTTTATAATGTACAATTATAATGTATATTGTATGTAGAATTGTATAAAGTATAAATGTATTTTATAATACTTAGTTTATGATTTATACTTTTAATTTTATATTATTTTATGTGAATATTAGTACATTATAGATTTATATCATTTTGTGTTGTTTTGATATAACGACTTAAAAGTAAAAGAGAAACATTTCCTTGGGAGCCAGCTAAATTATTTTTTAATTACTTTGATAATCAAAGAATTATCAAAGATTTTGAGTATCTAGTTTGATTTTGAGTATCTACTGATACCGAAACCCAATCTGATACTTCTATAATACATAAAAAAAGAACAAAGAAAATTGAAGAAACAGATCCAGGATGTTCCTTATTTTTAATTACTAATTATTTAATAATATTTCAGCTAATGTTTGTTTTCAAGTAACAAAATGGGTTTGCTAGTTTAAAATTTTGTTAACCCCCCCACCCTCTCAAACTTCTAAGTTTATATTTTAGCACTTAGAGCAGTGGTGTCCAAACTCGGTCCTGGAGGGCCAGTGTCCTGCATAGTTTAGCTCCAACTTGCTTCAACACACCTGCCTGGAAGTTTAAAGAATATCTAGTACTGTAAGAGCTTTATTAGCTGATTCAGGTGTGTTTGATTAAAGTTGAAGCTAAACTCTCCAGAACATCGGCCCTCCATTTCTGTGTGGAGTTTGCATGTCCTCCCCATGTTGGTGTGGGTTTCCTCCGGGTGCTCTGATTTCTCCCACAGTCAAAGACATGCGCTATAGGTGAATTAAATAAACTAAATTGGCCGTAGTGTATGAGTGTGTAAGGGTGTTTCCCAGAACTGGGTTGCAACTGGAAGGCCATCCGCTGCGTAAAACATATACTGGAATAGTTGACAGTTCTTTCTGTTGTGGCGACCTCTGAAATAGAAACTAAGCCGAAGGAAAATGAATGAATGATAATATTAGTTGTTTAGTTTTACAACTTTAATGTAAATGAGAAGTGTTCATTGGGAACTAGCTAAGTTATTTTTAATTACTTTTATTCATTCATTTTCTTTTCGGCTTAGTCCCTTTATTAATCCGGAATGAACCGGCAACTAATCCAGCATATGTTTTACGCAGTGGATGCCCTTCCAGCTGCAACCCATCTCTGGGAAACATTCATACACACTCATTCACACTCACACATTATGGACAATTTAGCCTATCCAATTCATCTGTACCGCATGTCTTTGCACTGTGGGGGAAACCGGAGCACCCAGAGGAAACCCACGCGAACGCGGGGCAAACATGCACACTCCACACAGAAACGCCAACTGACCCAGCCGAGGCACAAACCAGTGACCTTCTTGCTGTGAGGCGACAGCACTACCTACTGCACCACCGCGTCACCCCATTTACTTTTCTATAATTATTTATTAATATTTATATTATTAACATTAGCTATTAAATATTTTTAATACCTAATGTTCAAATAACAAAAAAGGATTGCTACTTTTAATTTTTCTCAAACTTCTAAGTGTATATTTTAGCATTTAGAGAGTCAAAGAGAGTCAACATACAGACATATTAAAAAAAACTATGGTACATTGAGGTCTTTTGAAGCAAAATGATCACTCTGTAAAAGAAACTGACAGTCTAAAGAAAAATTATGTATGAATTTCAGAGGACAACAGTTTCGGATAAAAATCATCTGCAATATCCTAATGAAGTAGAAAAAAAAGTCACCTCCAGTGCATCAGTTGTCTGAGGGTGAGTTAATTAACAAAAAACATTTATTTATGGATGAACATGAACTGTATGTAAGTGACTAACCAAACTTAAGAAGACTTTAGTTAATGTGAAGTGATCAGCATCAACATCCTACAATTTATAATTCAGACAGAAGGTGAACTGCACTCTCACACTGAACTGCAGCATGTAATAACAGTGCTTTGTTTCCACACTCAGCACTACATGCTTGTGTGCA
This sequence comes from Danio kyathit, assembly GCA_903798195.1. NCBI lineage: Eukaryota > Metazoa > Chordata > Actinopteri > Cypriniformes > Danionidae > Danio > Danio kyathit. The sequence continues at coordinate 27,704,281 of LR812541.1, read as the reverse complement.
TAACGCTCCTGTATTCGCCTGGGTGTGTCTAGTACAGGAGGTGTTAATGTTGAAAGGAGGTGAGTGCACAGATGTCCTAAAGATGGACTGATTTATTTTTCTTTAAGATGAGACCATGAGGTTCAAGGTGGTCTAAAAAAGCTCAGATTGTTTAAGTAATGCCTTAAACCAGGTATTGTTACTTCTCTCTGTAGTGTTGGTGTTGAGAGGGTTGAGGGGCATGTCAATGCTTTGTGAATATGAAAAGGGATTTCAGTGTCTGTCTTGATGGAGTAGGTGGAGGAAGGCCTCGGGCACTTTGAGGGATCAGGCCCCACACCAAACACAAACAAAGAAGTGTTCTTCACCTCCAGATGTCCTCACTCACCCCACCACAATTTAAAGTGTCAGTTCAACCTGACATTCTGTCATCGTTACTCCCACCCTCATGTCATTCCAAAACCATAAGACTTTGGTTTATTTTCAGAACACAAATGAAGATATTTTTAATGTTGGGATGTCCGGTTTTGTTCCCAATGGCCAACATCCTGCAGAGTTTAGCTCCAACACATTTACCTAAATGTTTCTAAGGACCTTTAATAGTTCAGGTCAGTTTAGTTAGAGTTGTAACTAAACTCTGCTGGACTGTTTGGACTAGGGATGTCCTGATCAGGTTTTTTTAAGCCCTCGAGTCCGAGTCATTTAATTTTGAGTATCTACCGATACCAAAACCCGATCCGATACTTCTATAATACATAAAAAAGAATAAACAAAAGCGAAGAAACAGATCCAGGATGTTCCTTATTTTTTATTTAATTCACCTTATTTTAACATTCAACAACTCTGTTAACAAACAGAGCACTTCTGTGAGGTAGCTTGAACAAGCAAGTAATAAATAACATAAACTCTTCACTTTTGGACTTTAGTACAACAGTAAATATAAAAACAAAATCTAATATAAAACAAATAGCACCTCAACTTTAAATACCCGGCAGGCAATCCAAAGTTTACATATCTCACAGTTTGCTATGGCAATGTTGTCGTCATCAACTTTATAATACCTCCAGACCGCAGATATACTCGCGCTTTCCGCTTCAAGCTGCTTCCGTGTTCTACTTTGCGGGCATTCGTGTTCTACTCAGTGCCACTGCATAACTATAGATGTGTTAAAAAACAATATTCAAGTTCTGATTGGAAGGTAACATCTGATTCCAGTCGAGTCTGAAACCGTGTGATCGGGCTCGCTTTCCGATCATGTGATCGGATCTGGACATCCCTAGTTTGGACCCCTGTTTTACCAGTTTATAAATTCTGTAATTGAATAAATTTGTTAAAATAAACTCGTGTAACTATAGTACCCTGGCTTTTTATAAACGTGTGTATAATTAATTTTTACATTCATGTTTTATTAAAATTACAGTTCTTCTACCTTAAATGGTCATAATGGTCAAATTAACCACATGTATTTAAGTATACTTTATCCCAGGCCTTATATCCATGCCCTTGCTGTTTCGGGGGTGGGGAATCATATTTTTACAATCTCAAAAGCTTTGAATGTAAAAATTATTTGACAAAAATGGGCAGCACGTTGGCTCAGTGGTTAGCACTGTTGCCTCACAGCAAGAAGGTCGCTGATTCGAGTCCGGGCTGGACTAGTTGTGTAAACAAATTTGTCCGTAGTGTATGAGAGTGTGTGTGAATAAGAGAGTGTATGGGTGTTTCCCAGTACTGGGCATCCACGGCGTAAAACATATGCTGGAATTATTGGGGGTTCATTCTGCTGTGGTGACCCCTGATAAACAAGGGACTAAGCCGAAGGGAAATAAATGAATGAATTTGACACAAATTCAAAAAATCTTATACAGTATGAACAATCAGAATGACTGCTATGGATTTCTGTGCCTCCACTGAAAGCCTATTCACCCAAAACTCTTGATGTTAAAAATGTTTGAAAAGAGATTAGAAAATCAATATAAATCAAGTGTTTTATTCTTCTGAAGAGACATGACCTCTTCAAATGATCTACAGATTTAATTTTTAAAATTTAGTGCTTGGGCAAAGAGCTATAGAGATAGACAGGTGAACATATAAAAGAGTTATGTGAATGAGCTTTACGAGTTTTATAGAAAAAGAAAGATGTACATCAATCTGGGTTATCATACAAATGATAATAATGATCGGGGACCAAATAGTTCAACAGGAGATATAATGCCGAGAAAAAACCCGAGACAACCACAAGTGTAGGCATGTACAAACTACATTATAGAATATATAGAATATTTTCTATTTTTTAATAATGTCTATCTGTTACCACCCACTGAATGTGTGAGTGTGAGATGCAGATGCCATGATGATGCACTCGGGATCTTAGCTCTCTGTCACAGGCCAATTAGACCAGCAGTGTCAGTCAGTCTCAGCGCAATATAACATACAAACAGAAGTCTATCACACCACACTGTGAGACCCTGTGCTCAAGCAAGTAAATAGTTAAAAAAATGAAGAGGGAAAAAAATAGTTTGGAGTTCTCATTGTGACTATAAAAATGAATGTTTATGGATGTTATTTAGAGGATGAAGGCGTACATCTAGAAATGCACAGACACAGAAATGCCAACTGACCCAGCCGGGACTCGAACCAGCAACCTTCTTGCTGTGAGGTGACAGTGCTAACCACTGAGCCATCGTGTCGCTCAAAGACATCTGTATTCATTTCAAACATTTGTTATATATCACAATATCTACTGTTATTGTTGCATTGTATGTTTTATTGGGGTTACTTTTTAACAGTCTGCATGGGCTTTGGCAGTTTTGGTTTCTTTAATCATAGCTACAATGAAGAAGATGGCAGTTTTCAGTTCATTTAGTTTGTTGACGCCCTGACTTACAGGAACGCTCTAAAATTACAGGGAGATTGTGTACACTAAAGACCAAAACATAAGGAAATAACATGTTGAGAACACTGAAAATTACATGGTGGATTTAACTGAAAATTGTATAATGGGCATAACATCAGATTGAATGTATGGGATAGGTGTATATTGTAATGGGCTGTAATGTGGTGTATTAGTGAATTTGTTTTATAGTAATAGCTATGTACAGCATTACTACAGCTATTTGTGCATTGTACTGTATTTCTGTAGCATAGTAAAATATTTTTCAACTAGAAAAGCTGTATAGGGCACGTTAATGTGAGTATGCTTGAAATATTGCCTTAAAAGTGATTGAGATTTTGAGAGAAAGAGAATGCTATTGTTCAGACAGGTAATGATTCGCACTCATCAAGTAATTGCTTCGTATTATTTTTATTTTTACATTCTGCGGGTGACAAAAAACACAAACGTTTCGGCACAATGCCTTCCCACACACTGAGGAAGGCATTGTGCCAAAACGTTTGTGTTTTTTGTCACCCGCAGAATGTAAAAATAAAAATAATACGAAGCAATTACTTGATGAGTGCGAATCATTACCTGTCTGAACAATAGCATTGACTTGATTAACGCACCAAAAAGTTTCCTTAAAAACCGCGAGTGCGCAGGGCAAATCTCATTATTTTAGAAAGAGAATGCTACCATACTTTGATTTGAGATTATGAATGTATATATATGTATATATATATATATATATATATATATATATATATATATATATATATATATATATATATATATATATATATATATATATATATATATATATATATATATACACACAGGGCTTTACATTAACACCTGCCAACCCGCCAAATTCTGGTAGATTCAAGCTCTGGCAGGTTAGACAGACACCTCCACTAGCCACTTTGGCTGGTTGGAAATCGTTTTTAAATTGTAGTTTTCTTAAAAGCAGGCTTCGACAATAAGCATGGCCCAATATTCATGCAAATGTGATCTTAGAATCGAGAAGCACCACGACTGACAAAAATAACTGTATTCGCGCGAGCAAAAGAAAATAGGTAAATACCAAACGAGAGGATGATCACTCGTGCACACAGGTCGCGCGCTCCCGTTTACTTGCGCGAAGCAACCATGCCTAGAGGAAGCGCAACTGGTGCGATCGGTTCCCTTTGAAATAGACTGGACAAAGAGCGATGATCGTGCACCCACAGTCCTGCTGCTTTTAAGAGCTCATGATTAAAAAAACACATATTCTTTTGTAAGCAGCGGCGATCACTGCTTTCATTTTAATTATTCTTTGAACAGATTACTAACAGGCCTATATTAACCGTGTGTGTGTGATCATCCTTTCATTATCAAACACGATATGTTTCACCTGCTTTCTTTTGCTTACAGTTATTTTTGTTTATATGGTTTAATTATATTTTTTACAATAACATTGCTTTAATTACTCTCCGCTTATGTGTAATTAACTGGTAATCTGGGACTTTTAGCCAGGACAGATTACTGTGCATATTTTAGATCCATGACAATAATACATTTTTTTTAAATGTAATGCTTTAAAGAAAAGTTTTGTTGAATTAAAAAGCGCACCTATACATCTATATTTTCCTTGTTTTGACACATTAAATATTGTAGATTAGAAATACTTATTTGGGTCAGAGATAAATTTGGTAAATCCTTAATTTTGCGCCCTGAAAAGTCATGTGAAATAAAAACTGATTGTATTGCGACAACCCATTTGCTCATACACACTGAGCAAGCTAATACACAATACACACAAAAAGTTAAATGAATGAGAAGGCATGTGGACATAACATAACATATAAATCAAGTCATTTTAGCATGTCAAAGTCAAATTTATGCATATTCATTCATTCATTTCTTGTCGGCTTTGTCCCTTGCGGGGTCGCCACAGCGGAATGAACCGCCAACTTATCCAGTATGATTTTACGCAGCGGATGCCCTTCCAGCCGCAACCCATCTCTGGGAACTTCCACACACACATTCACACTCATACACTATGGACAATTTAGCTTACCCAATTCACCTGTACTGCATGTCTTTGGACTGTGGGGGAAACCGGAGCACCCGGAGGAAACCCACGCGAACCCAGGGAGAACATGCCAACTCCACACAGAAACGCCAACTGACCCAGCCCAGCCGAGGTTCGAACCTGCGACCCAGCGACGTTCTTGCTGTGAGGCAACAGCACTACCTACTGCGCCACTGGGTTGCCCAAATTTATGCATATAAAATATATTTTCCCAACAAGAAAAGTGTGGCTAGTGAAAATGGCAAGTGGCTAGTAATGTTGGAAATCTACCACAGTGGAAATCAGCCACAGTGGCTGCTGGTCAATAAAGTTAATGTCAAGCCCTGTATGTATATATACTGTGTGTGTGTGTATATATATATATATATATTAAATAAAGAGAACGTCAACTAATTTATTTCTGTGTGTGCAAAAGGAATCCAGATTCGTACCTTAAATCTCACATCTCCTGTGCACCTAACAGCATTCCCCATCTAGAGAAATAAAGAGACCTTTGTTTGAAGTAGAGAACAGGTAACCATTTGTGCAGTGTGTTTTAGGGTTTAGTTGTGCAGTGTGTTTGTTGTACAGATGTGGGCATAGTTTTTATCAGGACAGAAGGTCATATTGTGTGTTACCTGAGCTTTTACATGTGTGTGTGTGAGCATGTTTGGTTGTGGATCATGTTGAATCGTGCAGTTGGATTTAGCTGTGTGTACATGCAGCTTTCAAAGAGAAACTGAGATGGGGGGAGCTTTAGTTCCTTTGTGTTTTCTCAGAAAATGTATGTACAAAGGATATTGTGTTAGGGTACAATGATTTTCAATAGATATTTTAGCATCAAAACATTAAACAATGGTTTATTTAGTTTTGTCTTTTCATTATCTGGTTTATGACGAACAGATGCCCTAATTGCATACAATGTAGTTTCAGGCACTTAGGGGCAACTAAACTAGCACCTTTGGATGGATTTGATCTCTAAGTTTAGAAAACATCTCTTTTTATTTCATGGGTCGGCGAATAAGGCAGATGTGGGTCATAAGCACTGACAGTTTGCTTAGCCTTCATTGCTTTAATAGCCCAAGAAATGTCATAGCGCAAGCTATCTCAGGCTTGCCTGTCCCTCAGGGCAAGACACTGAATACTAATAAGCATTGCTTCTCCCATGACCCAGATTTGTTTAGGTAAACAGAGAGCTGTTTGGAAACATGGGAAATATGTACGAAAAAAAGTCTTATAAGATGACCCTCTTAGTCGGGGTCTTTTTCATAAAGCATTCCATCTCAGGTATAGGCTGTTAGCAAGACTAGACACTTGCCCATTATCATTTTTGGACTGATTTGAGTGTCCTAGTGTGACTGACTTGACATCTTCATGTAAAAGCTAAAGCGGTTTCGAGTAAGGGATCCAGCTGTAAATGATGTAGATAAGTATAGGGGATGAGGACTGCATGCTGTGCTCTTTAATTAGAACAGGAAGACGCAGCGGCAGCGACTGAGCCAAGTCTGCCATGGGGGAAGAGCAGAGATTGTTCAGTGAGACTTAACTTTACCCAGTGGAGGACCAAAACCAAAGAACTGCACCAAGATGAGCCAAGCTTTACTGTGCATATATCTGTGCTGGCACAATAATAATAATAAGACAGAGGAATCAACTCCTTTGTGCTCAAATTTCTTTTCCTTTGTGCTCAAAATAAAGATGCGCTATAATATATAATATTATTTCTGGTTTCTTTGTTTCTCAATTGTTTTGCAGTACCCATGTGCCATCTGAGACATGCTTCCTGGCTATGGAATCTCTCCTCTTCTTGATTTCCAGCCTCACCTCCAAGCGTTCCATTGCAGAGGCGAGAGCTCTGACATGTGGTTCCCAGGCTCAGTTGAGACCCAGGCTCTGAGCGATTCTCGGGAAGGAAGGCCTCTCCTGCGGCAGCACCAACACATTGCTGTGTGTCAGCAAGAGACATTGGCCTTCATTGACCTTCAAGAGCAAAGTGTTAATGGTTTCCAATCACGCACTTCAGAAAACTGTAGTTCCTCTATTTGCTCCAAGCCTCTCAGATGCAATGGAAGGAGTCCATCTGACATTGCCAAAACTGAGATTACAGACAGAGCACTGGATAATTATTTAACAGAGGAAATCAATAATGTGGAAGTGGTTCAGGAACAGTCATGGACATACATTACTGGCTTACCTGAGACAGTTCATGAAAATCCTGATTCAGGAGTTAAGGGTCTCAATCCTCGAAATTTATTTCTGCCTCTGTCCCCTATATATGCACCTGGGGACAGGAACTCTTTGGAGTCTCAGCAGCTAAGCTCCCCCTCTTCCCCTTTAGAGTTACAGGGTCCAGACCCATTTCGCCCTCAAAGGCGTACCTCTCTGGGATCCATAAAGGAGAAGTCTATAAGTAAGTGCCTCTCACGTTTAACTAAGTCTTAGCATACTGGTCCTAAATTCCAGCTTTAAAACCACAAATAGTGTCATAGTGTCAAATTTGTTAGAGTGCAGTCTCTCGTTCTTGAAACTATGCAAACTTTCAAATACTTTGCGCTGCTTAGTGAGGTACACAATGACAGTGATTCTTTAACCCTGTACCTCGAGTCTCCTCTACTAATGAATACTTGGTAACTGAATCAAATAGCCTTGATTAGAGATATGTCAAAAACCTTGAACTGCTGAAAGAACTACAGGAACAAAGTTAGGAACTACTATGCTACAGTGACTGTGTTAATACTACAAGTGAGTCCAACAATTTTAATTGAACATTTTTGTCGTTAATAGGGCGTAAGATGAGGGTGTATTCTCCAGACAGTCTAGAAGCGTCTCCCAGCAGCCCAGGTGTGGAGTGTGATTATCTGCTTCCAGCATCCTTTGAGTCATTCGTAGAAGGAGGGCTTGGCATGGTGGGATCTACCATACCCACATCCCACACCTCCAGCCCACTCCCAGGCGTAGATGAAGACCTCTCTCTTTTTGCCATACCAAACTCTCCAAAACCTTTCTTAAATACCCTTCAGGAGGGTGCCAGATGCCAAGGGGGTGTAAATGACGAGGGGAGGCAGAGGTTAGGCATGGAGGATTGTGGAAATCTGCAAGACCCTCCACTCAACAGTGGGACCTCGATGCCTCTGTCTCGTTCTCGTTCAGCAGACAATGAGCGCCGGCGCTTCTCTGCTTCTGAGCTCATCTCTCGCCTTCAACTCTCTCAGAGGAAAAACTCTTTTACGCTTAAGCTGGGCAAGTCTCTCTCTGCTCGCGTGGCCTCCCGGGACCGCCACCTGTCTGGAAACCCCAGCTCAGACTGTAAGTGACTCATCAGGACTGATTAACCTAATGAAAGCCTTTATTGTGAAAGTCTTGTGCAGTGATGTCATTTTGACACTTCGGTGCAGTATTTTCAGATAAGTTCCTTTTGTATACCTTCTCCCTCCCTTGTCTGTTTGTAGACAAACCCAACTCCAGACATCGCTTCTCAGGGGGATCAAGTGACAGTGGACCACATAGTCCAGTGGGGTCTGCACCACCACTGCCCTCTGCTGACTGTAATCAGCCACTGCACAGAAGGAGCTCCAAGCAAAGGTGGCCCTAAAACTCAGCAAGCACCAACAGAAACCAGTAATTAGAATATGATGTCTTAAAATGTGTTCTACGGTTTCTTCTCAGAATGAGAAAAGTTTCTGTTGGTGAGGATGGAGGCAGCCCTCCCAGTAACTCTAAACGTCTATCACGTTTCTTGCCAAGCTGTAAGTCGTAAACACACTTATATAGTACTACTAATTATTATTATTGTAATTGTGTATTAATTATCAGTTTTCCCTTCTCCTCTCAGTGATTTTGTATCAGGAATACAGTGACGTTGCCATCAACAGAGAGATACAGAGGCAACAAGGGGCAGAGCCAGGAACCGATGAAGAAAGAGGGGAGTCTGTGTCTCCTGGAAACCTCTCCCCATCCAGCTCATTCCGCTCATCACGAGGCTCTGCCTTTTCCCTATGGCAAGATATTCCTGATGTTCGGTCAAGTGGACAACTTGACAATTTCAGCAATGAAGAGCGTAAACTGCAGGAAGTGAGTCCACACTCAGACATCTGATTTTATTTTTCGTCAACCAGCACATTTTGGTGAAAAAGTTACACCTTGACTTGTTTTCTCATTTCAGGCTAAGTTTGAGTTGGTGACATCAGAGGCCTCATATATACGGAGCTTGTCTATTGCAGTTGACCATTTTATGATGTCTCCTGAGCTATGCGAGTGTCTTGGGACACAGGAGAGGCAGTGGCTCTTCTCTAAACTGCCTGACGTGAAAGAAGTCAGTGAGAGGTGAATAAATATGAAAAGTAACTACAAATGTTGATATTTTCAAAGGAGTATGCTGCCTTCTAAAATGTGCATCATTGCAATTCCTGTTTTTTTCTGTCTCTCATTCAATTTACCCTGTGTCTTTAGGTTTCTTCAAGATTTGGAGTGTAGGTTAGAAGGAGACATTTTGCGGTTTGATGTGTGTGACATTGTCCTTGACCACTGTCCTGCACTGCGGAGGGTTTATCTGCCTTATGTCACCAATCAGGCCTACCAGGAACAGACCTATCAGCGACTACTGTAAACCATTTCTTACTGCACAACAGTGCTCTAACAAGCATAACAATGTACATATTGCAAATGTTGCCATGTTTAAGAAGTTCATAAATTTGCTTTGTGGTGTTTTCTTAGGCAAGAGAATGCCCGGTTCCCTGGGATCCTTGCCCGCCTGGAAGAGGACCCAATATGCCAGAGGCTGCCTCTTACATCATTTCTCATTCTTCCTTTTCAAAGAATCACACGCCTCAAAATGCTAGTGGAGGTATTTCATTATCTACGTCCAATGTGATAGAGAAAGATATCTGTATCCCTTATTATTTTCCTGTGCTAATGAGCTATGTTTCCTTATATAGAATATCTTAAAGAGAACAACGCCTGGATCGCGAGATGAGGACACTGCCACCAAAGCACTTAATGAGCTCAAAAAGGTCTGAAAAGCAGTTGAAGAAAGAAACGGTCACAAAAATTGTTTCAAATTACCATAAAAATGAAAATGTGTTCTGCTGCACTAGATTATAAAGGAATGTAACTCCAGTGTCCAGTCCATGAAGAGAATGGAAGAACTAATTCACCTAAACAAGAAAATTCACTTTGAGGGCAAGGTATAATACCAAGCATTACTTAACTTACTGTGCATCATGCAAAGGTGACATGCACCAATTATGAATTTATTTACTGAGAAGCCAGTGAAAGCCCTGGCTCCCTTTGTTTCAGAAATAAAGAATGACCAAAGGGGGATTCTTTTTGGCTACTCAATTCATTTGATAACTGAAGTGTTATTAAATTTGCAGCTCTATTTAAGAGTCTAAAATGGTCTGCCATAACGTTTTAAAAGTTTCAGTAAAAAACATTTGCAAAAACATTTTGAATAGGCACTTAACAACACTTAAGATATTCTCTTAATCATGGTTTAAAATGACAAGTTATTCAATATTTGTTTTCTCTCATTTTAGATTTTCCCTCTCATCTCTCAGTCTCGCTGGCTGGTCAAACATGGTGAACTGCTAGAGGTGGACACACAGAACTTAAGTATATCTGGATCTAAGTTTAAGCTTACCACCCGGCCAGTGTACCTGCACCTGTTTAATGATTGTCTTCTGCTTTCCCGAAGGAAGGAGTAAGTCTAGTTTGAAAATGGGACCGATAGAATGCACTACCTGACAAAAGTCTTGTCTTGATCCCAGCTGTAAGAGCAACAAATAATAACTTGACTTCTAGTTGATCAATTGGAAAAGTGGCAGAAAGTTGATTTTTCAAATGAATCATCTGTTGAACTGCATCCCAATCATCACAAATACTGCAGATGACCTATTGGAACACTCATGGACCCAAGATTCTCACAGAAATCAGTCAAGTTTGGTAAAGGAAAATGATTTGGGGTTACATTCAGTATGGGGGCGTGTGAGCGATCTGCAGAGTGGATGGCAACATCAACAGCTTTCATACTTCAGCCTCCACATCAATGTTCCTGAAAGCAAAGAAAGTCAAGGTTCTCCAGGATTGGCCATGCCAGTCACCAGACATGAACATTATTGAGCAAGTCTTGGGTAAGATGGAGGAGGAGGCATTGAAAATGAATCCAAAGAATCTTGATGAACTCTGGGAGTCCTGCAAGAATGCTTTCTTAGCAATTCTAGATGGCTATTAATAAGTTATTTGAGTCAGTGCAGAAATGTATGGATGTAGTCATCCAACTCATGGGAGTCATACACAATAATATTTATTATTCCACGGCATGATGACTTTATATTCTATACTGAACATTATTTCTGTTAACTGATAGGACTTTTGTCTAAGCAAAGTCAGACCTTACTGTCCTAATTAAATAATAAAAAATCATGCATGATCATATTTTATTTTGGTAAAATAAACATGATCTAGAGGCCTTTGCCTTTCATATAAGCCACTTCTGATACCAAATGATCAAATAGAAGTCAAATTATTATTTGTTGTTCCTAAAACTTGGATAGACAACAAGACTTTTGTCAGGCAGTGTACTAGAAAACTAGCAAAGGTGTTCTTCGATGTCCAATGTACTATAAAAATCATGAAGCCAAACCAGGTATTGAAAACCCTGCTTAATCTATATCTAGTCTGCTACAAAATCCCTTCTCTTCCCTGTCACAGGTCATGGAAGTTCATGGTGTTCGTACATGCAAAAATTGAAGACCTCAAGGTGAAAGACCTAAGCCAGAAACTTCAGGGAATCTCAGGCTTCATCTTCTATCTGCAGTTATGTGAGGGGCAACAGCTAAAACACCAAATTCTGCTCAAGTCACCCACAGAGTGAGGACATTCACATCATTCACAAATTTGAACATCCAAAATCCTGTCAAATGACAAATAGATCTGAGTGTTCCTAGAAAATGTCTTCACAGGACACACGTCAAGAACATTTTGTTTTATATGTGCTGTAGGAGCAGCAAACAGAGGTGGATCACAGCCATGTTTCCCTCCGATCCAAAGACAGCTATTGAGCAGACCAATGAGAGTGATGGTATGTAATTTCTGTGTGTAGAAGATAGTCCAGATACTTTATATTGATAGTCAAAAGTCTGGCTACGGTCTTTAAAAGGGTCTGTTTTGCCTGTAAAGTCATTAGTTATTTCACTGGCATAACATTGAAAACAAAGTAGAATACACAGTTCTGTTCAAGAATATCCTGTTTACTTGGAAACTAAGTACCTCAAATACAACTCTATAAGGAATAGTTCACCCAAAAATGGAAATACTGTCTCATCATTTACTCAACCTTATGTAATTCCAAAGCTTTATGACTATTTATTCTGTAAAGATGGACAGATTAAATACACAATACAATGAAAAAAATCTGTGTTTCACAGAAAAGTAATAGCATACAGGTTTAGCAAAGTAAACAATGACTGACAATTTTGTGGTGAACAATGTTTTTCAGGGGATTAAAAATTAAAACTTGCTGTTAATGCTGACAAGAAAGCCACATACATTTATGATCATGGATACCAGAACAAGTCATAAGAGTGTTATAAATTGGAAATTGATATTTATACAAGTAATACATGAAATAAGCTGAATAAATAAGCTTTCCATCAATGTTTGGTTTGTTAGGTTAGGAAAATATTTGGCTAATATTCAGCTATTTGAATATCTGACGTCTGAGGGTTCAAGAAAACATCTTAATACTATGAAAACTGCCTTTAAGATTGTCCAAATTTAGCTTTTAGCAATGTATATTACTAATAAAAAATTACATTTTGATTTATTTACAGTAGGAAATTTACAAAATATCTTAAACAAGAATACTTACATAACATATTTATAAATTAAATATTCTATTTATTTTATTTTATTTATTTTTTTATTTTTTAAACATAACTATTAAACATTATTTAAAGATTTACAATCACAGAACAGTGGTATAGGTGTCTCATAACATCATATGCAATAATATAGCCATCTACAGCGCATCCGGAAAGTATTCATAGCGCTTCCCTTTTTCCAAGTGTTTTTGTGGTACAGCCTTTTTCCAAAATGGATTAAATTCATTTATTTCCTCAAAATTCTACACACAATACCCCCATAATGACAATGTGAAAAAAAGATTTTTTGAAATGGTCGCAAATTTATTAAAAATACAAAATCACATGTACACAAGTATTCACAGTCTTTGCTCAATACTTTGTTGATGCACCTTTGGCAGCAATTACAGCCTCAAGTCTTTTTGATTATGATGCCACAAGTTTGGCACACCTGTCTTTGGGAATTTTTGCCCATTTCTCTTTGCTGTATCTCTCAAGCTCTATCAGGTTGGATGGTAAGCGACCACTCCATTGATATTTTGGCGATGTGCTTTGGGTCATTGTGCTGCTGGAAGATGAACCGTCCCCCCAGTTTGAGGTCAAGAGCACTCTGAAGCAAGTTTTCATTCAGGATGTCTCTGTACATTGCTGCATTCATCTTTCCCTCTATCCTGACTAGACTTCCAGTTCCTGTTGCTGAAAAACATCCCCACATGCTGCCACCACCATGCTTCACTGTAAGGATGGTATTAGCCTGGTGATGAGCGGTGCCTGGTTTTCTCTAAACGTAACGCCTGGCATTCACTCCAAAGAGTTCAATTTTAGTCTCATCAGACCAGAGAATTTAGTTATTTATGGTCTGAGAGTCCTTCAGATGCCTTTTGGCAAATTCCAGGAGAGGAGAGGCTTCTGTCTGGCCACTCTACCATACAGGCCTGATTGGTGGATTGCTGCACAGATGGTTGTCTTTCTGTAAGGTTCTTCTTTCTCCACAGAAAAACACTGGAGCTCAGACAGAGTGACCATCGGGTTATTGATCACCTCCCTGACTAAGGCCCTTCTCCCCCGATCACTCAGCTTAGGTGGCCGGCCAGATGTAGGAAGAGTCCTGGTGGTTTCAAACATCTTCCACTTATGGATGATGGAGGCCACTGTGCTCACTGGAACTTTCAGAGCAGCAGACATTTTTCTGTAACCTTCCCCAGCCTTGTGCCTCGAGACAATCTTTGAAGGTCTACAGACAATTCCTTTGTCTTCATGCTTGGTTTGTGCTTTGGCATGCACTGTCAACCCTGGGACCTTATATAGACAGTTGTATGCCTTTTCAAATCATGTTCAATCAGCTGAATTTACCACAGATAAACTCCAATTAAGCTGCAGAAACATCTCAAGAATGATCAGTGGAAACAGAATGTATCTGAGCTCAATTTAGAGCAGGGGTGGGCAAACTCGGTCCTGGAGGGCCGGTGTCCTGCATAGTTTAGCTCCAACTCTAATCAAACACACCTTAACATGCTAATCAGTGTCTCCAAGATCACTAATTATCTATAAGCAGGTGTGTTTGATCAGAGTTGGAGCTAAACTGTGCAGGACACTGGCCCTCCAGGACCGAGTTTGCCCATCCCTGATTTAGAGCTTCACGGCAAAGGCTGTGAATACTTTTGTACATGTGACTTTACAGGTTTTTTTTTTTTTTTTTTATAATTTTTTTGTTTTTAACAATTTAAAAAACTAAATTTCACATTGTCATTATGGGGTATTGTGTGTAGAATTTTGAGGAAATAAATGAATTGAATCCATTTTGGAATAAGGCTGTAACAAAAAAATGTGGAAAAAGTGAAGCACTATGAATACTTTCCGGATGCACTGTATTATACAATCGTTCACCGGCTAGTAATTCAAGTCTTTTGTGAAGGGTAAAATTAACAAAAAATAAATTAAAAGATCTTAAATAGTCTTTCAAGATACATTCTCCAACAACTCTTATAGAGGATTCCAGATATGCCAGAAATCATCAGATTTCTGACGCAAGTCATATGTCAGTTTTTCTAAGGGTAAGAACACAGATTCCAGTCCATGACTAAGGTGCAGAGCAGTTGTACAGTTCAGAAAATAAATAACTGGAGATAGGGCAAAAGGTTTACCAATTATCTTCTGAACTAATTTGTGGATTTCTTTCCAGTATGTCTTAATCATTTCACAGTGCCGGAATACATGCATCACAGTATACCAACATTGGATTTGCACTTAAAGCAACATTGATAAACATAAGGAAATATCTTATTGAGATGAATTGATGTTAAATAAGTTCTGTAAAAGAATTTTAAATTTTGCTTGTGGTTTGATATTGTGACACCTTTGAAAAATATTTCACAAAATATTTGAAAGATTTTTGGCATTTTGATTGTTGCCCAAAATATACCCGTGCAGCATAAAGCTGGTTTGGTCCAGGGTCACATTTTGAAATGGCATTAGGACCTTATTAGTAAATGATAAGAATTTTCATATTTGTTTAATATTTCTCTGCATGTGTCTGCACAGATCTATCTCAGGTCCAGTGCATCAGGAGCTACCAGGCTCAAGAGCATGATGAGTTAACGCTGGAGAAGGCGGACATTCTTCAAGCTGTAACAATTACAAGTGATGGTGAGGAAAATCATTTTCCTTCTCCTGGCTATACCGCATTATTTCTGCCCAGAACGTGACATTTTAATGTTTTCACTTCACAGGGTGGGTAGAGGGGATTCGGTTGTCAGATGGAGAGAGGGGCTGGTTCCCTAAAACGTATGTGGAGGAGATCACAAGCCGCAGTGCTCGTTTGCGAAACCTCCGTGAAAACATTCGCATCAAGTGTGTCTCACAGAAATTAGAGGGAGAGACTCTCTGAGACCTTGAAATATGGGACATTGTTTTACTTCACACATCATCTGCGTTACCAAACCAGGTTGGATCTGTAAGTACTGCAATTTTTGGGCATATTCCACATTTTCATGGCTAACATTTTAGCTTTAGTATGGTTTACTGTAATCATCTAAAATGTGCAGGAGATAGGATTAATAAAACTATGCATTGCATCTATGGAGGACTAAAAATGCCACATAAAATAAATCAATGATTAATTTATGTTGAAAATAAAACTGCATAAATTGGTTTACAGAGATTTACTATTAGAAGTTAATAATATTTATTTATTGATTACATTCGATTACAAACACATAAAAAGGGGCTATACAGTACATACAAATGTACTTGTATTCATATTATTATTATTATTACGACATTTATTACGTAAAAATGGGGTGGCACAGTGGCTCATTTGTTAGCACTGTGGCCTCACAGCAAGAAGGTCGCTGGTTCGAGTCCTGGCTGGGCCAGTTGGCGTTTCTGTGTGGAGTTTGCATGTTCTCTCCATGTTCGGGTGGGTTTCCTCCATGCTCCGGTTTCCCCCACAGTCCAAAAACTTGCACTATAGACCTTTTTCTTCGTTGCTGCATGAGGGCGCCATATGACCAGCGCCTTCCGGTAGGATGCTTAGAACTTCCGTTTAGAACTGTCATCAGCGAGAGCAGCGTTTCTCAACTGGGGTTCAATACTGTTTTGAGTGGCTTACTGAGTGTTTTTGTGATGCAAATCTTTAATTTTGAAAGAAAGACGTGTTAAAGACGTTATGCTTCTGACAGATGCGGTTCAAGTGAGAGAGAAAAATGTTCTCCTAATTCAGTGTCTGCCATCGGATAAAATGTTAAAAATAACATCAATGGTCCTGATCTGTCAGCTGTTATAATATGTATCTCCACAGCTCTCCAATGTACACACACACACACACACATCACACGCAATACGTCACTGCATTATAGAGCAAACCATATTACTGGCATGAAACTTAACAGGTATGTATTTCAAAAATTACCAATAAATGTGTTACTAATACTTTTCTGGCTGATTTGCATATTGATTCTAATCGGGAGCTGTTTATGTTTTTATTCAGTTAGTTTGTACTGTGTAGTATTTACCATGGTATGTGTTCAAAATACCACTTTATTTCCACTTTGTGACACTCTTTCAGTCAATGTTAGTGGGACAGTTTGTATGCATATCAAACATTTTGGTGAATTACATTTGTTTGGGTTGGTTATATATTTGAAAAAAAGAGAAAATGTTCACTTTAGTGATGACGAGGCTCAATTTTAATGGCAGATGAAGCCATCTGACAATGAGGGAAAAATGCCTTGCAACAGTTGTTTTCCATCCCATTAGATGCCATTTTTAAAATAATCAGTCCAGGAGGTGGCGCTGATCAACAGCAGTATTACTTCAAAGACGTTAAAAGCAAGTAAAATAGATTAAAACTATAATTTCAAAGCTGTCCAAATATAACTCTTTATACGCATCAAGCTGCCCACAGGAAGTTTAAAGCATCCAGCTTACGCATACACGCAAAGCCTAATGGGTAATTTTGCGTTCTAAGAAAAAGGTCTATAGGTGAATTGGATGAACTAAACTGGATTTAGTGTGAGTGTATATGAGTGCTTCCCAGTACTGGGTTGCAGCTGGAAGGGTATCCGCTGCGTAAAACATATGCTGGAATAGCTGGCGGTTCATTTCGCTGTGGAGACCCCTGATAAATAAGGGAATAAGCTGAAAGAAAATGAATAAATTACTTAAAAATGTTTTACATTTTATATTTTCATATTAATCAATTATTGACAGTCCTCCATGATATTTTGCACTTCAGGTTTTAAGTAGCTCTTCAAGGTTTCTTTCTAACCCTCGCTTCCACCGAAACTGCAAGTGTTGTTACCGCATGTAGCATATGGGGCTGTGCTTTCTGACAGATGCACGCTGCTCAAAATACAGCTGTCCAATGATCCTCCTGTGGGTGGACACAATCTGTCAGCTGCTAAAATGTTTAGCAAAATAACAAGATGCAATTTAAAGTAGATGATTTAGGTGCTACAGCAGCCATTTGACTCTCAAGTATTTTTATTAAGACCTCGCTCTCTTCTATCTAGCTGCTCGGATAGTTTATAAAGTGAGATTTCTTGTTATTCGCAGATTCACTGAACAGCCGCACAGTAAAGAGCTGAACATTTGCTTTAAATAGTGGAATATTGGAACCAAATTTTGGTCTTTTTAAATTATGTTGCAACATTAATATTAGTTTATGCCACTAGTCCTCTGTAGATTATCATTTACTTACAGTAATAATAATGAATAGTGTTGGCATAATAACAGGAGGAGTACTTCAAATTATGACCGTTATTTATATCAGTGATTCTGCTGTTTGTGTATTTGATGTTTTGGTAATGCAGATTTTATTTGGGCAATTTCTTTGTGGAGTTCTGATATCCTGAGCATGTTGAATCCCATTTGAAACATTATCATTTATGGTGACTCTGTAAATAAAATAAATGCATATATTCTAACAGTTTTGTGTGTCTGATTGAGACAAATACAACGACAACAAAAAGTTGTGTGTAAAGTTAACCTTACTGTAACCAGGATTCCCAGCCACGCATGCACGCAGCTACAACAAAGCATGGCTCATAAACATCAGCTTCATTCCAGGCTCACCTCATATCCCATGGGGCAATAAAGCAGCCGGGTAGCAGGTAAACAGAATAGTTTCTTTGTCACAGCTGTTCTGAGAAGCTTGAATGGTTTCCAACTGCTGTAAATCAGAGCTGAAAGGCTGCAGAAAAGAAGCTGCAGTTAGAGACAGATAAGAGACGGACTGCAGAGGCCCAGGAATGCATTTCTAATTAAAGCCATTTATCTCAGTCAAACATTTATTACATTCATTTTACTGTATATAATCCTCTGTATATACAAAAACTCATCCATGCAGTTATTCCTGCTCTAAGTTTGCAGCAGTGATTGGTGATAAATAATAAATCTGTAAATAATAAAGGAATACATTTATCTAGTCTCTTTAGTTTTTTTTTTTCAACCGATAGCAAGCATTGTGCAGTACTGAAGCCACAAGTTCAACAGGAGTCTACTGTGAATAATTTTTCATTCCTTTCACAAAAAACGCATGCAATGAACGCATTGTTCAAAATTCCCAAACAGTTTTTTTATTCACGTTCTAACAAACTCATTTCAACACAGCTAACAACAAAACAGGATTCAAAATAGACTGACTATAAATTATTATTATGTAAATAAAATTTATATGAATTAATATATTAAATTATAAAAAAATATCAAATAATATTTAGAAAATCTTACCAGAAAATGACAATCATTACAAACTGATCAGAATTTCAGCTGAAAGCCTACCCAGGATTCCTGCTTTAGTCATAACATTTTTTTAATTGTAAAATTTATTATTATTTTTTTTGAAAATAGCTTGAAACTTAATTTTGTTAGGAGATATCAAAGAATACAGTTTGGTTTTTTAGATAGTGATAAAGGGATAAAGATAGTGACAGTGTCTCTTGTTTTGCTATTTCTGTGCAGAATTTTGTAAAAAAAATATCTGTGGAGTTCTGTGCAATGATTCAGAGAGTATAGTAACTAAAACATTTACAATGCAAGATTTACAATGCAAATCCAATTAGAACCACTTGTTTGGTAAACAAAGTATGTCATCTAATATATTTTCTAAAAGACAGAAAATATTATTTCACTGAATAAATAGAAATGTACACATTTAAATAAGTAAATCTATAGACTCAATGATGGGCTAAAAAAATCTTCAGATTTCTGAGGGCACAGCTCATGTGGGCCTATGGAGTAATCAGTGTACGAATATTTGTGCCCTTACTTAAAGGGAAAGTTCACCCACGACTGAAAATTGTCATCATTTACTCACCCTTCACCTTTCACAAACCTGTTTAATTTATTTAGTCTGTTGAACATATCTTGAAGAATGTTAGAAACTGGTAACCACCGACTTCCAAAATAATTTCTTTTGTGATAAACAGAAAAAAAAAAAAAAAAAACTCAAAAAGGTTTGTTACTATTTAAGGGTGAGTAAATAGTGAATAAATGTTCATTTTTGAGGTGAACTATCCCTTTAACACACAAAAATGCATGTACTGTATGTGCCATGCCAGAAGATAACTAACTCTTAATTGAATCTGATTAATCTCCTTTTCTTTTTTCTCTTTTGCTGTTTTTCTTTTTCACTCCTTGTGTCAATGCTTTAATGGGATTGTGATCATAGTTGGCCCTTGGGTTTAAAATAACCAGCCCAATAAAAACATGGTTGAATCGCAGACAATAAGATTAACAATATGCTTTCAAGATTAAAAAAAGAAGTAAAAACATTTTCAAGTCACTCCAAACAAAACCTAATATATAAGTCTTATTCCTTTGTGTTCACAAACTTAAACATGTTTAGAACAAGTGAAGAAAGAGTAAATGATGACAGAATTTTCATTTTTGTTTGGGTGAACTATCCCATTAAGGGGCATTTTGGGACAAAGAGCATTATTAATCTGTCTTTAGATTGCATGTCTGGAATACACACATCTACTCTTTTTAATATAAATCTGTCTTTTTGAAGTACAACAGCTGTATGTTGGTGCGCCTGTTTGGCCACACACCAAAGCCGTGTCTGGAGTGGGTAAAACATTTTGGCTGGAAATCAAAAGGCTGAAAGTTCAAGTCTCACCTGGGGTGATCCTGAAGTGTTGTGCCTACATTATTCTTTGCATCTAGTTTTTGTAAAGGCTTAGACTGAATGGTTTATTTTATTTCATTACATACAGTAATAGATAAATGCAGGAACTGTTACATTCAACATGTTGTCCTTAAACAAATATTCATTATTTAGCTTTCTTAACATAAAATCCTTATTTTATTTCCATTCTTTTTTGCTTGTTAACACCTAACACCACTGCCCTCTGCTGACAGAAACCTGCAACTACAAACATTACTCTTCACCCCATTTGGATTATTTTGCAATTCTTTCATTATACTCTGATTGTCAGTAGTATAACGTTAAACGACTTTTATCGATAAAGGTGGATAAGTCCAATGTAGTAGGTCAAGTAAACAAATGTTCAATATTGTATCTCATAGACTACATTTTCATGCTTATATTTATTTATGGTTCATAAATATTATTCATGTTTCATAATCATATTTTAATTACACAAACAAAACTACAAAATAAACTCTACATTGTCTCAAGTCTTGAATTCAAGCGAATGGTATTCTCTAATCTCTATTATTATTTTGTTTAACTTAGGCTGCACAGCATTGGTTAGTTTCAGTCTTAGTCTATTTAGTATAATTTTGTCTTGTTGACTGGTCAAACTTGAACCTATTATGAAACTATTATGTGGTTAAAAAGTCACTGTTCCCCTGCTTTAGTAGCCTGCATCAGTTAGTTCCTGTTATGTTTCAGAAGTTAACAAACAACTATATTAACGTCTTCCACCGAAACTGATTTGTGTAAACCGCAATTAAATAATTTCATGCAAGTTGAAAAAAAACTCACTGTATGTTTTCGCTGTGGACGCCATCTTTACGCTAGACGCGGGAAACTGTTTACCGCTACCTGACACATCCATCTACTCACGTTGACATGGGTTGTAGGTTAACCCTCATTACTGGCTGCAGTGTCATAAATTGTCAGTGTTTTAAGTCTTTGTTTTAGTTTCATCTTTTTTTTGTCTAAGCATGTTTAAGCTTAGATCTAAAAAAAAAAATGTTATGAATAATTTATTGATCAATTTTTGTGGTTTTCCCAGTGATGGGTTGCAGCTGGAAGGGCATCCGCTTTGTAAAACATATGCTGGATGGTTCATATCAATTTAATAATCCCCTACTTTTTTTTTTTTTTTTTTACACAAAAGCAATGGAAATCAATATGTATAATGTTGGCAAAATTTGCACAGTGTAAAAGGGATTTTAGAAATATAACAACTTTTATTTCATTTTCAAGCCACCTATTTGATTAAATAGACTATGTAAGGTGTTTAAAATGCAAAGTGTGATGTAAAAATAAATAGTAGTGTGATACCAAAAGGGAAGTGGAGGACCAAACATCTTTAGAGATAATTATTTAATCCTAAATGTATGATTTACATGGGTGACATGTTGCTCAGTGCTATAGCGCGGTTACCTCATAGCAAGAAGGCCACTGGTTTGAGTCCAGAACCTTGAGGCCTCTCTGTGTGGAGTTTGCATGTTCTTCCTGTTTGTGTGGGTTTCATCCAGGTTCTCTGCCCAAAGACATGCCATATAGCTGAATTGGATAAAGTAACTTAAACCGTCGTGTCTGTGGGTGTTTCCCAGCACTGAGGGTTGTACTCCACAAGCATTTGGCTTTAAACCACCTGTCACACAAATATTTCATGTATTTTTTTAGCTGATGTGAGTGAAGATAGTAAGTGTTTGGAAAAAAAAAAAAGTATGAATAAACACGCAACATTTTTGTACTAGGGCAAAGTTTTCACAGACATTTATTTACACATTTTGTACATTTAAAACATTGCATTTTTAAAATACACTTCTACATTTCAGTTAGCAGACCAGATATGCCACAGTTTATTTGTGATGCTTCTAATTAAGCAATAAAAAGCATTTGCAAAGATTTTACAAAGTACTCATCTGAGTCTCAGAACATGACGATGAATAGAATACATTTTAAATAGCCTCAACTACTGCCCTAAATCAATATTAGAATTTGTGGATTAATTTAGTGTGTGTTAAGGGCACTGAATTTGCCATTTTAGGACCTGGGACAAACTGAAAGTGTAAGAACTGGGACAGGCCCTAAATCTAGGTTTAAACTTACCACTTACTCCGTCTGTGAACTTTCATGTGCTTAATGACTAGCTTCTACCCTGCAGGAAGTGGTAAGTCCATAAATAAAGATGTGGGGTGGACAGAGAGCATGGGAAACCACTGAAAAAGATTAGTTACCTCAAGCCTCCCACTGTCTGAAATTTGGAGTTAAGTTAATTATTACAAATTACTTTAAAAGAAGTAACACTTTTGAAAAAGATGTTAAAAATAATAAAGAAAAAAATGAAAATTTTGGACAAATATGTTGCTATTGAAACATGAATGTAGTTGAAAATGCTAATTGGTAGAGTATGTATTTTCTTCCATGTTATTTAAAGACAGTTTAGCTCAGAGAAAACCTTTACTACTTCTAATTAAATTAATTTTATACATCTTAAACGTTTATATTTATTTTATACATTGCACTTCACTGTTTGTGTGCATGTGTGGTACCTGTTACCAGTCTGGAGCAGATTGCAATAATTACTGTCTAAACCACAGCTATTGAAAACCCCTTCCACATGAGCAGTTTAGATATTTACATAAGAATATAAAAAGCAACAGTAAAATATTCATTTGTCCTCAGCAGCTTTCATTGATAGGATTATTTATGATGTTCACAGTCATCTTAGTCACATTATATTCAGCTCCTGCGCTTCTTCGGTATCAAAGGTGGAGGAGTGTGATGAGGCAGTGAATCTGGCATTTTATCAGGCTGTGGGAGACAAAAAAATCAATAAAATGATAATTCAGTTTTTCTCAAGTGCTTTAGCTCAATTCTTGATTAAAATTTGTATTTTTCAAAACATTAAGTTTCGATCTCTAAACAATTAGCTTATTGTGTATGTCAGAGTGTCATTTCTTATTGATTTAAGCAAATTGCAAATACTTTGGCACATGTGTGCAAACAGTAAGTACAATTGTCTGCCTTGTCTTGTTGATCAAAACTGATGAGTCGATTCTTATCTATCTATCTATCTATCTATCTATCTATCTATCTATCTATCTATCTATCTATCTATCTATCTATCTATCTATCTATCTATCTATCTATCTATCTATCTATCTATCTATCTATCTATCTATCTATCTATCTATCTATCTATCTATCCATCCATCCATCCATCCATCCATCCATCCATCCATCCATCCATCCATCCATCCATCCATCCATCCAAAATAAATCAAATAAGACTTTCTCCAAAAGAAAAAATTATCAGACATACCGTGAAAATGTCCTTGCTCTGTTAAACATCATTTGAGAAATATTTAAAAAAAGAAAAAAAAAAAAAATCAAAGGGGGGGCTAATAATTCGGACTTCAACTGTATATTTCTCACATCACAATCACTACATTCACAATCCTGAACTGCAGTCACATGCTTTCGAAAGAGCAAATGGAAGAAGTGTGATCTATGGCAAGGCCAACAAGAGCAACAGGATTTCCACCAAGAATAACTTTTTTCATTGATGATATTTTGTAGTTTTTTTGTGGTAACATAAGAAATATGAAATATGCAATACAGCAACTGGACAAACAAGATTGCACTTTGCATGTAATACATTTGTACACAAATAAATGTACTGTATAAATACAAATGTTCGTTTATTTTTTTCTATGTCCTATTGACTCTTCTCAACAAATATCAGATTTTTAAAAAAAACTTTAATTTCCGTGGTTGACTGTCATGGTGAAAAAAAAAATAATGATTTTGAGCAGGCCAAATTACTGACACAGTAACTAGGTTTTTATTCATGAATGAAATGTTTTGGGTGAGTAACTACATTTTGCAGACATGCAATAAAGTTCTGAAGTTCCAGCAAACAGTTTTGAGATTTGCACTCACAGTTTAGAGAATATTACAGTTTTTCTCAGTGGCTTTGGTGCATTTCTCACAACACTATTTACATTTGCACAACAGTTAATGCATTTCTGAAAACAATTAGTGCAAACTGCAAAACCTAGTGGATAACCTGCAAAAGCGTGTCACTTGCTCAAAATGGAGAGCTCATTCCTCAAAAGCAAGTATTGATGTCAATGAAAGTGTCAGTGTCATCAAAATGAAAAGTCCTGACACCATTGTTATGAACAAGACAGTCAAATGGCTTTGTCATGTTTTCATTATGACACTTTACTCTACATTTTTTCCAATGCAAAAGTCAGATTTTGGTGACACTTCCTGAAAATGCTCAAGACAGCACTATATACTATTTGCACAGCCATTTGAAAACTACAGTAAAGTTAGACATCACTGCATTTAGTGAGGTATCTGAGTACAAGACGCTGAATAAGTATGTTTCACATTTTTACTGCATTTGCTCTTTGCAATTCTAATTTATTCACAGTATTGTGCAAAAGAATAAATACACCCTTATTTACAACAAACATAAACTTCCTTTGGGTAGAGCTGTGCACAACTGTAAACAATATTACAGCACATATTGGAACTGAACCTACAACATACACAGGTCTGTAAATCATTCATGAAATTGTTCAATTTAGGAGACATTTTCAGAAAAAAAAAAAGATTTAAAGTTTTTAAATAAAATGAGCTTGACAGATTTTGACACTAGTTCAACATTTTTGTCTGTAATGACTCAAGTAATGAAATGAGGACTATTAGTTTTATATGGAATTGACTATTCAGCTTCACAAGTTTAGTTAATTTTGACAGACATGACATAAGCAAATGATAATGTTATAAACAGCAGAGAGTTGTATGAAAGCAACTGATGCATGTCCAAAAGCATTTGCAATTTGCTGGAAGGAATGAGAAATTGCTACTATGATGTGCACAAGTGACTAATTGTTTTGAGAAATGCATTAACTGTTGTGCAAATGTAAATAGTGTCGTGAAAAATGCACCAAAGCGTCTGAGAAAAACTGTAAGTCTGTTTTGAAAAATGTGCCAAAGCAATTGAGAAAAACTGTAATATATACTAAAAACAGTATCAGTCATACTGTATCTTAGGCTGTATTTACATCTTGCAGCCTAAATTACAATCATTTAGTTCATAATAATAAGCACAATGGAGCATTTGCATGAAAAATATTTCAAATTATATCATTGGAAAAATTATTCCCATTTTTTATGCACAGATCAACATAAAAAGTAAATAATGCTCAATTGTGCAGTAGTTGGCGTTATCACTTTAAGAAACACCAGTAGCTCTTTATTTTACAGTCCTGTTTAATGTGTTTATGGACTCAGAATGTGATTCAATTAATGCCTGGACTTTATGAATGACATCAAAACAAAATGTGTGGGGGTCTGCTCTTTTAATAGTGGAAAATAGTTTGCACTGATCTGTATATTAAATAATAACAATTATTATAATAATAGCAAGAATAAGTTAATACAAATAGAAATTTGACTGCCCCTATAATGTTTCAACATGCTCAGCAGGGATGCAGGAAAACATTAGGTAAGTGGTCAAACAACAGCAGATATATAGACGCTGTGTGTTCAAGACGTTTTTATCTTGTAAAATATGCTTTTATCTACATATAAATATGCATTATCTACATAAAAGTCAAATTAGACTCATATAGGGCCGTTTAATAAACTACTAGATACACGAGATGTCATTAAAATAAATATATTTGGTTTAGTGATACTGTATGGACACTACAGAAAAAGCTTATTTAGTAAATAATTGCACAATATATGTACTTTTCAAAATAATTCAAGCGTTAAAAATGCCATTATTTTTGCATGAATTAACGGTCAAAAAAAAACATAAAAGGTTTTCTGTTTTAAGTTGAAAGCGGTGTCAAGAAAATCCAAAAACTGCAGTCTTGCCTGTTGTAACTGGAAGATCCAGCTTTGATAGTCCTCAGGGTAAATACAGGAGACAAGCAGAGGCTCCATCAGTTCACCTGGAAAATACATCACTCATCGTCAGCATAAATCAGCATAAAACATGAAGATTATACTGTACAGCAGTTTAGAAAACACAGAGAAAGTGACCTGCATGAACCGCCACTTTTAGCGTTTATACAAAAAAAAGCCTGATAACTTACTGGCATTTTGAATGACTTGCATCTTTAACAGTTACAACAGAATGTAGATGATAAGAGGAACATTGAGAAGCTAGTGTATCATCACGTTGCTATATTCTGAAGGTGAGTCACAAGCTTTATGACTAACACACATCACTTGATTTCTGAATTTTAAAACAGCGAAACAAGCAATGAATGCAAATGTGGCACTCTTAATGTTTATGAAAGAGCTTACACTATATCCTACCTCAATATCCAATATACCGTAGGACTATCAGTAAAGTGAAAGTTACCCTAATGGGTTAATGTTATTCAAGAGCATTTCTTGTCTTTACATGACCGGTAATAATGAAAAGACTGATCTGTCAGACTCTAAATAAAGTGTAGAGTGTAGGCCGTTAGTGTCTAAATACTAAATACACAAAGATCTGTTGTTATAATTACCAAGTCATGGATTTTCATTTAATTGTATGCATATTAAATGTATATTCATTTTAAAGGTTAGTCCAAGTGTTTTTTTAAGTACAAAGATTATCCCTTTTCACGGATTATCCCTAATTGAATTGTTTATTACTCTGTCTTTGAAACATTGAAATATTGAAAAATATTTAAATACATGCATAAAATCCCATTTGTATTTTAATTTTGTAATATAAACTTTTTTTGTCAACCCAATATTTTTTTGCTGACCCATCCTCTCTAATATAACATAGAGATGTTTTCTCTCTCTCTCTCTCTCTCTCTCTCTCTCTCTCTCTCTCTCTCTCTCTCTCTCTCTCTCTCTCTCTCTCTCTCTCTCTCTCTTTTATAACATTTATCTTGATTTTTCTATAAACATAGTACAAGATTGTTCTATTACAATTAATGTGATTGGTTGAAAGTAAAAAGTATTAAAGGGCACCTATTTTACCCCTTTTTCAAGATTTAAGACAAGTATTTTGTGTCTCCAGAATGTGTGTGTAAAGTTTCAGCTCAAAACACCCATCAGATTATGTTATACCTTTCAGAATATTGACATTTTCTGCTCTCAACACAATGTAGCTGTTTTTGTTGCCTGTGCTTTTAATGCAAATGAGCTAGTTCTCCCCGCCCATCCCCCATGTGTCTTCATCTCCTGCTGCATCAGATAAACAGCACAGTGACAGACATGAGAGAAGCATCTCACGTGACGTTTGTAAGAAATAGTACAGTAAGAACTTTACCAATGATTATTTTATGTATTTGTTGTGGAGTTTATTCAAGCCTTTCTGCAATGAGTCACACACAAGTCACACGCAATGTCGTTACAAAATTCACGCACACACAGGCACACAAACACAGCGCGCAAGTTTAACTTGCAATGTTTTTGCATGGCAAATGTGACAGGATACATGTTAATATCCACCGCTGTATGGATATTCGTTATGTTAATGTACAAAATAAACCGGATTTAACATCCACAAACCGGAATTAAAGCATCTCCATTTATAATTGTATTGGCTTTTGTGATAATTACAGCGACATTACCATCTTTACTGTATTACAAACATGCACTGTTGTAAAAACGTTTTAAACTTTTAAAACTCATTCTTGGTCACATTTGATGATGGTTGATGATCACAGCGAGCTGAACAGATCTTTTAATCCCATTTGCTTTGCACATGTCCTGTCTTATTGATATGATTATACGCATTACTACGGAGACATGTAAATAAGCGGCTGTCAATCAATCCGGTGGGCAGGGAAAAACGCATTCCTACGTCACGTTGCGATGAGCCTCAAAATGGGAGATTTGGATCCTATTTTAATGTCAGAAAATTAAAAAAAAAAACTTATTGTCTGTATATCTCCCAAATATATCTATACACAGTTCTGCCCAAACAGCTTCCAAAAGATGATTTTCATCATAGGTGCCCTTTAATGTTTTTATTGAAACTTTTAGAGGGCTTTTTAAGCAAGGGCCAAATGCTTGAAGACTGAAAATTCTTACTACTTTTAGGGCTACTGCATGTTAACAATTTCTAGACTCTAATAGACTCTAATACTTAACATTAGTTAAGAAAACTCATGAATAAAGCTACAAATGCTCTATAACATGTTAAAATCATAGTCGTCATCAGATTACAGGTCATAATTGTTTTTTAAATGGAGTAAATAAACAATTTCAGTAATATATATTTTAAACTAATATTAACATAGTAACTGTAATTCTTTTACTAATAACTAATAACTGTAATAACTTTTACTAATGAGTCTTTATTGTAAAATTTTACCTATTGCGCTTTATAATCATTTTGCAATTTAATTGGGTTGAAACACTTGTTTACTCTGAACATGTGTATACAATAAAACAATACACTAACACGGTGATAAAAGCTTCAGGAACCATAAAAGAAAATTTCATATCGACACAAGCCTAGTTACAGTATGACATAGGAAATAATCAGTAATTAATGTGCGTTTATACTGTATATGAAAGACGCACATGACAGCACACTTTGATTTTCCATGAGACATTTCAAACTTTGAGTTGAAACTATCTGGTGCATTTATCTTTAACACCTAGCCCACCAACCCACCCACACACACACCTACATAATTCATTCACTTTGTGTGTGTGTAGCTAGTTTTCACAGCTTGATACATACCTGTGAGTTCAAACTCCAGTCTGCCAGGCAGTGCCGATCTTTCCATGGCTTTAATGCTCTTTAGTGGCAGGCGACCCTTCAGTATAAAACAATACAACTCAGTGATATGAAGTAGTGATTTTTAAAAATTTGTAAAACTTTTAATGGATCATTTAAATGGATAGTTCACCCAAAAATATTAATTATCTCCTCATTTATCTTCCCTCATGTAGTGTCAAATCTTTATAAATTTCAATTGAACAGAAAAGAAGATATTTTGAACAATGCTGGTTGCTGGCACCAATAGACTTCCACAGAAGAATTTCTTTTTTAAGAAGAAATATCTTCTTTTGTGTTCAACAGAAAAAGGAAATTGGTTTGTGAACAAGGTAAGGGTGAGTAAATGATGACAGAATTTTCATTTTTGGGTGAACTATCACTTTAAAGGGGTGGTCCATATCAAGTTTTAAACTTTAGTTGATGTATAATGTAGCTGTGTGAACATAAACAACATCTCTGAAACAAACTCTCAAAGTTCAAAGCAAATGGAGACATTTGCTGCGTCCCAATCCACATACTATCCGTCCTAAATAGTATGTGAAAATAGAATTAGTATGTCCCAAATTGTAGTATGTTGAAAAGAGTATGCCAAAAATTCCCGGATGGTTTACTATTTCCGGTCAAAATTTTAAGTGTAGAAGCTTCCATACTCTAACCGCTGATATTGCCCACAGTACATTGCGCGTTGGACGTGAAATCGATTAGAACTACAAAACGCGGGTGAAAAGTGTAAACAAACTACAAACATGATGGACGCACGAGACCAACCGTCAAGCAGAGAGGCTTCGGTAAAGATGTTTGTATGACTGTTAATTAATATCTAGCCCACTGGAGAATATTGAAATACCATTGTCTGTGTTATATTTCATCTGCAACAACAATACTGAACTTATATAAAGACGTGTTTGGACATTACCGTCTGAATGCAGAATTATCCAAAGCCCTGAGGAGATTTCTCTGCATGAAAGACTCGTGAATGGGAAATTATCCTGCTGCTGCTTCTCCAATAAGGTAGGAAATTAAATACGACAGAAATGTGGATGATTGACAGGGCTCTTAACTAAGCAACACAACGATCTATGTAACGAGGAAGTAGAATGTCCCAAAGCTTGCATACTTTTCTGTTGCACACTCAAAAGTATATATTTTTCCTCCACAAAAAAAGTACATACTTTTAGGTCGTAGTATAAGTATGCGGATTGGGACGCAGCAATTGACTTTTACAGAGTTAGCTTAGCAAAGCCTACAGCGAACACAGTTTGGACTACAAAAAAATACATCCGGGTTAGTGAGATCACAAATACTTCAGGTTACGCACATTCACCTTGCGCATACACCCAGCGTAGCGAAGGGGTGTGGCGAGAGGTGCTGTAATGTTAGAGCAGAGAAAGCTAAAATGCCGTCCAAGCCCTGCTATTTCCACAGAGCTTCTTCTGTTTCTGTATTTGGGCTTCCAAAGGACACGACACAAAGAGAGAAGTGCTTACTTTTAATTTTAATTATGTTCCAGAGAATTGTAAAAAAGATATAGCTAACATTTGACAAAGGACAGCTTCCAGAATCTCTCCCAGTTCAGTGCTGGATTTGGCTAAAAACTCCTTAAAGAAGAAGCAGCTCCAACCATAATAGACAAAGCTGAGGATTGTGAGCCACAACCTGTAAGTATTTTTATTTGTTAAAATGGATCTATTACATGCACAGTTTCTAGTGTTCACGGTATGTAGTAGCAAGGACGTAAACAAGGATGTAAACAACGGGAAATGCTGTTTAGCACCGTTAACAATTTAGCTACAAATTCATATTAATCCGTCAAACCCCTGTAAACACCTACAATCTTCAGCAGTGCTGCAGTGTCTGTCTTTGCGGCTGCTTCCCGTGCATTCTGGTTCTACATCTCAAATAACAAACCCGGAAAACATATGTGAATGATTCATATTACTTACACATGCTTATTCTGAATATATGTGACACTTGTCAGATTTTATTTTAGAGAGCAGGCATGAGGTTCAGCTGTGCCAGCTTCTCATTTTCTGTCTGATTCAGGCTTAAGCCGCGGTCACACTGGACTTTTCCCTCCATAGACTTCCATTCATACGCACGCGAATGCGTCAGACCGGAACGCAGGGTCATGCGTCAGATTTCGCAGGTTGCTGCGGTGCAAAGTTCAAACTTGGTGAACTCTGACCTGCGAAATCGCATCACTTGACTGGGTGAGACCAATCCAGGATCAAAACATGACCTCTCTGGACAGAAATTTAAAACATGGAGCAATCGCTCGCTTTTTTTAATGTCTAATCATCTTGTTTAATCCCACCCCTTTTCGCAGCGATGTACAACAGAATTTCGCAAGCTCAAACTCTAGTGTGACTGCGGCTTTAAACTGATATGGCTAACAGCTACTTTGACTGACAGTATTTACACAGCATAGGCACAGCGCATGCTATTAGAGGCTTGACACTTTTCCTGGTGACATGTAGCCAATCGCGAGTCACAGCACATTATGTTAGCTGACCAATCAGAGCCTCTTAAAGGACGGGCCTTTCGTAGGAACTAGGAAATATGACAGTCGTTTTCATGTTAGCTGAGTAGCAGTATAAAATGAAAGTAAGATATATGAAAAAATAAGTTTTTTTTCTTTTTTACAAAT
The DNA here is from genome assembly GCA_903798195.1 of Danio kyathit. Classification (NCBI taxonomy): domain Eukaryota; kingdom Metazoa; phylum Chordata; class Actinopteri; order Cypriniformes; family Danionidae; genus Danio; species Danio kyathit. The sequence goes on along the minus strand of LR812541.1, from coordinate 27,672,459 downwards.
GAATCACACATTGCTTTGCATCATATAAACACAACCAAGCCTTAAAAATACACTCTAGACTGCCCTTTTAAGCTAAGGTCAAATGATAGTGATTCTGCCTGAAGGTCTTTCATAACAATGCCTTAAAATGCAGTCGTTTCTTAAAGAAACCAAATGTTTTAAAGCGCACTGTCAGCACTTTTTATTTTACCAAGTTATCTTTTCAATCAAATATGGTTCACCACAGACATATAGGATTGCTGATAGTGCAGTGCTCTTGCAGAGTTTGTTGTTAAGTCAGCAAAATGAGCTCACCTCATATTTCACACGTACACGATGGCAGTCGAGAGACAGAATGAGCAGGTCACAAGGGAAGAGCACAAGCAAACGCTCCTGAGGTCCCTGCAAAAGCCGGTTCTGTTGCTTGAAAGAGGCATATTTAGTACCATCCTGAATTACATGGGTACCACTCTGTATTTTATTATCTATGCATGGTCACCTTTGCGTATACGTTGCTGATGTGCACCAGTGAGAGGTATCTTGGATGTCCCATGTGCTGAATGGGGGCTCCTTCCCATTGCATGATGGGAGACCGCAGTAAGTATCTTTTTAGCTCCTCCTTTTTCCAGTTTTCATCACACGGCACCTGGAGTGATGGTGAAAATATAACATCTGAGCAATGGTATGAAAGACCCTAATTCTGTTTTACATTTTTCATTAAGTAAAGCACTGCATTGCATAAAACATCTATGATCAGAAAGTCATGACAACATATGTTTTTATGTTAATCATAACTTATTAAACTAGTTTATCATGTTTATAATTATTTTTAAGTTATAAAAGCTGTTTTAAGTCAGTTTAATGTAATTTATGTATAAGGTTAATATGTTATGACTAGGCCCACACGGAATCTGCACGTGCAGAAATCTGCAGATTTCCACAGATTTTTAGCCCATCATTGAGGAAATTTATATTTATTTACTTTTTGGCTATTTTTTGACAGTGCATCTACAGTAAATATAAAATGAAAATGTTGACATTTAGAGAATATTTTTTACATAATAATAAAAAGGTGGCCATGTTTCAGACATGCTTTCATTTGTTAGAGCACAGACTGTTTTAAATGTTGAAGAGTTAAGAAATCTGTATTTGGTTTATTAATCATTCATTCATTTTCCTTCATCTTAGTCTCTATTTTAGAGGAATGAACCACCAACTATTTCAGCATATTTTTTACGCAGTGTATGCCCTTCCAGCTGTAACCCCGTATTGGGAAACACACATACACGTAATTTGGAATGTCTAAAAATTCATTTCAGCAGTTTATTTTATTCATTCATTCATTCATTCATTCATTCATTTTCTTTTCAGCTTAGTCCCTTTATTAATCTGGGGTCACCACAGCGGAATGAACTGCCAACTTATCCAGCATATGTTTTATGCAGCAGATGCCCTTCCAGCTGCAACCTATCACTGGGAAAAGCAGTTTATTTATTTATTAATTTATTTATTTATTTAAGGAGACATTTTTCGTAATGAAATTAGATCTATAGAGGTAATTTTAGAAAAAGTATGATAGGGAAACATAAAAAAAAAAAAAAAAAAAAGCATTAGATAAAAAAACACCATAATTAGACAGTTACATTTTCATTGATGACATATTATTGAAAAAAACAATGCCTTAAAATGATACATAATTCACTGATTCTCCCTAATTTAATTTTGGAAATTTTATGAAAATATTTAGCATTTCGAAACACATTATTTTTGTATTTTTTACTTTGTATTGTTAACTTTTTTGCCAACTTAATACATTTTGCTGAGTTTTTTTTTTTATTATTATATTTCTCAAGATTTTCCTATTAAAATCAATGTCATAGACTAAAACGGGGTTCTCAAACTCGGTCCTTGAGGTCTGGTGTCCTGCAGATTTTAGCTCCAACTTGCCTCCACACACCTGCAAGGATGTTTCTAGAAAGCCTAGTAAGAGCTTGATTAACTAGTGCATGTGTGTCTGATTTTGGTTGGAGCTAAAAGACCGGGCCTCCAGGACCGAGATTGAGAACCCCTGGGCTAAAAGTAATCAAAATCCAATCAATAATAGATCATTTATTAGATAATATAGATATATACAGTATATAATAAATTATTGGTTGTATATAGATTATCTTGCTAACTACATTTTCTATGTCATGTAATTTGTGTTCAAAGTAATCCAGCACTGGTAAATTAAGGCTACAGTAATTACCAGGTATGAGAGAGCACTATGAGACGGGCTCAGCTGTTGTCTTAAAGACTTATATCGCCTGTCCTCAATGTTCTCCATCCAGGTTTTTGTTTCAGCAGCACCAGCACAAATGAAGATCTTCGAGTCCACCATAGGTCCTAGAGTACATCATAAATACAGGTTTACGATGATCAGATATTTTTATGACTTCAAAGTTGTCATAGTCATGTTTAACTTAGAGATTTAAGCTTCCCCTCAGAGAGGCTCTTACCACTAATCTCAAACATATGCGGAGAACTGGAGTCCTGCTGTGGGATCAGATGCACTTCAATGGCTGAGAGAGGAAGAATACCCTGTGACAAAACACAGAAATAACTCTAGACTCAGATATTTCCCAATGCTTATACACAAGGTTCCGTATGACCTTTCCAGTGAGCGCACAAAAGTTTTTTTTCTAGTGGAAACTGTTCTTTAGATCATTAAAAATGTTTTTCAATAAATGTTTCTATGAAGAACTATTAAAAATTTTATATTTTATAATAACTGCACACTACGAATCATTTAATAAGCATTATCAAACAGTTAGTTTATCCTGTCTTAATCATTAACTCTACATTAATAGGTATTAGCAAGCAGTCATACATACAATACAGCCATAAATGATGTATTATTGACTTATAAACTTATAATGTGCTCAATGATTGTATTTCATACCTTGTTAGTTAATTTAAATTTTTAAATGAAGTATTGCATTATTTACAAAACAGTTATTCAAGAATAGTTGGCGGATTTTGGGATAATTCAAAATGAGTAATTAAATGATTAATAAACTATTCAAATTAACATTTATGCATCTTCTTATAATAATTAATAGTATGTTAATAAAGGCTTTATTAATACAAATTCCTACAGTTTTGTGAGCTCATCTAAAGTGAGGACAATTTATGCTTTTTAAATCCAAAGGACAATTAAAGACTCATATACTGTATGTTCTACTGTATATTATAAATAAAAAATGAATGGATGAGTGATTCAGTGTCACAATTCACAATATTAACTACTGGCTTATTACCTGCCTATTATTAAGATATTAACGGTTCATGTGTTGTTATAAAGTATGATCTTATTCTGCATCCCTAATCCTACCCAAAACCTAAACGCAATAATAAACACCTAATTATTAAGCCAGTAGTGTTAGTTTAAAAAGTGGTACCGAAACATACCGTACCGTACCACTCAGCAGAAACGGGCCATTAATGGTTTGTTAATACCTTGAATTGTAACCTAAACTAAAGTGTTAACGACATATTAATTTCAAGACACAAAAATCAAACTGTACAACTTTATGAAATGGGGGGAAAATGCAATCTTACCCAAAAATAAAATGACTGTACTCTTAATTAAGTGGTTTGTAAATAATGCAATAAAATTACTACCTTAACTACCTTAACATGGATGACAATAAAATCAAGCACATAGTAATGCTTAACCGATCATGAACCAACTATTTGCTAATGCTTAATGTGTATTGTAGTTATTATAAAGTGTTACAAAAATGGTTCTTCTATGGAATTTTACGGAGTCTATTGAGTCTTACCTCATATATAAAATCACGATTGGAACTGTCCAAAGCGAGGATTAACAAGTGGAAGGAAAATAAAACCAGATATCTTTCACTCATAACCTGCAGACAAAAATCATAATGCATAATACAAAGAATATAAGAATTTAGCTCAATATTCACATAAAAAAATATAAATTTAGCTGCAAAATGGATAGGAACCAAAATATGAAGTAAAAAATGTACTGTATACGTTTATCAAAGTAGCTTAGCTTGGCTCATGAACTGTGTAGTATGAATCAGGTTTCTTGATTTCCTACCTTTGTGTACCCACTGTGTAAATACACAGAAGAAGAGTGGATAATGTCTCCATAGGTGTGTGGAGCTTGTCCCTCCCATTCTCTGATAGCCTGAGTGTACAGTCTATAATGAAGCTCTTCTTTTGTCCAGCCCCATACCGCTAGCTGTGAAACAAAAATACAAACATGATTTCCATGGAATCTACTGTAGTAATAAATGTTTATTGTTTAAGGCAGAATGACATGAAATTTGCCATATGTTGGAAAAAAAAGAAGAAGCAAAAGTAGGGCTGTACAATGTGATATGGAATTGTGTGTTGATTAAACCACAAACAAATCGATTCATCGATTCAGTGGTGTGAAAGGTGCAGTTTTGTTCAACATATTGAAGAATGTGTAAATCCTAAGGTTATTTATCTTAAAATGTAACAAATTGAAATATTCCAAATAATGAAATAAATTAAATTATGATACATAAAATGTGTAATGAGCTGTCAGTACTTTTTTGTTATTTTACAGATTAATGTTTTTTTAATAATAAATAAAAATTTCTAACAAGTTCAGAATTATTAGTATTATTTTTTGGAGACAACAACATTTTTTTTTTTTTTAAATAAAATGTGATATTTTAAGATAATATTTGAAAACGTATATTAGGGAAACTTAAAAAAACATATAAAATACAACATAATTAGACAGTTATTTTTAATTTATAACATTTGCTAAAAATATATACTACAGCAGTATATACAACTAATATACTATAACTAACAATTTAATCATTACTTTAGAAATATTTTGCCTTTCAAACACATGCATAAAATCACGTGTATCTTTTTTTGTCAGCCCAATAACTTTTCGTCTACCCAACCTGTGTAAATGGTGCCGTTTTGTTACACATATTGAAGAATCCCAATGATATTTTTCTTACAATTTAAATTATTTAAATAACAATGTATATATTAATTCTTATTATGACAACATATTAACGTTTTGGTATATTTTTTTTTAGAAAACCTGATCCCTATCATTTCTACAATATGAAATGTAAAAACCCCCAAATCTCAATATCTTAAAACTGTTCGGAATACATGTGCAATTTTATCATTAAAATGTGATGATTTAATTAGTTGTTAAATTGTTTTAAGCCTTAAAATAAATAATTCATATATAAAATAAAATCCTTGCAAATATGTTGATCACACTTTATTTTAGTGTACAATTCATACCATTACCAAACCATTAACCTGCCATTAACCAAGACTTTACATACTGTCAATAAAGGTCAATAAATGAGCTACTTTTAAATAGTTGTTAAGGTAGTAGTTGGGTAGTAGTTAGTGCATTGGGCAGGTTTAGGAATGTAAAATAAGAACATACTAATAAACAGTTCATATCTTAATAATAGGCATGTAATAAGCCATTAGTAAATAGTGTGAATTGTTATGTTTAATGCATGTGCAGGGTATGACATTATTTTGAAGCTAATGAACACATACTTGTGAATTGTTGTGCTTTGAGTCCCTCCTCACAGAAACAGGATCCGGATCCTTGCACAACACAAATGAAGCAATGAAGAAATGCAGATAACATTGATAAACCCTTATTCAGTGCAGACATTGCATTCCTGTACTGTATCTCTACATGAATAATCAAAAATAATTTAAATACTTTAGTGCACATAACCCAAACAAAACACTTTATAATTTATGTAACACAGAAACATATATGCGCCAGATATTTAAGAATGCAAATACTATTCGCCCACTGTGTACATGAATTATCTCTTTTGCTTGCTCTGTGTTCAGCCTAATTTTTAGACATGCCATGCCATTACACCCTTTACCACTTCCTGTTTACTGTGTTTACTGGCTAACCTCTTGCTTCAGGTGTCTCACAGAAGGGCAGCGCTGAGGACCTTCATCTGTGCCATTCCTTGTGGAAGTTTGTAGGCGGCTTTCAGCAAGACTCCAGAGCCTGAAACAGCAGATGGCTGAACAGTGTCAAATCACTTTATCTTGCAGCATAACAGATGAGGATTTAAACATAAATGCAATGCAAATTGCTGTGCTTTGCCCTGGATGATAGATTTAGTGGGGCAGAAGCATTGCTTTTCTGTACCAGAAGTCTTTTACTTGAATGTTAATGCACTTTAAGGTTAATCTGCTAAAAAAAAAACATTTTATCTTAACATGGAGGGTGAGTAACGATAACAGGTACTGTATCAATGCTTTTTATTGCTTCATGTAGTAAATAGGAAATCAACGTTTTTCAAACTTTGGTACACATTATTCTGATGGTCCTCTTTAGACATCTAGTTGACTTTAAAGTGTCTTTACAAGCAACTGCATATAAACGTCCATTAATAGAGTATTATTAGAGCTGAATTTTTGATGTTGCAAAAAGGGTGAGATTGTTGGCACTACATCACACTTTAAACTAGTGTACTATTTAAAGGATGTGACATGGTTATTATTTTGGTGCCTGAGAACAGAACATTTTGATAAGTCACAGTGACTACAAAAATCTGAAAAAAAAGAAGTTCTACGGTGAGAAATTGGGGGGGAAATGAGAAACAAACGATAGTAAGTACAGTAGTATTTTACTCAAATTGTAAGAATTCACTGCAAAAAAAAAAATGCTGTGTTCCACACAATTCCTCTATGTAGTCCCAACACAAATTAACTAAGGTAACTGTTAAGTTATAAGTTGAATGAAAATAAAACAATTAAGTTGTCCCAAATAACCTTAACAATTGTCTTGTTTTTATAAATAAGTAGTTTGAACAAGCAGAAAAAATAATTTTTTGAACGTCTGTATTTCAGTTCAGTACCAAACATTTTTTTCATTATTTAATTTTCAGTTGCAATGAGTGTGTATGGGTGTTTCCCAGTGATGGGTTGCAGCTGGAAGGGCATCCACTGCGTAAAACATATGCTGGATAAGTTGGCGGTTCCTTCTGCTATGGCGATTTCTGATTAGTAAAAGGACTAAGCTGAAAAAAAATTAATGATATGCAGTTGCATGTTGTGCAGTGCCACCTATCGTGGAGGTATGCTTTTCCCAAAGGCAATTTGTTTTTCGATGTATCTCAATCAATCACCATGTGTTTAGCACGGAAGACCCTTAGCCAGATTATAATCTTTTAGGGTCCTCAAAAAGAAAAAAAAAAACACAACAGAATAGGGTCTTTCACATGCGCTAGGTAGTTACTGGAAATAAATTACCCCTATACCAATTTCTTGGTTGCATTCACACCTTCACCAACTCTGAAGTGATGACAGCTAGTTGACAGCCACATCAAATGCTACATTCATCACAAATCAACAACTCCCAGTTCCTGAAGTCTGTACACACCAAATAAAGCAAGTACTTCAGTCAGTAGTTCTAGGAACCAGGGATTAGTAACTTCATGTGGGCAAATTCACTGTTATCAGTTCTGCCCTTTAAGATGAAAAGGGTGTATTGTACTTAGTTTTCCAGAACCAAAATGAACACGAAGTTCATTTTCTAGTCTGGGAAACATTTGTATCATTTTAAGTTTCCACAAATTCATATTTTTAGTTCATATTTTTTCTATAGCACTTTTTACAATTGTCTCAAAACATTTTAATATACTGTAGATGAAGAAGAAAAAGCCATAACAATATTTCAGATTATGGAACATTCCATTAAGTAGTAGAGTAATGGTACAGAATGATGGTGTAGTTTTATTCATTCATTTATTCATTTTCATCCGCTTTTCCGGGGTATTGTATCCAAGATCTTGTCCTTTCGGTCATGACCCAAAGCTCATGACCATAGGTGAGAGTAGGAATGTAGATTTACCGGTAAATCGAGAGCTTTGCCTTTCGGCCCAGCTCCTTCTTTACCACAACGGACCGGTACATCGACCACATTACTGCTGCCGCTGCACCGATCTGCCTGTCAATCTCAAGTTCCATCCTTCCTTCACTCATGAACAAAACCCAAAGATACTTGAACTCCTCCACCTAGGGTAAGGACTTTCCTCCAATCTGGAGATGGTAAACCACCTCTTTCCAGTGTAGTTTTAATTAAATTAAAACTGATTCTGTTCAGTTAAGCATAAATGTCACCTTTGAAGTTCAGTTTATTTTAAAATCATTGTAATACAAAAGTCAGTGTTGTCACAAATGGCAACCTATCAGTCTATACTCAGCCTAAAGGCACTAACAGTACACATTAACAAACATTTTGTATGAGATTTGCTCCCTAAATGTTGCTTATTTCTTCCCCAGACCCTCTGTTCCCGCTGCTTTTACTTATGCTGCTTATTGGGGAAGTGCCCAGACATAAGCAGCTTACGGTGGGAGGTGAACAACAAGCAGACACCTGCCATCTGACCCTCGATGGGTGCTACTCTTCAAACTACACTCACAGAGCCAATAAAAAGTCTTCAACAATATAACGCAAGAACCACAACGGGTAATTTAACTTTATTACTTCTCCAAACAGACCACCAAGCATATCTGTGCATGTGCATTAACAACCTGTGCAAATTTCACCAGATTGGCCGTTGTCTGATCCCCATTTTTCTGCTAGTTTGGCCACATAAAGCTTATGAGCTCTGATTAACTCCTACTCTAATCCCTACAGTCTCCTAATGAGAGGATTGAGGCTTCCAACTCGAGTAAGACAGCAGACTGCTCATACACACTTGGCTCCTTTAATTAGCTATACTAGTTGCATTAGTTCTGCCTCATTTGGTGTAAGAGAGGATATAATGAGATCTGTAGCTGCAAGTTTGCTGCCCGGCCACGGTAACCACAGGATAAAACAACTTAAACCTACGAAAGGAGTTTCACCGAGTTTCATCAGATGCATTTCGAACAAACAGAATTGAGCAGAACAGTCAGAAGGTGTCTGGAAATTATCTCCTGACTTGTGAAAACTCAAACTGACACCATTAAGATGACCCATTAAAGGCATAGTTCACCCAAAAAAAATTAACTTAACTCAGAGTTTCCTTCTTCTGTTGAAGAGAAAAGAAGACATTTTGAATAATACGGGTTGCTGGCATCCATAGTAGGAAAATAAAAAGTAAAGGTAAAGGTCTAGATATGTATGAACATTTTTCAAAATATCTTATTGTGTGTTTATCAGATTAAAGTAACTCAAATACGTTTTGAACAAGTCAAGGACAGTACACAATGACAGAATTTCCATTTTTAGGTGAGCTATCCTTTTAAAATGTCTACATAAATATACATTCACATGATAATGAACAATTAACTCTTTATTTTCTTTATCCAAACCTCATGCGGTTTTTGAATTGTTATCAAACATTACCTACAGTAACTCCCTGAAAGGAGGAAGTTCTGCTGCTAACTATAGAGCTTGTTTTTTTTTTTTTTTTTAACTGAAAAGCATGAGCAAAGAATTAAGCAACTCTTACCCTGCATTGGAGATCTCCAAGAGTTCAATCTCATCTGGGCCCACTTCATCGGTCCCCGTATGCCTTTGGGTCACACTGCAGCATCCCATCGCTCGCCTGCACCTTACCTCTCCTTTCCACACACACGTCCCCAATGGCTTCTCCTCAAAACTACACACTGAGGGCCATCTGGTCACCCCCAGAAACCCCACACCCTGACTGACTAAGCAGGGTTCAAGAACGAGATGAGCAGAATGCAGTAATAGACATTGGAGAGACACAGACAGCGCCTTAAAGAGGAGCAAGTGCTGTATGAAAGTATCAAGTACAAATGCTGCTCTATTTCCTCCTGTTGGTTTGAATGGTGACGCAGCAGCGGGCAACACAACTTCCTCAGTTTGCAAGTGAGCTTTAAACGTTTGTTTCGACTTTGATTTTGCACAAAGGGGGATGCAAGCAGCATCAGTAAAGCAAATCCCACCTAAGATGATTACACCTCACAAAAGTAAGAAAAAAAAAAAGTAGTCACAACAATCAAACCACTGCTGAGACCTGTGTTTATTGGCGGTGAGGAGCATGTTAGCATGTTAGAGGTCTAATCTGGTGTTTGTTTTGTCGCTTGTGCCAGAGATTGAGGAAGAGGGAGGATCTACAACACCACAGACACAAAGCTGAGTGGGTGTCTGAACTGAAGTCAAGAGAACTTCAAAACGTCACTGAAAAGGTTTGTGAGAATTTGTTTCAAAAAAAAAAAAAAAATTGTGAAGAGCGGAAATATCATGCTTTATTTTTTATGCTGTGGTGAAGGCATAACCTCACACAAACCAAAACACTTTTTAACAACAGTTACTTTTCTATATATGGGCCAAAGATAAAAGAGTCTTCTAAGCATCTAAACAATTAAAATGTAAAGCAGATTGCTTTTACATTACATAATTTTAGAATTGACACATTATTATGCCATTCTAACACTAGTTTATTTACCAAAAGAATAATAATGACATAAAAAAAAATTGCAGTGTATTAAGAATCACAGTGCAGCCCCAAAATACTGTCAGCTTTAAAATATTGTCATTTTAAATCTTTAGACTTTGCCACTATCCTTTAATCAACTACATTTAGCAAGAAGTTTTAAAGGATTTCAAATATGATAAAGTGTATGCATCACAATAACAATCACTTATTAAAGTGCTTCATTATGGATTATGAAAGGTTCATATTTAGATTTTTCGAGTATCCAACAAGTCAACATGCATGCTCAAAAAAAAAAATTCATATGCATTTATTTTGGCCTTATTTGCTAAATAATGTCCAAACAGTAACATAAATAATGTCCAATTTGTTTTTAAACTCCTCCTTTGCTAATTTGCTGTGTTTAGTCTGATGAGCCAGTCTGTTGTGAGTGGTCTAATGGTCATTTTGGAAAAACAAACTTCCTTTACATCACATCCAAGAATTCGTTACTGGATTGTGGCTTTGCAAGTGCTGAAAATACAGTATAGCCATAGGTTATGAACAGACAACATGGCTTAATTTGATCTTATCAATATATGTTAGAGTCTGACAAGGAAGCATTCTTAAATAAAATATATTTTCAAAATGTTGATGAACATTGCTTCAATAACAACTAGCCTGTGAATCCCTCATTGTGCTCATAGTTTGCTGTGCTGTGGCAGTCATCAGTAAAATGACAGAGTCACAAGTCACAATACTGTAAATGATTTTTGTAAATTACACAGTTAAACTGTTTTTTTTTTTCTGTAGGACAGTTATGGAGTATGTTACTGTATTTCAAAGTTCATTCATTCATTTTCTTGTCGGCTTTGTCCCTTGCGGGGTCGCCACAGCGGAATGTACCGCCAACTTATCCAGCACGATTTTACGCAGCGGATGCCCTTCCAGCCGCAACCCATCTCTGGGAACTTCCACACACACACATTCACACTCATACACTATGGACAATTTAGCTTACCCAATTCACCTGTACTGCATGTCTTTGGACTGTGGGGAAAACCGGAGCACCCGGAGGAAACCCACGCGAACGCAGGGAGAACATGCAAACTCCACACAGAAACGCCAACTGGTATTTCAAAGTTGCATTGTAAAAATGACTTTATATTTTACAGTAAAGATATACAATATTCTAAATACATATACAGCAATATATGGTGCTGTAAATAAAGTATTTTTGTGGAAATTGATTTACAGTAAATTACTGGCGAACTGCTGCCAGTAAGTTATTCTACAGAAAATTGTTAACAGTGAAGATTTGAGCTTTACTTATGTGGTATTGGTGTAAAAAGGAACTTTTCACAGCCTAGTCCTTTGGCAGTATAACAAAATAAAAATAAAAAATGGAATTTTCCCTCAGAGTGCAAAGCACAGTAACTTCTCGGCATGATGTTGTCTTGAACATCAAAATAAAGAGAAAATTTTTTTGAAAAGTGCTCATTATAATGACTCAGTGTTGACTTTCTTTTAATAGACAATAACTTTATACATTGTGCTCTATCAGAATTAAAACTTTGCAGGATGTTTTCATTCACTTAGAGCTGTGATAAACTGCAGGAAACATCATTTTTGATAAACCATATGGGTCAGAAAACTACATTTATCTAAGTTTATTTAATTTTAACATAAATTTTAACATTTGAATTAGTCATTAATATTTCAACTTCAATTAACAGCACTATATATATTTATTAATTGAAGCAAAACATGAGTTTTCCTAAAATTGTTGCGTACATGTTGTCTTTAGAACTTCTAATTCTAAAGCATGTATGTAAAAAATACATATAAACATACTGTATAATATACAGTATATAGGTGGTCAAAATTATTAGCGCTCCTGTGAATTTTTTTATTGAATTAAAAATACATATATTTTACAAGTTCTTTAATTGTGAACACATTTTTAAACATAATAGTTTTAATAACTAATTTCTAATAAATAATTTATTTTGTCTTTGCCATGATGACAGTACATAACCTTTTTTTAGTTATTCTACAAGGTACTAGTCTTTTAAGGAACTTTATCAGGTTAACTAGGAAAGTTAGGTTAATTAGGCAAGTCATTGGACAACAGTAGTTTGATTTGTAGCCAATTGAAAAAATAAATCTTAAAGGGTTTAATAATAATGACTTGGGAAATATTTGAAAAAGGTATTAACATTTCCATAGGAGGCTAGTTTTCCTAATGATTTGCTTTGACATGATGCTTCTGGTGACGAAGAACGAACTCATGGAAAAAAACAGAAGCAAATTGCCATTCTTCTAAGAAAAGAACTATTTTATTTAATTTTTTTAATTTTAGCACAGTTGTCATTCATCCTCTTCCTGTTCCTTTTCTTTAGGCTCCTTCTTCATGTCCCTGCAGTGTGAAGGAATTCTGGCTTAGTCAAATGAAACTTGGTCATCTTTAGGTTGCATGTCAAATGCTCCATGTAGTCAGTCTGTCGACCCTGTGCTCCAGCTTTCAGTGAAGAGTTTGGGCCTTTATTTAGGGCTAGTGTTACACTTTTCAACGGCTGTGGAAGAACACTTACATTGGATATGCACTTGCTGAGCTGCAGCTCCACACGGACTGGTTTGGGTTGCTTCATTTCTTGAAATTTTAAAAGAGGTTTCTGGGATACAACTGCTGTAGCTGATTGTTGTTTTATTGGTAAGTCCACAGGTTGTTGTAGAAGCGGACTAGTATTGGACAAAGAGGAAGTGAGGATGCTGGTGTATGGGACAGAACATTTGGTTTGTGTTTCAAAGCTCTTGCTGCCTCTGTTGGTTGATTTCCCTGTTTGTGTTGCTAAGGCAGAGTTTTTGTGGGTGGAGGTGCTTTTTGGGTGGAGGGTTGAGAAGGGCATGGCGGTTTTCTGTTTTTGTTTGGTTAATGCCATAGTCTCACTACTGTAGAGCAACAGAAAGTCTTTTTGACTGCGTAAAGGTAGCAGTTTCTGTCCACAGCAGGACTTATTGAAGATTTCCAACGAAAGGTCTGAAATGAAAGGATGTGACATCTACAGCAAGTGTTCTCACACCTCCTTTTAACATGTACGATTGTGACCAAAATGTTTTCACACCTTTCACATGATTGCATTATTCTTAGTAGCTGAAACATTAAGTTTACTCCATTTAAAACTACATTTCACACTGCTGCAGATGAACTGCATTTAAACATGTTAAACAAATGTTGTGCATTTAGAGCTGTTATTTATACAACAAAGGACTCACCCAGAGTCTCAGTGACTGTCTGTGGTATCACATCTTTCAATACTTCACAGTTGGTATGCAGGGCAGGGTTACAATTCATCTCTAGCAACCAGACCTGCACAAAACAAGCACATCACAGTCAAATGACTTCTCAGATTACTAAGATAAAAGGAACACTTTTCACACATGCAAACTTAAAGTGACCAGAATAAAAGCATTTTGTAGTTATATTCTGAATGTTATAATTGTATCGAGTATATTTGAATAATTGGTCCCTTTATATTATTTTTAATGACCACAGAGATTCAGGACCTCTGTTTAACGTCTCATTCGAAAAAACTCACTGAGCAGTACAGAGTCCCCGTCACTATACTGGGGCATTACGACCCATACAGACCGCAGGTTGAGCACTTCCGGCAGCAACCTAGCTTTCCCATGTGGTCTCCCATCCAGGTACTGACCGCACACAGCCCTGCTTAGCTTCAGTGGGCAACCATGTGAGAATTGCAGAGAGCTAGCTGCCAGGTAGAATATCAGGTGCAGAGCTGTGTTTGTCAGTGTGGTGTTGCTGGTTTTCATTCATAGTCTGTGCAGTGTGTGGCTGACCATTTGTTAAAAAAAAAACAGTATCATTTTTAATGTGTAAAGATGTTTGTTTGAATACATTTTACAGTAATAATGCCAGGCTGCAATATCAAGCAATGATAAATTAATATGTGATGATTCTACATGCAGGAAAATCAGTAGAAAATGTAAGGTTTAGTTGTGCTGGACTGGTTGAGCTCCTCAAAAATGGATTGATATTCCTGACCCAGCAGCCTCAGAGAGGGGCGGGAGAGCAACAGTTCATCTACATTTAAAGAAATATGAAGCAAAATGGCTAACTGTGAAGTGAACAAAGGTGTTTATTTACACTACCATCGAGAAATTTGACCAAAGTCATAGAATTTTCATTAAGACCCTAAAAAAAACGTATCAGTTTGTGTAAAATAGGTATCTGATGTGACCTTAAATTTACCCATTTGGTACACTACACTAAACTTATTGTGTGCATCTAATTACATTTGTAATTAATTCCTGTCATCACACAGTTGACACTTCGCTTATACCTTAACCCATCAAACACATTACACCATAACTGCCTAACGTGTGCCCATATTTCCCATCTCAATAGCACCATAAGTGTTTTGTAATCAAATATGAACATAATAAGTATATTCATTGCATTTTTTTTTATGTACACTATCGGTCAAAAGTTTGGGGTCAGTATGATTTTTAAATGATTTAAAATAAGCTTATCCTGCTCAACAAAGCGGCATTTATTTCAGCAAAAATACAGTACAGATTGTAAAATTGTGAAATGTTATAGCACTATAAAATAACTGTTCAAAAGTAGTTTATAATTTATTTAAATCATTTATTCCAGTGATTTTAAAGATGGATTTTCAGCTTCATTACTCCACTCTTCAGAGTCACATGATCCTTCAGAAATCACTCTAACATTAATTATTATTGTTGTTGTTATTATTATTATTATTATTCATTCATTCATTCATTCATTTTCTTTTCGGCTTAGTCCCTTTATTATTCTGGGGTCGCCACAGCGGAATGAACCGCCAACTTATCCAGCATATGTTTTATGCAGCGGATGCCCTTCCAGCTGTAACCCATCACTGGGAAACATCCATACACACTCATTCACACACATACACTATGGACAATTTAGCCTACCCAATTCATCTTTACCACATGTCTTTGGACTTGTGGGGGAAACCGGGGCACCTGGAGGAAACCCACGCAAACATGGGGAGAACATGCAAACTCCACACAGAAACGCCAACTGACCCAGCCAAGGCTCAAACCAGCAACCTTTTTGCTGTGAGGCGAACATGCTACCCACTGCGCCACCGTGCAGCCCTATTATTATTATTATTGTTATTATTATTATTCATTCATTCATTAATTCATTTATTTTCTTTTCGGCTTAGTCCCTTTATTAATCTGGGGTCGCCACAGCGGAATGAACCGTCAACTTATCCAGCATATGTTTTACGCAGCGGATGCCCTTCCAGCTGCAATCCATCTCTGGGAAACATCCATACACACTTATTCACACTCATACACTACGGACAATTTAGCCTACCAATTCACCTGTACCCCATGTCTTTGGACTGTGGGGGAAACCGGAGCACCCGGAGGAAACCCACGCGAACGCAAGGAGAACATGCAAACTCCACACAGAAACGCCAACTGACCCAGCCGAGGCTCGAACCAACGACCTTCTTGCTGTGAGGCGACAGCACTACCTACTGCGCCACTGCGTCACCTATTATTATTATTATTAATAATAGTAATAAAAGCAATAATGACTCGAGTAATAATTTAATTTGAAACTATATACAATTAGTAATAAATAAATATTTAATAAATAAGTATTTAACAATTTAACATTTTTTTTTTACATTTAATAAAATGCTGATAAACAAAATATTTTTCTTTAAAAAGAAACATGAAAAAAAAAAAAAAAAAACTGACCGGTAGTGTAGGTACATATAGTTAATGTCACTCAATAAAAGTGGGACATATTTCCCCCTAATATTACATTCAATATGTAAACACTGATTTAAATTATTAAACAATTCATTTGTTTACGCACTGAAGTGGTTCATCATGAACTTTGGTTTATTATATGATGTCATGTTATGAACTGTGAAACTTGACAACTGATAACATCAACATGCATCCAAAACAGGTACATGTCATGCAGTGCATTTAGTAATTCTCTAAATAGTCTATATTACGATGCATGAAAGAACTGCATAAAAATAAGAGAATAAAGAGCTAAATGTGACCACAATTTTTGGAAATTGAGATTTATTCATCACCTGAAACTGAATAAATGAGCTTTCCATTGATTTGTGGTTGATATATGGTAAATGATTAGGATAGGATAGTAAAATATTTCACATTTTATATTATATCTGTAATACTTCAAATACAGCAATTCAAAAAAATACACAACTTGAAAATCTGGAACCTGAGGGTTTAAAAAAAATCTAAACACTGAGAAAATCGCCTTAAAGGTTATCAAAATTAAATTCTTAACAATGTATGTCACTAATTAAAAATTACATTATGATAAGTTTAACAGAAGAAAATTTGCAAAATGTCTTAACGATCTTTAATTGATATTCTGATTTTTGTAATACAATAAAAAGTTTAATTTTGACATATTTTTAGCTATTCCTACAAATATACCCATGCATAAGACATTGCGACAGTTTTACATACACCCAGTGCTCCCCCCTAAAGTAACAACAAAAATCCACAACTCTCCAACAACTAGCAGGTTACCTTCTCCAGCACACTTTCAACAGCAGATGGCAGTCTTACTCTACTCAACCTGCTCGATTCATTTTACAGTAATTATATATAATTATATCACCTAAACCACTACAAATACAGGGTGCAGTGATGACAGCTTAAACAAGATTACATCCTGACATTAAGAGTGCAATGCATGTACACATCTCAGCGCACATAAATTACATGATCTCTAATGCAAGATTTTAATACGCCGTTATCACTTTACGTGATGAACATTATTCACAATATCTTCCGATTTAAATGTTGTTAGTTGTTATGTGTGAATCTGTAATGATCTGGTAACCTGGAAACCAAGATGTGTCTGGTCGAGGGAACGCATGTTTACGCTGGCAGAACACAAGGCTGCCAGGCAACTGCTTGGCGCGGATTGAATTTAGGATGCTCCGTAGGGGACAACCAGCCTCTGAACATCACGTTTAAAGAGAAGAATCGTGCCAGCATTAGAAAACTGTACCATAATTGTCTCGAAGATACTAAGGAGATTACAGAAGAGATAAATACAGACTTTATGTTTATAATGCGTCTTACCACATTCAGTAGATAATTCGAAAACTAATCTCCTGGGTCAAATGGAATTAATCCTGTCAGGCTTCTCACAGACAGACAGACAGACAGACAGACAGACAGACAGACAACAGACAGACAGACAGACAGACAGACAGACAGACAGACAGACAGACAGACAGACAGACAGACAGACAGACAGACAGACAGACAGACAGACAGAGAGAGAGAGAGAGCATTGTTTTTGTCTCACCTTGAAATCCTCGTCAATCAAGAAGTCGCAGCCAATTAGGTCAAAGTAACCAAGTTTGCAGTCCAGCTTGGCTTTGACAGCTTGAAAGCAGTGCATGATAATATGTTGCATCCTTTTCTGCAGAAATACAAAACGTTTGGTTAGAAATATGGAAACTGTAACAAAACAGAGTTCATATTCACCTGTCAAAAACGAGTTTCAAGATGAAATACTGGCCTAATTTAATATGTTTTTATTTGCCGATTCAGTTTCATCCTTTTCAGTATATTTGATGAGCTTCCCTTTTAATATTTCATATAGTCCCAAAACCGCTGGTGCCATGACAACAGTACATCTGCATGCTTTCAAGTAATTTGAATAAATCTACATGAGGCCATTACTTTAAAAAAAATACAGACATTTATGGGAAATTCCTTGTCAGATTAACATTTCCAGTTCATTTTATTTAATGGGAATTTATGTGAGTTATAAGCTATAAGATAGGCTTTTATTTTATGAATGTTTTTTTATCAACTGGTCTGCTTTTATAAAATAGTAGCCACACAATATGAACAGTAAAGGCAAATACAGTTGAAGTCAGAATTATTAAACCCCCTGAATTATTAGTCCCCCTGTTTATTTTTTTCCCCAATTTCTGTTTAGCTGTAAGATTTATTCAACACATTTCTAAACATAATAGTTTTAATAACTCATTTCTAATAACTGATTTATTTTATCTTTGTTATGATGACAGTTAATAATATTTAACTAGATATTTTTCAAGACACTTCTATACAGCTTAAAGTGACATTTAAAAGCTTTACCAGGTTAATTAGGTTAACTAGGCAGGTTAGGGTAATTAGGCAAGTTATTGTATAAGGATGGTTTCTTCTGTAGACTATCAAAAAAATATAGCTTAAAGGGGCTAATAATTTTGTCCTTTAAAAAATTAAAAACTGCTTTTATTCTAGCCAAAATAAAACAAATAAGACTTTCTCCAGAATAAAAAATATTATCAGACATACTGTGAAAATTTCCTTGCTCTGCTAAACATCATTTGGGAAGTATTTAAAAAAGAAAAGAAAATTGAGGGGGTGTTGGGGGCTAATATTTCTGTCTTCAACTGTATATGCACAAATATAAAATTGTTATCTGAATTTAAAAGATATATGTTTTTACACTAATTGTTTTGAGAAATGCATTAACTGTTGTGCAAATGTAAATAATGTTGTGAAAAATGCACCAAAGCCACTGAGGAAAACTGTAATGCATTTCTCAAAACAATTAGTACAAACAGCAAAACCTAGCTGATAACCTGCAAAAGCGTGTCACTTGCTCAAAATGGAGAGCTCATTCCTCAAAAGCAAGTATTGATGTCAATCAAAGTGTCAGTGTCATCAAGATGAAAAGTCCTGACACCATTGTTATGAACAAGACAGTCAAATGGCTTTGTCAGGTTTTCATTAAGACACTTTACACTGTACATTTATTTCAATGCAAAAGTCAGATTTTGGTGACACTTCCTGAAAATGCTCAACACAGCACTATATACTATTAGCACAGCCATTTGAAAACTACAGTAAAGTTAGACATCACTGCATTTAGTGAGGTATCTGAGTACAAGACACTGAATATGTATGTTTCACAAAGTTACTGCATTTGCTCTTTGCAATTCTAATTTATTCACAGAATTGTGCAAAAGAATAAATAGACCCTTATTTACAACAAACATAAACTTTCTTTGGGTAGAGCTGTGCACAACTGTAAACAATATTGCAGCACATATTGGAACTGAACCTACAGCATACACAGGTCTGTAAATCATTCATCAAATTGTTCATTTTAGAAGACATTTTCAGGAAAAAAAAAGATTTAAATTTTGTATAAAATTTGCTTGACAGATTTTGATAACTAGTTCAATATTTTTGTATGTAATGACTCAAGTAATGAAATGAGGACTATTAGTTTTATATCGAATGACTATTCAGCATTCACAAGTTTAGTTAATTTTGACTGACATGACATAAGCAAAATGATAATGTTAGAAACAGCAGAGTTGTATGAAAGCAATTAATGCATATCCAAAAGTATTATCCAAATGACTAATTGTTTTGAGAAAGGCATTAACTGTTGTGCAAAGTGTTGTGAGAAATGCACCAAAGCCACTGAGAAAAACTAATAAATTCATCCATTCATTTTATTTTCAGCTTAGTCCCTTTATAAATCTGGGGTCGCCACAGCGGAATGAACCACCAACTTATCCAGCATATGTTTTGCGCAGCGGATGCCCTTCCAGCCGTAACCCAACACTGGTAAACACCCACACACTCTTGCATTCACAAACATACACTATGGCCAATTTAGCTTACCCAAATTAACCTACAGTATACCGCATGTCTTTGGACTTGTGGGGGAAACCGGGGCACCCGGAGGAAACTCATGTGAACATTGAGAGAACATGCAGACTCCACACAGAAATGCCAACTGACCCAGCCAGGGCTTGAACCAGCGACCTTCTTGCTGTGAGGCAATTGTGCTACCCACTGCGCCACCGTGTCACCCCGCTTAATAAATAAATCTATACAAATATTTATAACATCTTTGATGTGTGAGAGAATATGCAACTCACTGTAAAAGGACCCAGTGCCCAATCTTTGGGGAGACCTTTTGGCAGCATGTATGTCTCATTGATGTAGGCATTGAAGTGCTCCATGGACCAAACGGTCTCCTCTTTTAGAAAGCTGTAGAGAGGATTTTTCTTCTGCATGTACTGAAACAAAAGAGAAACTTTAGTAACAGCAAGAATACAAGCAGTATGGTTATTAATAATATTTAAGCTTTAAAACATACAAGATCTTACTTGATTGGTCAAGTGCGCTGTGATGTTGTCAGAGTTTGGGTCATAAGGGTTACATGTCAGTCGGATGTAACCATGACGAAAAAACACCATGTATGGCTGGGTGCAGGCTATCAGAAAATATGACCTCACATCAAATTTCCGGCCTTTTAGTAGCAAAGGGTTTTGGATATACCTTAAAATTTACAAAAAACATTTACATTTATCAAAACATTTATATGTGTGTGTGTGTTATATTTTAATATACAACACAATTATGTTTTATATAGAAATGAATGAGATTAAAAAAATAAAATAATAATATTATTATTAAGATTAGCTTTTATTCTGTTAATCGTTAGTAACTTTGCCACTACAAGTCAGCTAGCAGTTATTAGAGGATTAGAATAGGTTATTAGTAGGTCCCGAGAGAATTTGCGGACATTTTTGCTATAACAGTACAGAATTTAGTAAACCCTTGTCACTGGGGCAGTACCTTTTTATGGAACAGAATTGTACCTTAAGACAAAGAAACACATTTGTACCATTGCAGTTTGTACCAGGACATGATTTGTATCAGGGAAAACCAAAATGTACCTCTGGTTTTTAAAAGCTGCAGATACAATATTGTATACCTTCATCAAAGGTAGAGAAATTATATTTTAACCATTTTGATTATAGCACACATGTCGTTAAAGATGGTGATTGGTCATGAAGCAAAATGTATCTACACTGTAAAAAATATATGTTAATTAACAATTTCCGTATTTTATGTTTTCCATTTATTTACGGTTGTGAATTGCATTATGGGATGTTGATCTCTTTAAAAAATAATCTATAGAGAAATGAATCTGTAAAATAGCAGAAAATCTACTGGCAGCTTATTACAAGGTTTTTGCAGCATAATATAAAAGACCAACCCAGACATTCGTTCATTCATTCATTTTTTTTTCGGCTTAGTCCCTTTATTAATCTGATGTCGCCACAGCGTAATGAACTGCCAACTTATCCAGCACATGTTTTACTGTGTGCTGCCAGCCGCAACCCAACACTGGGAAACAATGTTGTTTCACTCTAACACCCACACACTCTTGCACACGCTCACATACACTATGGCCAATTTAGCTTATTCAGTTCACCTGTACAGCATGTCTTTGGACTATGGGGAAAACCAGAGCACCTGGAGGAAACCCATGTAAACACGTGGAGTACATGCAAACTCCACATAGAAATGCCAACTGACCCAGCCGGGGCTTGAACCAGTGACGTTCTTGCTGTGAGGCGATTGTACCCATTGCGCCACCGTGCTGCCCCCAACCCAGACCATATATCACTTTAAACTATTAAAAATGTTCATAAAAGTCACTTTTTCCAACTTTTTAAGGTTAAGAATTGTCAGAAAAAAGGTCAAGGACTCATAATGCGATACAAAAGCAAAAATAAAAAAACATGAATTACAAAATACGGAAAACTGTTAATATGCAGATATTTTATACAGTGCAGATGTGTTATTTTGTCCTCAACACAACAAGAATTGAGCATTCACAATAGCGTAATATTACAAAGTGATTATTGTTATAAACCTTCTGTGGTCTGAACCCTACATAAATGGTTGCAGGAACTACAAAACTTGTTAAGATGTTTCAGAAAGCAATGAACAGAGAAAAAAATGTGTCATTGCTACAAGAGGAATGACAACTGAATGAAAAAAGAAATGAATGAATGAATGAATGAATGAATGAATGAATGAATGAATAAATGATTGAACGAACGAACAGATGAAAGAACGAATGACCTATCAAATGTGTTAGATATCCTATGACTGGATAGATTCATTAAAAAAAACTCAGTCTGACTATTGAGCCTGACTTTGACTTTCAGCTACAAATAACAGGGTACAAGTTGTGTGTATTTCAGCCTTCCCTCTATAGAGTGAAAAGAGTTGAACAAAGACATCAATCTCTTTTTAGCTGATGTCTGTGGTCATGAATTCAGAAGAATTATAGGACAGTGAAACTGCAACTTACAGTATGATCACATTTAATTAGAGCTTCACTCACCGCTGAACAATCCGAGCTTGTGGTGCATTGAAAGGTGACTTCCTGTTGGACTTCCTGTTGGACTGCAGCTCTGTTGTGTTCTGCAGTTTTTCTCTGTAAGCGGTGATGTCTTCTGGTCGCAGAAGGAAAATCCCACGACCCTGGTTGAGACCGGTCGGCTTGCAGATCCACATGTTGTATTTATCACTGCTTGATTCTAAAGACAACATCAATTTAACATTTATTACTTGATGGTTTAGTACTTCTAGTCATGGGAAATTGTATACACACTATAGTTTGAGACCAGTAAGAGTGTCGGTCACATTTTATTTTGATGGTCAGTTTGTTGAATTTAAGTTAAATTGCTTCTACATGCCAACTAATTCTCAATAGATTATAAGTAGACTCTTAGGTTGCGGTTATGGGTAGTGTAAGTTGACATGTATTTGCAAAGTTTCTAGTCAGTTTAATATCTGTTGAAGAAGCAGTATCAACAGATATTTAGCAGACAATCCACTAATACTCAAATGGACCTTCAAAATAAAGTGTTACATGATTTTCTTTTTGATTGATTAATTGAATAATAGACTGAATGACTTTTTAGCGATAGAATGAAATTCACACAATTATTCATTAACACTATATCAAATTGATCAAAAGTGTCATTAAAGTCATTCATAATGTTAAAGGAAGGAAGGAATTATGTTCTTTTGGAATTCTGTAGAAAAATATTAGGCAACACTAACAACGTGTTTTCAAAATTGATCATACATGAGCAAATCTCTAAATAATGAGATGCCAAAGGTATACCTACATTCTTTTTTAACATATTAAATATTTGTATAAAAACATTAAAATATTGTACATGCCCCAAATGTTTGTACAGTATAAACAGTATATATGTATCTACTATGTTTCCTTATATACAGTGCTCAGCCTAAATGAGTACACCCCATTTTGAAAATGAATATTTTCTATATATTTCTCAGTGAATATGGGTTATATATATTGGTGCATTTGAACAAAACATATTTATTAATCAGATATATTTATTAAAGAAATATTTTTGTCACAGAACATCTTTAGAAATGGAAAGATAATATTTAAAATCATGCAAAATATTGCAAAAATAAATTACAAACTACAACATTTCAACAAAACTGCATATATTTTTTATTTCTCTTGATTTTCGATATTTTTTAATTTTTTATTTAATATTTTTCCCTAACATATGCATTTGGGCTGCTAATTTAAACCATTATCATACGTTATTTTGTTAGATTAGCTCCAGATTTGGCTTCAGTACTGACTAAATATATGCACAAATATAATAGTGTAAAGCTTCCTATAGAAAATATGAATTTAAACGAGAGATTTGTAGGGGGTGTTCTCATACAGTGCATGTGGAAAATATTCATAGAGCTTCATTTTTTCCACATTTTCCACATCTACACACAATACCCCATAATGACAATGTGAAAAAAGTTTTTTTGAAATTGTTGCAAATTTCTTAAAAATAAAAAACCTGAAAAATCACATGTACATAAGTATTCACAGCCTTTGCTCAATACTTTGTTGATGCACCTTTGGCAGCAATTACAGCCTCAAGTCTTTTTGAATATGATGCCACAAGCTTGGCACACCTGTCTTTGGGAATTTTTGCCCATTCCTCTTTGCTGTATCTCTCAAGCTCTATCAGGTTGGATGGTAAGCGACGGTGTACAGCCATTTTCAGATCTCTCCAGAGATGTTCAATAGGATTTAGGTCTGGGCTCTGGCTGGGGCCCTCAAGGACATTCACTGAGTTGTTGTGAAACCCCTCCATTGATATTTTGCCGGTGTGCTTTGGGTCATTGTCCTGCTGGAAGAGGAACCGTCGCCCCAGTCTGAGGTCAAGAGCACTCTGAAGCAGGTTTTCATTCAGGATGTCTCTGTACATTGCTGCATTCATCTTTCCCTATATCCTGACTAGACTTCCAGTTTCTGCTGCTGAAAACATCCCCACAGCACGATGCTGCCACCACCATGCTTCACTGTAAGGATGGTATTAGCCTGGTGATGAGCGGTGCATGGTTTTCTCTTCAACGTAACACCTGGCATTCATTTCAAAGAGTTCGATTTTAGTTTCATCAGACCAGAGAATTTAGTTTCTTATGGTCTGAAAGTCCTTCAGATGCCTTTTGGCAAATTCCAGGAGAGGAGAGGCTTCTGTCTGGCCACTCTACCATACAGGTCTGATTGGTGGATTGCTGCGCAGATGGTTGTCTTTCTGTAAGGTTCTCCTCTATCCACAGAAGATCGCTGGAGCTTAGACTGAGTGACCATCGGGTTATTGATCACCTCCCTGACTAAGGCTCTTTTCCCTCGATCACTCAGCTTAGATGGCCGACCAGCTATGGGAAGAGTTCTGGGGTTCCAAACAGCTTCCTCTTATGAATGTGCTCATTAGAACTTTCAGAGCAGCAGAAATTTTTCTGTAACCTTCCCCAGCCTTGTGCCTTGAGACAATCCTGTTTTGAACGTCTACAGACAATTCCTTTGTCTTCATGCTTGGTTTGTGCATTGACATGCACTGTCAACCCTGGGACCTTATATAGACAGGTGTATGCCTTTTTAAATCATGTTCAATCAACTAAATTTACCACAGGTGAACTCCAATTAAGCTGCAGAAACATCTCAAGAACGATCAGTGGAAACAGAATGTACCTGAGCTCAATTTAGAGCTTCACAGCAAAGACTGTGAATACTTACAGTTGAAGTCAGAATTATTTGCCCCCTTTTGAATTTTTTTTTCTTTTTTAAATATTTCCCAAATGATGTTTAACAGAGCAGGGAAATTTTCACAGTATGTCTGATAATGTTTTTCCTTCTGAAAAAATGTCTTATTTGTTTTATTTCGACAAGAATAAAAGCAGTTTTTAATTTTTTTAAAGCCATTTTAAGGACAAAATTATTAGCCCCTTTAAGCTAATTTATATTCGATAGTCTACAGAACAAACCATCATTATACAATAACTTGCCTAATTACCCTAACCTGCCCAGTCAACCTAATTAACCTAGTTAAGCCTTTAAATGTCACTTTAAGCTGTATAAAAGTGTCCTGAAAAATATCTAGTAAAATATTATTTACTGTCATCATGACAAAGATAAAATAAATCAGTCATTAGAGAAGAGTTTTTAAAACTAATATGATTAGAAATGTGTTGAAAAAAATCTTCTCTCCGTTAAACAGAAATTGGGGGAAAAAATAAACAGGAGGTCTAATAATTCAGGGGGGCTAATAATCCTGACTTTAACTGTATGTACATGTGATTTTTCAGGTTTTTATTTTTAATAAATTTGCTTATTTCCCATCATCCTTATGGGGTATTGTGTGTAGAGTTTTGAGGAAATAAATGAATTTAATTCATTTTGGAATAAGGCTGTAACATAAAAAAATGTGGAAAAAGTGAAGCGCTATGAATACTTTCCAGATGCACTGCTGAGCATTGTATCTCCATACAGTATACATGCATACAACATGATGTAACATTTTACCGTTAAAGAAAGCCTCTCTCTCATCTTTCATATCCATACGGAAAGTAACAGGGAAAAAATCCTCAAGCCTCATTCTCCTGCAAAATGTAAACAATTATTGTAAACAAAAAAAAAATCTAATAATTATATTAAAGTTTGTTTCTTGGCATGATCACAAATTGTTTATATTCTAAAATATTATTATTATTATTATACTATTATGACTATAATTAAATACTTTATTGTTATAATATTGTTAAATAATAACTTTTATCTGTAACTTTGGTATTTGATTAAATGATAATAATGATAAAAAAGAAAAACAGATATAGATATTAAATGGTATATTATATTTTAACCTGTTTCCATGTCCATAGTTGACCTTACTGCTGAATCTGTCATACTCCCGCAGGCTGTTCAGAAGGCCTATCTTAGTAGTCAAGACCTTATTGTTTGGTATCTGGTAAAGCAACTGGTAACCTGTATAAAAATAAACAGACAAAGTGAAGAAGGTTTTTTCATGACTGCTGTTAAGTTGACATATTGAAAAGATCACCTGCTCTGAAGCGGTAGTAGGTAGCAGGTGATTTAGTTTCACACCACTTGAGCTTGTAGTCCATCCTGGTCTTGTCATAAATGCGCTGCCAGCCTCGACTCTCACAATATGAAACAACTCTAAATATCAGATCAGACCAACATATATTTGTCATATATGAAAAGATTTCAGAAATATCTGATAAATTCTCAAGAAGTAGCTAGTTTGAGTCCTAAATAAGAGTAACAGTTTTGGTGATATATAAAACCATTTTACTTTTAATAAATTAATTCTAGCAATGCCTGCAAACGTGAAATGTTTTAGGGTGATTCTCTATGATAATAATAATAATAATAAGGCAAACCCCACTAATAATAATAATAATAATAATAATAATAATAATAATAATAATAATAATAATAATAATAATAATAATAATAATAATAATAATTAGATGTGTTACCTGATTTGGTTGGCTTGTTTCATATAAAACAATTAAAAAATATATGTTTTATTTAAAAATATTTTATACTTATATAAAATAAATACATTCAAAATCACTGCTATATTTTTTAATCACTGGCCACTGACAAATATTCAATGTTTTGACCAATATTGTCACTCATGGATCTACTGCAGACTAAAGACATAACAAAGACCAAGACAAGCATTCAAACTGCTGTTCCCACAAGCCATTGATTTCTGTAAATCATACCCTTGAAAAAAATCACTACTCCCAAACAGTCAGTATGTAAGTAAAAAGGTTTGATTTACTCACATGGAGGCCCCATTTTTTCCACCAAAGAAGAAGAAGGGTCCAGGGCCCCGTGGCTCTTCGAGACGCTTGTCTCTGTCCTTCTCAACAACTGAGATGCTCACTGAACATTTACAAACACAAAGACATTTGAAGTAAGTGAATTTCACTTTCTAAACATAATACATGGACTGTTTTTTATTTTTTATTACATACAGAGACATGCAATGTAAACTTGATGGAAATGTGCTAATGAGGCTGTGTTGTTCAGAGTTGCACAAATGAAAGACATATGATCCAACCAAGTGTTAATCGAAGTTAATCTCACCTCATTTTGCTGAACCATGAGAGCATGCCTGACTGGACTTAACCCAGTATCATGTTGTCTAGTTTGTTAACTGGCGCCGAGTCAATACAGTAATTGCTGATTAGTCATTCTACAATTACTGTAGCATTTTAGTTTTCAAAAATATCAATGCTATATAGTTTCTTTATGTGATTATTTTTATGCAAACTATTAAATTAAAATTGCATAACTTTTATAAACTGATCTGAAATATATTTTATTTACATTTAAAAATGTTTTATTTATTATTTACATATTGTCATCGGTATACAATAGTAGTAGTATAGTAGTAGTAATGGTTGCAGTAGTAATAATAATATTAATAATTTATTATTGTTGTCATTTCATAATTAAAAATGTGTAAATATACTGTATATGAAACGTTATATCACAAGACTATATATGCACAATTTAAATGCATTTATTGTGCTAATTTTTACATAAAATAATAATAATAATAATTTATCGCCACAGCGGAATGAACCGCCAAACTTATCCAGCATATGTTTTATACAGCAGATGCCTTTCCACCTGCAATCCATCACTGGGAAACATCCATACACACTTATTCACATGTATGTGACACTACGGTCAATTTAGCTTACCCAATTCACCTATACTGCATGTCTTTGGACTTGTGGGGAAAACCCACACGTACAGCGGGAGAACATGCAAACTCCACACAGAAATGCCAACTGACCCAGCCAAGGCTTGAACCAGCGACCTTCTTGCTGTGAGGCAATTGTGCTACCCACAGCTCTACTGTGACGCCAATAATAATAATAATACAGCTGTAAAATAATAACACTATTAATGTTTAAAATTTTTCGGGAATTTTTTTTTTCATTTTATTTAATATTTTCCATTTATTTATTACAATAGATTAAATATAATTAGAATTTTTGAGGGCAATATTACCTCTAACAATAAGAAGAATAACATTGAGGTATAATTAAGTTATACTTTTGTTGAATCGCGCTATTATAAGCTTTCTGTCTTTTCTCTGATGTGGAGTTTATGGCCTCATGGGGGCAGCCATGCTGAGATCAACCAAAGCCTCCACACTGCATCCCTTTATTAATGGACAACATTTACCCGCTGAACAAATAAATCACAGCTAACCGCTAATAATCTACTATTATCTAAAATAAGATGAAAGTAATACACAAGCTACAGTACACACTCCATGAGTGTCTCCCCATCTACAACAACACATATCCTCTCACACACCTGGTAGGGCTCCATCTATAGATTTGACCCGTCTCCTCCTCCGTGTCTCCTTGTTCTTCTCCCTCTGGATTTCAGCTCTATGTTCTTGTTGCATCTCCATGACCTGAAGCTCATCACTGAATGGGTTGCTCTTCTTCACCTCATCTGACTGGCCCTGGTCGTCTATCGTCTGCTGTGTGTCCCGTCTGTGTCCGGTGTGCCGACAGGGCTCAACCCAGCTCTCAGATGACATCACGGTCACTCCCCTCCAACCAGCCCAAGTCTAATGGAAAACAACATAGATTTAACACCATTGCTGCCCGACTGACCTCAGTGGTGCTAGTGACCCCAAAAATAACTTTAGATATCCATGGCTACATTTTAACTTAGTATTTATTTGTGGTCACTGAAAATAAAACTAACCTTGAAAACACAGAAGCAAACTATTATTTGGTTTAGTCAAAGTCAAAGATTGTGCAGTCAGTGTAATAAAATACTGTACAGCCATTCATTTTTTCCCCCAAATAAAATATTGTATGTCATCAGGGAAATTATTATGTGGGATGTATTACAAGAAACATTATACACTATAAAAAATGTCTCCCTTCAAAATCATACAAAAAGAAGCATAAAATAATTCAATTCAATGACAGAATGCATCCTTGATCACTGTTAGCTTCTTCTCTGTTAAATGATGTCGCTTCCGAGACATAGCCTTAAACGGATATTGCATGAATTTCATGTTAAATTTAATGCAAATGTGACAGGACTGACAAAAACATGGAGACAATTGTACATTTATTTGTATTATATATTTGTAGTATTTATTTGTAGAATTTATTTATAATTTCATGTTTTTAATCAATTGATGTGAATGATAACAACTTAAACTTGTTATTTCTGAATTATTTTTTCTTCTAAATAACTGTTTTTATGATAACAAAACTACTAAAGCTGTAGGTTCAATGGGGCTGAAGACAAGGTCACAGACAGCGTTTGTACATTTGTAAAGTGTTTTTAATAAAGAAAAAAATCTGAGAACCAAAATGAATGACAAATTCCTTTACAGAACAACTCAGAAAAATCAACCATCAGTCCATTTTAGAAATTATTGGGATGAAATACTTTTTATTCACTGTATTTATGTTTTTATTTCAGGGACAGAAAATGTACGATTCTGGTAGAATGTCCCATGTATACATAATTGTATACTATAATATACATAATTGTATTAATTATGTTCATATATGAACATATCCCTCCTTCAGAATATAGTAACACAACCTAATAACATGCAACAAAACAAAACACTTAATAAAACACTGAACTGTCAAATATGTTTTTTGAACGTCTTTAAATTACAAAAAAAAAAAAAAACACTTTATGAGGGCAAAAAACAAACAGACAAACAAACAAATAAACAAGCAAACAAACAAATTAAAAAAAACTCCAAATTGACAGGTTGCCTGCAGTGTCTTGCATTTAATCACACCAACTTGAGAAGACAAATAACTTAAGATATCTATAGCTATATACATCTTTATTTCTAAAGGAAAAATGTGTCAGTGCGGTAGGAAATACTATCTTAAATCAAAAGGGAAACATACTGTGAACCTCACCTTCAGATGTTTTCTTGATTAAATGTGGCAATAACCCCTACACGACACCGGTGGACGTTAAGTGAACTGCACCCAGCAACTTATTGCTCGTGCACACGTAACGTACATTAGGCCTACTGTACAAGAGAATGAAGGTAATGCAACTTCCACTCGAGGTATACTTTCCTTTTTTGTAGTAAACAAACCAATAATGAACATCCAAAAGGCGTTTTGAGAAGGACGTTTGTAAATGTATGTGCTGCACACTAAATAAACAGAAGATGACAGCAGTAAGAATTTAACTGTAATCAAACTATGATGTTTGCAGAAGCAATCAGCATCGTATCGACAGATAAGGTAATTAAAACTATACACATTTGAAAGTTTTCAAACTACGTTTGAGATTTATAGACTATATATTTGTATGAGTGTCTTTTACATTACGATACATAACGTCTCTCGACATCTTGAATATTACTTTAGGAGCACGCCCTACCGTCACATTTGTTTTTCCAGGCAGAAACAGCCCGAGTCCTTTACACATAACTTAGGCCTAAAAATCAGCGGCTTTATAGATAACCAAAGGAAGTTGATTTAGCAAGTTCCGGTAAAACTTATATGAAAATTCGTACATAAAAAACTAACTTGTACAACTTACTGACTTACTTACTTGCATATATTTAAGTAAAGAAGGCTTGTTTCTCATATCAGTGTAGTCTACTATGATTTAAGAAGGTTAAGCAAGTTGTTAAAAAAAAACAAATCAATCTGAAATAATTTTTAAGTGCGTTATTTTACATTACTTAGCCATAAATTACAGCATAAGCCAACATGAACTGATGAACTGATCAGTATCCTATATTTTGACACGTTTTGATATTTATATTTAATGAAAATACAATTCTTAACTGGTTGTTAATTTTACTTCAAAGCACTTAATGTTAACACACAGAATGTATGATACGTATTGTTACCTAATGTTGACAAAGAAAACAATACCATTTGACATAAACTTAACACTTTTTTTTGAGAAAATATTAATGTTATGCTAAAAAATATAAATAGAGCACATCATGGCCTTTTAGGACAGTAGGTATTTAACCAAAGAAAGAAAATCTTGAAATATTTAAGCTGTGATCTATTAACTTAGCAGCTACTTTGAATTTAGTAACTTCAGTTTTGATTAAACTTACGCTGGTTGGAGATCACAAAAAAAGTCTATTCTTCTGTTCCTCTTTTCAAAAAGCTCCTGTCTCCACTGGGAACATTTTAACTGGCTGTGTTCGTATGATATAATTGTTTATTCAGTCCATGTACTCAACTGACTTTTGGAGCATGAATGCTAACTTAGTGCTGAACTAGCGAGGCAATGTAAACAACTACTAGTTACCAAGGAAATGCGTGTCTTAGCAACAGCTTCAACTGGACTGGAGGTTAGAATCTCAGAACAAAGGAATCACTCCAGGAAACGATTCCCAGTATTTCCAGCCTAACGCTATTCATTATTAATTGTCCTACACATCACTGTTTTGGCATTACTGTAATGCGAGAATGTATTTTCAACCACAATGAGTTAAGTGCACAGACGCCGCTTGTTTTATCTCTCTTAAGCTATTGTGTTTAATTAGGTGTAAAATAATATTAGCCACAGGGAAATTAGATCTATTGGTTAATACAAAAACAAAACACACTTAATCCTTACTGGTTCTTGTTTTCTTATGTTATTGTATGACATATACTACTTTCAAAATGGATCAATGTTCCATAAAAAGCTTTTAGTCAATGACTTTAATTGTTCAGCTTGTATAAAGCCTGTCTCTATGTTTTCAGGTTTGTGTTGTCATGAGTAACACAAAGGTAAAACATCAAAGATAAACCTTCAATAAATATCAATCCCAAACACACCTGTCTCTATGCAATTACCCTAAAAAGAAAGGTGGACGTTAAAAAGGTCAGACACATATCTTATTTACATTTTAATTCAATAAAACACTATATAAGTTTTTTCTTCTTCTGTAAAATAGTTGTCAAGTGCTTTATATAACACAGTTTTTTGTTCACATTGCAAACATATCATCAGTTATAAGATAACATTTTCATGCATCAGAACAATAAAAGTGTAAAATATTTTAAAATTTAGTAGTTTTTACATGCATTAGAATGTGCCCTCTTTGCAGTTTTCATCATATATTTTTATTAGGATTTGCAGAAGACAGCTTATAAAGCGTCATTTTGTGATAATAGTTTATACAACAAATAATCATTTCAGGCATATTTAGAACAAAAAATATTTGATCACATATTTAGTCTTTTACTGTGACAATATCTATTTCTTGTGGTACGATATATAGCAACGTTTATTGCGATAAAAATATTATTGTAATTTTAAGACAACGGTGACACTATAATAGCATCATAATACAAGTACACTCTTTCAAAGAACACATAATATTTTATTCTTAAGAATATTTCATTTAATTATAGTCATTTTAACAATTTAATAATTAGGCATTTGAATTAGAATGTGAAAAGCAGCACTTGTGAAAACACATATCCTAAATAAATAAATAAAAAAAAATAATAATAATTAATGTTAACAATAATGTCTAAGGTAAAAAGAACTAGAAAAAAGTAACAGATCTGGAAAAAAAAAAAAATCAATTTCTGCAAAACTGTTGCAAACAATTTATATGTGTTGAATTTAAACAAACAAATTAAACTTAGTAATGTTCAACTTTGTTTGTTTAAATTCAGCCCCCCCCCAAAAAATGTTTACAATCACTTAACGTAATTTTTTTTTGTAAATTAAAGGAATCATCTTTGAATAATTTTTGTCAGTCATCAGGCACCCATATGAAAATATACACTGTAAAACCCAAAAAGTTAAGGTAACTCAAACCATTTGAGGAAACCGATTGCAACAAACCATTTAAGTTCAAAAACAAATCCAAATGAGTACTGTGAACTTAATCCATTTGAGCAAAAGAAGCAATTTGAGCACAGTAAAACCCGTTATATGCAGAGAACTCAAACCAACTGAGTACTGTAAAACCCAATAAGTTAGGGCAACTCAAACCGTTTGAGGAAACCCATTGCAACAAACCATTTGAGTTAAAAAAAAAACCTAATCTATATGAGTACTGTGAACTTACTCCATTTAAGTTAACATAATGAGGTATTTAATTAACTCATTACCTTCAACACTGAGTTCAAAACTTTTCAAATGAGTAGAATTAACTTTCAGTCAATTTTGAGTTAACTACACTTATTTCATTTGATAAAGTGACTGTTAAGTTTTACAGTGTACTATAAAAATTACTATAGTGTTTTTGAACCATACTGACACTGAAACCTCTAATTAAGATAGAGAGGCTGCGCAATCAGCTAAAATGTGGTTAGAATTGTTTTTATGTATGGGTGATATATATTGCATCATCAAAAATGACTGAGGACATGTCCACGTCTTGTGCAATAAGTCGATATGTTGATTATTGTGACAGGCCTTGACATAATAAAGGACAGATTAAGATAACCTGTGTATGCACTACAGTGCTGCTCAAAAAGAATTATTTATCTTTTTTTTTTTTTGTCTTTTTAAATATTTATTTATATTTTATATTTTGCCTCTATCCATCAAACCACCTGTTTCTTTCTTCATTTGTCAACAAGATGGTTTTAATAATTTATTATAGAATTAAATCTAGTATGATCTCTTTTAAATATTTTAAAAAGTACACATTTCAATTTTATATAAATCTATCTGTACACTGAATGACCATTTTCAACCAAATTGGATAAGAACACAAAAAAGGGTGTCTATAATAATTATTTATTTCATGTGTTATATATCAATAGCTACTAGTCTTTTTTTACCTAGCCAAAATTTCAGGGTGTTTTGCAGAAAGTGTAAAAATTATTGCTCTTTATAACAACTAACTTTGAAAGACACACACAGACACCAGTGGCAGTTAACTGTAATCCCACTCCTGACACTCATCTGACACCCCTCGAAACCCCCACCTCCAAACCTATAGTTTCTGCTAGGTCTTGACCATTAGCTAGAATCCCGTGTGATTAAACATTCATGGAGGAAAAAACTGACCCAAACTATATCCATTTCAAACATCATTCATATATATGCATACTGTACAGCAGAATTATGAGCCCTCCTGTGAGTTTTTTATTCTTCTTCAAACACAGAACTGACCACTGTTGTGCAATAACTTTCCTAATTAACCTAGATAAGCCTTTAAATTGCACTTACACTAGTATCTTGCAAAATAACTAGAGAAATATTAGGTACTGTCATAAACGTGATAGCAAAATAAATTAGTTATTAGAAATTAGTTATTAAAACTATTATGTTTAAAAATGTGTTGAAAAAAATGCAAGAATTAAATGTAGAACAATGTAGAGTTCTAATGTAGAACAAATTCTGA
The DNA here is from genome assembly GCA_903798195.1 of Danio kyathit. Lineage (NCBI taxonomy): Eukaryota > Metazoa > Chordata > Actinopteri > Cypriniformes > Danionidae > Danio > Danio kyathit. The sequence goes on along the minus strand of LR812541.1, from coordinate 27,637,397 downwards.
CCCACATGAAAAATACTATAGTTATTCATAGTAAATATTATAATGTTATCGAACCATATTATAGTAAAGTACTTGAATTTGTTGTGGAAATTCCATAGTTTTTATGGTAAAACAACAACTATAGTAATATAGACAAATGACCCAATACTGTAGTTTTCTTCAACTACTATAGGATATATATTATACTATAATACACCAATTTAGTGTATAACTCTAAAAGATAAAGTATACTATGGTATTTATTACAGTTTATCTGCTATATCATTAATAATAATAACAATTCCTTACATTTATATAACGCATTCCTAGGTACTCAAAGTTGGGGGGAATCTCCCCATCCACCACCAGTGTGCAGCATCCACTTGGATGATGCGATGGCAGCCATATTGTGCCAGACTGCACACCACACACCAGCCATACCTGTCAACCATAAAAAAAAAAAAAATTTGTTTCATTGTAAATAAACTTCTGAAATGATCAGTAATACATTTTTATTATTATTTACAAAGGATATAATAATTAGTATACATTAGAAAAAGCTGCAAATAAATTAGCAAACAGTTCAGCTCATTAATACTATTAGCTATTATAAAGAAATAGAATCAAGTTATCAAATCTCATCTTTTCTTCACTGTATAATTTAAACATTCTGATTAAAGAGCAGCGAATTAATCTCTCATTTAGATTTTTTTGGTTTGATTACATTAAATAACAGAGCTGTCACTTTAAAACTGCATATATCTATATTGAAAGCATTTGACTGTTTTCCTAACTGTTTATGCTCATTTAAGACAAAATTTGTTGTGTTTAAAAAAAACACAACAAGATCGGCATGTCTAGATGTTGTTATTATTATTATTATTCATTCATTCATTTATTTTATTTTTGGCTTAGTCCCTTTATTAATCTGGGGTCGCCATAGCGGAAAGAACCGCCATTCTTCTTCTTCTTCTTCTTCTTCTTCTTCTTCTTCTTCTTCTTCTTCTTCTTATTATTATTATTATTATTATTATTATTATTATTATGTGTATATGTCTGTTTAAACATGCACCCAAAACCCAGTGTCCACTTGAGCTCAGCATCAAATCACGTACGTACAGAATCCGCTTGGGAAACAGCGTCTATTATCACTATGGACCGCATCAGCTGACAGTCATGCATCTTTATATATGAACTGACTTGAGGATTGCATAGGGGCAATGGCGCCTGTAATCAAAAGGAAATGAATCGCGTTTTTATGTTGATTCCAAAGTGTTTCCATGCCTAAATAAAATGAAAGCACAGAACCGAATCACATTTAAGAGCAAGGGCCGCCCCTGGTGGTTCGGCAGTATGGGTTGCATATAGGGAGGATCGGCTCTTCTCAGAAAGATAAAAAATACGGGAGAAATACGGGAAAATACCTTTACGGGATGACAGCGGGATAGAACTGTAAAATACAGGAGAATCCCGGGAAAAACGGGAGGGTTGACAGGTATGACACCAGCTGGTGGAGAGGAGACAGAGTGATGAAGCCAATTATGATATGGGGATGATTAGGAGGCCATTATGACCAGGTTTAAACCCCTACTCTTTTTCAAAGGACATTCTGGGATATTTAATGACCACAGAGTGTCAGGACCTCGGTTTGAATGTCTCATCCGAAAGACGGCGTTCACCGAGCAGTATAGAGTCCCCTTCACTATACTGGGGTATTAGGATCCACACAGACCGCAGGTTGAGCGCCCCCTGCTGGCCTCACTAAGACCAGTTCAGGCAGCAAACAAGCTTTCCCATGTGGTCTCCCATCGAGGTACTGACCCTGCTTAGCTTCAGTGGGTGACCATGTGAGAGTTGCAGAGAGCTAGCTGCCGGCCATTAGTTATGTAAATACTAAAATATATCATATGGTTCAAAAACACTGTAGTATTTACTATAGTTATTTTTCATGTAGAAATGTATGGAGAAAAAATTAAAGCTGTATTATATTTCTACTGTTTTGATGCCTTTTGTTTTTGACTTATATAGCAAAATGAAATATATTTTATATTTTGTATGCCCAAAATGACTATATAGAATATATAATATATAAAAAAAGCAAAATAAGTGATGTTTAACTGTGCAAAACCTGAAATATATGATTAAGATTAATTAATATAAATATCAATTTTAAATATATCATTAATTTAAATTTTTTTTTATAATGTTTGCATTTATACAAATGATTACTGATTGTGTAAAGTAGTTTGCATCACAAGAATGTGTATAGTATTGTGTTTTACTTGAGGCTCTAAGCTCTTAATGCAGTAGCTTCATGTTGTCACATATTGTAGTTATGTTTGTTAGTACATTGCTGGTTTCAGCCACACCTTGCCAGTAGGCTGCAATCTGATAGACGCTGTGTACAGAGAGCTGTGTAGGTGGACAAAGAAAACAGGTTTGTTTTACAGCCATGTAACTCCCCTGGCTCACCATCTGCTTACAACTATGTGTGTGTGTGTGTGTGTGTGTGTGTGTGCGCGTGCGTGTATCTGTATTAAGGTGTTTCTGGAGAACTCTCTTTTTCCTTATTTTTTCCACAAACCAGAGAGTAATGAATAATTTATGTTCATATAGTAAACCAAAACGTTTTCTCCATTTCTTTAAGCCACAATGGAGTGTGATGGAGTCGATGAGACAAACAATGCATTTCCGTGCCTTTAACAGTCGGTGAAAGAGTGATGTCATCTTATTGTCATCACGCCATGCTAACAGTTACTTGTTTTTCAGTCACCAGAACTTGATTAACTGGCGCATTAGGGAAGTAAATGAGGGGTGACGTTGTTATTTTGTTAGAGGAGGAGCGTAAATGAAATAAGAAATGCTAGAGAGGTTCAATTAAAAATATATAATCTTTACTGTATGTTCAGAGTATGGAAGGTCATCAGGGCCAAAAAGTCTTTGATATGGAAATTTGATATTTTACACATATTCATGCACAATGCAACAATTTTGAATGCGTTTCTGTATGCATAGACACACAGTTTGTCTTTTTAAATGAATGCTTTCATTGAATATGCTCAATTTGACTGTGTTAAGACAATTTTAAATGCGATAAACCCTCTTGTTTGCATACGTATGTGCCAATATGCCATTATGATATATTGTATGAATAAAATTACATTTGATGTTTGTACATGTACAGTTAAAACCAGAAGTTTACATACACTGTATTAAAAGGCAGATGTTAATGTGACTAAACTTTTTCTCTTTTAGGTAAGTTAGGATTATCAAATTTGTTTCTGTTATGCTTAATAGCAGAATAATGAGAGAGATATTTTTTGAGAAATTGTTATAACTTTTCTTGAAAGTCAAGTTTACATACAATAAGATTATTATGCCTCTGAAAAAGCTCAGATGATGGTGTCAAGGTTTTGAAAGTTTCTGATTGGCTAATTGACAACATTTGAGTTAATTGGAGGCACAACTGTAGAATAGTATTTAAGGAAAACCTCAAACCCACTGTTTCCTTGTGTGACAACATGGGAAAATTATCAAGCCAGAATCAACAAGAAAGCCAGATTACAATTTGCTAAATTACACTGCGAAAAAAGAATAATTTTGGGAGACATGTCCTGTGGTCTGATGGAACTAAGATTAAACTGTTTGGCCATAATGACCAGTGTTACATTTGGAGGAGAAAGGGGAAAGCTTACAAGCCTAGAAACACCATCCCAACTGTGAAGTATGGGGGCGGCAGCATCATGTTGTGGGGCTGTTTTGCTGCAGGAGGGACTGGTCCACTTCACAGCATAAATGGCATCATGAAGAAAGAACATTATGTAGAAATACTAAAGCAACATCTCATGACATCAGCCAGGAAATTAAAACTTGGCCATAAATGGGTCTTCCAAACAGACAATGACCCTAAGCATACTGCCAAATTAGTTCAAATGTGCTTTAAGGACAACAGAGTGAATGTTTTGGAGTGGCCATCACAAAGCCCTGAGCTCAATCCTATATAAAATTTTTGGGCAGAGTTGAAAAAGCTTGTGCGAGCAAGACAGCCTACAAATCTGACTCAGTCACACCAATTCTGTCAGGAGGAATGGGGCCAAAATTCCTGCAAACTATTGTGAGAAGCTTGTGGAAGGATACCCAAAATATTTGACCAAAGTTATACACTTTAAAAGCAAAGCTAAAAAAATACCAATTAAATGTATGTAACTTTTGACTGTCTAGAAATTTATAAAAAAAATCTCAAAAAACAATTCTCTCATTATTCTGGCATTTAGCAAATGTAAATGATTTAGGTAATCCTAACGGACCTAAAATAGTAAATGTTTAGTATGATTTACCATCAGACATTTTTTAAAAAATGGTTATGTTCCTTTTTTTTTTTGAGTGTATGTAAACTTCTGGTTTCAACTGTATATCCCACTGATCATCAACTGGCGGCCCGCGGGCCAAATCCGGCCCGCTGAGCCGTTCAATCCGGCCCGCGACTGGGAGACTTGGGATGTCTGCGTCAGGACTAAAAAAAGGAGGAAAAACTATCTGGCACAACTTAAAATAGCATGGTAAATAAATAACCTGATACCAGAACAAAACAGGTCACAAATAATGTTCGCACATCAAATGAAACATTAAGTGGGCTTGAATTCAAATCACAATGCTGAAACGGGCTACTCACAGTGCTTAATCAATGGCTAAAATTACATTTCCCCTTGTTGACTTAGACTAATTTAGTTGAGACAAAATATCTATCACTCCTAGTGGTTGACTGTGGTATAGGTAATGGGAGCCTGCATCAAATGTCTTTTTTGTAATAAAAATTTAAAAAGTATAAACATTAAACATAATGTTAAGCCAAAATTAGATTTTTATTGGATTTTCTTCTTGGGGGTCCGGCCCCCAAGGAGACTGTCTGGTAAAACTCTGGTCCTCTGACAAATATAGTTGATGACCCCTGGTATATCCCATCATACGATTGCATTACATATGCAAGTAGTCTCAAGTTAGTTGTATTGAAACATTTAAATACTTCATTGCCTTTCATTGAATGCTAAGGCTTAATTGGGTTTGCACTGGTTAGTTTGTTCATAAGTAGACATACTGTATTCCGATATACAATAATAACATGATAATAAACATGCACAATAATTATATCATGGGCATTTCAAAATACTGTGAATAATTTTGTATCATTTAAACTTTTAGAGTGTCTTTTAAGAATATTCAAAATTTTATATATTCAATATTTTAACAAAGTTTTTTTAATCACAGCACCACATGCTTGAAGACTTAATTGGTGATTTATTTTCAAACATTTACGTTTTTACATGTTAATCTGGCCTTCGACATTGAATATTTTTTGACTGTTTATTGCTGTTTTGTTCCTTAACTCTGTACAGTAAGTTTATATTTGATAACATCGGTTATTTTAAAGTCAATGTTATGAAAACTCCAAAAGCATTTATTATTCTTAGGTGATGTTAATTTTCTAGTTAAAGCCTAACAGTACATTTAAATCAAAAGTCGGAAAAAGTTGCATTTTCAAAATCAACTTTAACATATAAGCATAATATGGCTTTTTTAAAATGAATAAAATATGAAAATAATATTAAAAATACTTCAGTAACACACCAATATTGTTAATATTTTGTGGTAGAAAGAGTACTGAAAAATCATACTCAAGTAAAAGTACCATTACTCTTCAAAAAATGTAGTGCAAGTAGAGTCAAAGTATGTAATGTATACTCAAAAAATGAGTAAAAAGTAGCCCTTTTAAAAGTCCTCAAGAGTAGTGAGTAGTGAATACTAGTAGAGCTGTGAATACTCAGTGAAATTTTGATCAGAGCGAAATCTGTGTTACCTAAGGGAAAAAGCTGTGACAATATAACAGCAGTTATAAATGCTGACTAAAAAGCTATGTGTGTCCAGCAGTTGGCACCGCAAACCAAGCCTAATGCAGCACTGATAACACGCAATTTGTGCGTGTATTTTAAAACGTAACATTCTGTAGTGCATGTAGGTATTGTTTAAGGCTATTATCTGGGATTTCAGTCAGACATCCTTCATCTTCTCATTAGTGACACACAGTCTAAACAGTCTCTTGGTCACTGTGTATGTGTGATGAAAACGAGCCCACCAGCTTGTCCTCAGGTGGAAAATTGTGATTCGTGAGGGATCAAAAAAATGATGGCAATCTTCTTGGATTATTTAATGCTTCCACACTGCATATGTTTCTGCATTTATAAAGCATCCTCGTATTGATTCCGGTCTAATGCAATTTTTCTATGTGTGATTTGACACATGATTATTCTACTTAGCCAATCACAGCAGACAAGAAAATAATTATGTATTAACTGAAGGTTGAAGGAAAATAGTAGAGCTAAAATAGTGATACAGCACTAAAAATGTACTCTAATAAATGTAGACACTATAGTAGAGTACTTTCTGAGAAAAACTACTCAATTACAGTAATTTGAGTATTTGTTGTTTGTTACTTTACACCACTGGCATATGCAAAAAAAAAAAAAAAAAAATACAGAAGTATTTCAGACTTTTGCCTTCAGCAACATTATACTTTACAATCACCACTTAACATCACCACTGAGGCTTTTCTTAAACTGTCTGTTGCAGCTAAACAACAATCTTAATAGTTGAGAATGAGTGGTTAGAGTTGTGGTAAAAACCCTTTTGCAAGCTAATCGGGGAGTTCCCTATCAGTGTGACTACTACTTATCCACCCTAGAGGTATGTCATAGCCGTTTAAACACGTGTTCGTCTTGACAGCCGTTCCGCTTCATTGGCAATCCTAGGTAAACCTCACCCTCTGTTGGCTGGAATCTAGTTTGACTACATGTGAGCAAGCAGAGACCAGTGCTGGAATTTAACACAGAGTTTCCGGAAATCTGGAATTCTGTCATGATGTCACGCGATGGCAGATTATTCCACTTCTAAACTCACAGCAGTGTTCATAAACATTTAGTTTCTGTCGTAGCTTGTAAATACATATATTTCTACATCTCCTACATATCCACATTAAAAAATGCTGATACTGAAGAATTAATGCTACAGAAGGTGTAACTTCTTGGAAAACAACCGGGAAACACCTTTGGTGCTTTTAAAAAAATGAATCTAATTGAGTCATTCGAACAGCACTTGGCAAAATTTCACATCCTGTCTGGGTGTATTTTATCCATTAACTAAAAATGCATGAAACTCAAAAGGATCTCTCCCTAAAAGCATGTGACTTTTCACAAAACTGACATTACTCTAAAATGTCCAGTAACGTCAAAATAGCTAAGATTCTGGTGACGCAGTAGAATTTTTCAGATTATTTTTGTACAAAATATGTGCAAAAGTATGCATCCATGCTGTTTTATATACTGTGTATGGTAGCACTTTATTTTAAAATATTGTCGTTAAACGTTACAGTGAATGACAAATGGTGGACATACAGTAGTACACAAACTGAACACTTGAGTAAAAGATACCCAAATAAAAATTTACTCAAGTAGAAAAAAAGTTAAGTGAAATTGTTTGCTTACTGATAAATGTTTATTTTGCAAGAAATTTAAATTACAATACATGTCATAGTTTAATAACTATACTAATAACCTATCATTATTCAAGTGAAAACATGTGTAACCGTATCCACATGGTGAACCCCATTAACATCAGTTTGTAAAATTATTAATTTACCGGAGACTCGCTTTAAACGGATCATTTAGATCAGTGAACTATTTACTGAAGACTCACTCTGAAGAGATAATTTGAATCAGTGAATCATTTACTGAAGACTTACTCTGAACAGATCATTTTGAATCAGTGAATTATTTATTGGAGATGCACTCTGAACGATCATTTAAATCAGTGAATTATTTACTGGACACTCACTCTGAACAGATAATCTGAGTCAGTGAATCATTTACTGAAGACTCACTCTGAACAGATAATTTTAATCGATGAATTATATACTGGAGACTCACTCTGAACATATCATTTGAATCAGTGAATTATCATTTACTGTAGACTAACTCTGAATAGATCATTTAAATCAGTGAATTATATACCGGAGACTCACTCTGAACGGATCATCTGAATCAGTGATTTATATACTGGAGATTCACTCTGAAAAGATAATATAAATCAGTGAATCATTTACTTAATCATGTAAAAGTTTCCTAAAATAAATATACTCAGATAAAGTACACAGTCAAAAAAAAAAAAAAAAAAAAAATATATATATATATATATATATATATATATATATATATATATATATATATATATATATATATATATATATATATATATATATATATATATATATTTTTATTTTTTTTTTTATTTTTTTTTTTTTTTGACTGTGTACTTTATCGGAGTATTGTTTAAGCTCATTTTAAATGTGAAAAAAAAAATAAAAAATAAATAAAAAAAAAAATATATATATATATATATATATATATATATATATACATTTTTTTTTTTCACATTTAAAATGAGCTTAAACAATACTCTGATAAAGTACACAGTCAAAAAAAAAAAAAATATATATATATATATATATTTATATTATTATATATATATATTTATTTATTTATTTATTTTTTTTTCACATTTACAATGAGCTTAAACAACACAATTCTTAAGATTTCATTGGGAAAAACTTAATTTTTTTTTTTATGTTCAATCCACATAAATTTGGTAAAAGTGTTAAGTTAACTTAATAGATTTGTGTTGGGAAAACATGAACAAATTGTGTGGAACCCTGCATTTTTAGACATAAATTAGACAGTCACAATAAGTTATACATAATTACATACTCTACAACTAATCCCGAACCTCTTCCTAACCATAATTATATAGCAAATACATGTACAGTAGTTGATATAACTAATATCATAGTAGTAATAGTAATACTAGTAATAAAATATATAGCTAAATATATTTATAAGTAATGTAAAAAGGACCCTAAAATGAAGTGTAGCCAAGTTTATGTATATTGATAAAACAAAATTCTTATAAAACTACTTATAAATAAGTGTCTTTGTCTTTAAAAAACATATTTCAAATAAATGCTATTCTTTAGAACTTTTTATTTGATGTACACACGCTACAAAATGCTGTGTTGTAATCCAATGTTGCGCTGATATGTTTTTTTTTTTTTTTTTCAATTAAATTAGATTTTTACTTTTTAACCCTATGGTTGGGTTTGTCCATATTTGACCCAACATTGGGTTACAAAAACCCAGCATTTTAGAATGTAATACATTAAAATAAATATAATTTCCAAAAATATTTCCGCTCCAGTTTCCCCCCAAAACATGGTATAGGTGAATTGAGTAAGCTAAATTGTCCATAGTGTATGTGTGTGAATGAGTGTTTATGGATGTTTCCCAGTGATGAGTTGCAGCTGGAAGTGCATCCGCTGCGTAAAACATAAGTGGATAAATTGGCAGTTCATTCCACTGTGGCGACCACAGATTAATAAAGGCACTAAGCCGAAAAAAAAAATGAATGAAAAATATTTGCACACACACACACACAAAAAAAAAAAAACATTAAACAACAGTTTTCAACATTAAAATATTAATAAGAAATGTTTCTTGAGACCCAAATAAGCAGATTATTATGATTTTCTGAAAAATCATGTGAGGCTAAAAACTGGAGTACTGCTGAAAAACTGAATCTGAAAAACCGCAACGCTATCTCACGGCAATTCGTAACTTTTTCATTAGTGGCTAATTCGTATGAATTCGTACGATCTAATTCGTACAAATTAGTACGATTTGCCCATCACCCAATGACGGTTGGGGTTAGGGGTGGGGTTAGGTGCCACGCCTCCTTTTTAAAATCGTACATTTTCGTACGACTGAACTCGTACAAATTCGTACGAATTGGCCACTAAACTGACAACACATAAAATACTTACGTTTCCTCGTGAGATCAGGCTGAAAACTGGCTGCTTCAGATTCACATTATCATCATAAGAATAAATTACTCATTAAAAATAATTGTAAAATACCTAAATATAAGAAATGTTCAATTGTTTATTGTACTTTCGATCAAATAAATACAAAAATGATCATAAATATATCAGTTCAGAAAGAAAACAAAGGAGTCTTTGTAATCTCAAAAAGGTTATTTTTAGTGGCTCTTCTCTACTCTTCTTCAACTGATGACAAAGAGATGTAAGCCTCTTTCTGTCCTGATTTAAAAGCTGGGTGCCAAATGCTGCACTAAAACAGAAGACAAACCCCTCTGTGACAGACTAATATTTCAGAGATAACAGAAATGCCAAAATAAGAGGCCATTGTGTTGGTTTTGTATCAGATGTTTATTGAGCCATTGTGCTATTGTACATTTGAACTTCTTTGAATCATTCATATGTCTGTTCACAGTGGTTTGCATTCGTTTGAGTGCATAAAGGTAAAAAGCTCCTTTACATATCATTGTCCCGGTGTCCTTGCACCTCAGTACGACGGGGGCCTCATTGGCAGTGTGCTTTCCACAGCAACACAATGAGGTCCTGGCAGAACAGGGCAAATTGAGGTAGTTAAAAAGGAGCTCTGTTCACATGTAACTGGATCTGGCTTTGCTCTGAGGCCAGGCATTCCGGTCGACCCACTGAAGAGTCACATGAACACAATGACCAGGCCAGACCCAGATTTACTGACAGCCATTAACATACACCTTACCTGACCGCTCAAAACATGCCTGACTGACCCGATAGAATCGAAAGAAATGTCTCAGACACACTCGATTGAAGTCTCAACTGTTTTCATTAGTTCTGTACCTTTCAGCACATTACAATTGACGATATTTTCACTTCTTGCCGCTCCATTCCACGTATTTGTGAAGGAAATGAATCAGTACTGTTACAAAGTCAATATTGTAAGCTTGTTTCCATGTGGAATTTAGTTATGATGTTAACACTGGAGGATTGTTGTGTTAGATAATTGGCAAGGACAAAAAAAAAATCTCTTATCATGCCTATTTCTTTTACTTGGCCTCAAATACTTTTAATATGCAAAGCAGCCCACATGTACAGCCTCTGTTTATAGTATATACAGCAATTAATAAAATTAACCCTCCAGGGTCTGAGGTGATTTTGGGGCCTCTAGATGTTTTGACATGCCCTGACATTTGTGCTTATTTCAGCTACTTATTGGCACACATGTATTTTTTTGTATTCAGCACAAACTGTGCTACAATAACATGTGAGAAATATTGATGTACATGCTTGCATTTTTTAGCAAAAAAAATAATGTATGGTTAGTAGGTTTTGGAGAAAAAAATTGTAGCTGAAATAAGGTCTAAAACAACCACACTGGGGTGCGTTTCCGAAAACCACCGTTAGCTAACTAAGGTCAAAAGTTCCGTTGTTACAAACATAGTTTGTTGATTTGGCATTTTCCAAATCCGTTGTTCCAACGAACATTTACAAACTGCTTCGCAAACATGTACGCTTGCAACTACACCTCTAAAGCTGTAGTTAGAAACATAGTTCCTGGCTGTGTTCTATTTCCTGTTATCCGCCCTATGCCCTATTCATTTAGAACGTTTCACATTTAAACTAGGAATGATTAAAAAATAAATAAATTTAAATCATCTCTCTTAGATATTATTTGCTTTCAAAGTATTTTTACAGTTCAGTTTTAGCGATCTTCATATTGACAATCGCGCTCCCTTCCTGGTGCACTTTGAAAACATTTATGCCATTTTGATGAAAAGCTATAGGTGACCTATTATTTAAAATTGAAATTTAGGCTGTTACGTCTCCAAAACTTGTGAAAACAAGCTATATATATATGTATATATAGCATACATTAATGGTTTTAATTTATAATAGGTTATTTATTAAGAAATGTATCTGTATTGTAGGCCTTTTTATTCATTTCTTCATGAATAACCTACTGTAAATTAGGCCTACAACCATTAACGATTTATATGATTTATATATGAGATTAGAATACGTGTTCGCTAAGTGATTTTAAATGGAATATTCTCAATAATATTTGTAAAGGAAACATATCTAGGTCCTATATGTGTCATTTACACATATTTCAATTAATTTGGAAAACGAGTGCATGTTTTTACCAAAACTAATATTGGATTTTTTTTTTTGAGCGTGTGCATGTAAAACAATATAATTTGCACAGAAAATTATGGGGTTTTAGAGCGTCATTATGGACGTTTTATGTTATAACTAACGTGGTTTAAATGATGGATCTGCGACAGAGAAACTATGGTTTTGGGACACACTCGTCACTACATTGTTCTTTTCCCAAACAATGCATCGTACTATGATAGTTATGGGAAACGCACCCCTGAATGGGCCTGAATAAGACTTTTGAGTAACCAGTCTTGTAGACTAGAATATTTACTTCACAATTATGTAAAAATTATTCTGTTCTCTCATTCAAAGAAAAGATTACAATGATTTACATTTTGTAAAGTCAGTGTTTGGGTCAGCATACTGTATGCGTCTTGACATCTTGAAAATTCTTAGTTTTAGAGACTTTTTTGTTACAAATAAAATAACAAAAATAAGTTTTCAGATATGTTAATATTCATTTTTTTAAACAACACTACCAATGTTGTATTTTTAAGAAATCAATAACTGAGATAAATATCCCTCATAAACATCCCTCACACCAAATGAAATCATTTGTTATTCTGCTAAAACGTCGTTTTCTGAAAAAACAAATTGAAGTGGTCTTTTAATCAAATTCCATGAAACACTGAGGGAAAAACAATGACAACAAAAATATACATGTATTTGTACAAAGAACAAAACTTTTCTTGGAGGTTTATTGCAGAAACTTTGACTCATAACACTTGGAAGTGAACTGTAAAACATCAACCTTCCAGTGTAGGATTCACAGTTTCTTATAAAACTACATAAATAAAAAATAGGGCCTATTAAAAAACATATGAAAGGACTGTTGGGAGTTGTAGGTCAGGTTTGCATGGTAACGACTAAACTGTGATAAAAGCTACCATGTCATTTGCATGTACAGATAGGAAAATGAGAGCTTTTCTATCAACATCTTCAAGAGGACCATGACGGCATTAGCATGTGATGGACGGCATTACCAGACAGTATTAGACACAAGTTATTACATCTAACCATGTCTGGTAAGACGTCCATCAACAAGCCTGACTCTGTGACACCTGATAAAGAGAAAATGATGTTAACTTAGCAAATAAAAAGAGAACAGAAAACATGTAAGGAAAAAAAAACAGTTTTATCATGAAACAATGTCGTTCAGGACAAACATTTGCTGAGGTTTGACTTTTACAGGCCAAAAAAAAAAGAATTCAAAAGGCCTAAGGGACCTAAATGACATGGTTATGTAAATACAAGCAATAAAAGCACAAAAAGTGGGGGATGGAGAATGACAAACGGGTTCATTTCATACATACACAAGTGAAGAATAAAAAAAAAAAGTACCCCAGACAAGCAAATATGGGTGCGGTTTAGTATTTGCGAGTCAATTCACCCACCTTAAACAAACATTCAGTGCTTTAGTGACTTTACAACCATTGCTTCTGCCCACACATCATACTTTACATAATCAAGGAAAAAAATGTTTGTCCCCTTAAGTGCCAAAGGTCATTATAAATGAAGGAAATTTCCCTTAAACAAAGCAGAAAACAAAAACTGTGCCATCATCTACTACTGAAATCATGTTTAACATAGGCTCTCGCCATGGTGACGTTCTGTGGGACAATATATATTCAGCGATCAAAGACGGAGAGGGGGAAAAGGGAAGAGGAGGAGCTGAGGATGTCATTATGTCTATTTTTATCATTAGGGATACGCTGAGCTCATGTGTCAGTTGCAGGATGTGCCACGCAGGTAAAACGGGCTCGACCAATCACGGCTCGCCTGCTATCACAAAAGCCACACAGAGAATAGCAGAGGGGGGAGGGGACGAGGAAACTTTCAGCAGGTCTGGTTTAACAGTCAACCGACTGGTATTCTTTAACTAATGCTGGGTGGGGTTCAGACGTCTGAAACACAGAATGGGACAAGGACATTCATGAAACAAAGCCCCTCAACGATTTCTAAAGGCTTTTTCGTCCTTTTTGTACGCACCTTCGCAATGCTGATACTTTTACATCTGTAATTGTACACTAAAAAAGTTTTTGGAGCATGCTTTAATAGGAAATACTTAAAAATGTAGCAATCCGTTAAATGTTTTACTTGCTTTCACACTGTAAAAATAAAAGTCATGGCAATTTCAACTTGATTTTTTAAAATCTGTGACATTTAAATACATGATTTAAGTCAGTTTAATGCAAGCTGAAATGACTTTTAAATCAACTTAAAAATTTAAAGCAGCAACACAATTTTTACAGTGAGCAATTTTTTAGGTACTATTCAACAAGCACATTTTCCCCATCAATAAACAACCTACAGTACAAAAGGCATATTTCTAGGTCAGCGTAGCTCATATTAACACCACTCCAGGAAGTGCAGATATAAAGGCTGTTATAATTACTGTGGCATATGCGCATTAAGCAAATTTCCCAAACAAACACGAGCCCTGATGTGGTTTTTCTACTCCCAACGATGAAACTAAAAATAAAGAAAGCGCTGTCAGACACCGAAGGTTCATGCTATCATGAAAACAGTAAAACCTCTCCCACCGTAGCTTCATCGTGTCATACTGTATATAAGCACATGCAAGTAGCCTAGATGTGAATGAACATAAGAACTTCCTCTTGAAGTGATGGGGTCACCCAACAAACATCGTTACCAGACAGTGTTAGAAAACAGATATACAGTCCAGCACTGTCCGGTAAGATGGCTGCTAAGTGCCAGCGATGAGGGTTAATATTCCCAGGAACGATCCTGATCTGTAGCTTGTGGGCAGCAATCATCATCATTACCAGGCAGTATTAGAAAAAGTAATGAAATCCAATGCTGCCTCGTAAGATGGAGACGACTACCCAAATCAGAAGTCTTATCAAGCAACTCAAAGTCTCAAAGTAATAATACTTTACATATTATTAACAGTATCGTAAGATATTCATTATTTGAGTGTTTAAAGGTGGATGGTAAGCATCATTTGGGGAGTCAACCACAGAAACTGCACTTAGAATAAACAGGACTTGATAACAGCTCTGACTCAGTCAACTGTCCTAGACAAAGGGGTATGCCGGTAAAACAACCTGCTTGAAAACAGGTAGAGCTAGTACGGCACATGTTTTTTTTTTCCATCTGAAACTGCAGCTGAGGTAAAAGAGTGGGCCACCGAGACTGTTAATAATTGCCCAAACCTGTTCTGACTGGTCTGATTTGACATCATGGCCAGGCTGGGAGGACTGTTCGCTTTAACAATATAATGATGAGAAAGGGGGGATATACATTTCCGCCAAACCCAACTATCTTGTGTTGAAAGCAACAAAGGCCTTCTTGGGGGGTGTTGAAAGATTTGCTCAACCTTACAGCGTGTAGCACAAAACTAAACACCAGGCTCTTGTATTATTAATCAGAGAAATGGCATAACAGCAAGTGTGGGAAGGGCTGACTGATGCTAACGATAGTAGACGCACTATGTAGTGATAACATTGAGCTGGAATGTTGTTCCCGAATGACCTGCGACCAGAGTCAGGACTGAGAAGGTCGATTTCAATACTTCTTGTTTGTTGAGTAACATCTGTAGCGCACATAGCAAGAAAGTCTGTCATAAACATTATGTTTTCTGTCACAAATATTAGCGAAATGGCTCGGAGAGAGGTGGGAAAATAATGTATTGGTCACATTTTATGATAAAAATAGACTAAAAAGTATGTTTGTGTTAAAGTTAAGTAGTTGTTGACACTTTTCAAATACCCAAACAAGAAATCACATTAATTATTCCATGAAGTGAGAGACTCCTCAACTTGCTGTTTTCAGTCACAAATGTTAGCATAGTAGCTAACTATTGGAAAGAGCCGGTAAACATAGAGTAGACCTAAAATACTTTTAAAAGACTGTGAAAAAGAGTAGTATTTCTTTTAAAAAACCCAATTATAGGTGTAAAACATACTCAAAATCATGCTAATTATTCCACAAGGTAAGAAATGACTAATCTTTCTGTCACAAACATTAGCATAACAGAAAGACGGTAAAATAAATGACTTCTAATACTGAATTTTAAGAAGGTTATATTCTTTATATATATGACTGTGAAGTAGCACGTCTTTTAAAATACCAAAAAACAAACTCAAAATCAAGCTAAAACTATTTCCACAAAGCAAATAAAAGTGTTTGATTATTGTCACAATGAGCTAAATTGATAGATCTCGTGAGAAAAGAAGAAATGAGGAGACCGTGAGGGGGAGCAGAAGACGAGAGAATGGGAGGGAAAAAAGAGAAAGAGTGAGTGCAAACGTAAGGAAAGAGAGAGAGTGAGTGAGTGCCTGTAACCTTACCGTCATGAAAGAGAGCCTGCTAAAGTAACAAAAAAAGCTAGTAAGGAGGGAAAAGAAAGACAAAAACCCCATAAAATGTCCAGCAAGTGCCTGAAAAGGCTTCAGCTTCCTCTTGTTCGGTCAGGACTCATGCAATGAAAAGCCCAAGCAGACCTGCTCGCCCAGACCGCAGCCTCTATTTGGTTAATCATCAGCATTATAAACCAGTGCAGCAGGCCTTCTGAGAAAGAAAGAAAGAAAGAAATACAGGAAGAGAGAGAGAGAGAGACAGGAAAAGAGAATCAAAAGTCAGAAGCAGAAAACGTTTTTAAGCACATACTTGAGCGTTCTCGTCTATCATCAATATCCATCTGTGAGAAAAGGTCTCCCCTGTTCTGTTTTTCGCTCTCTTTCCCTCACATTTCAGCTGCCGTCAGGTGCAGGTTTAACCTTTCCTGGCTGTCTGCTCGGGTCTCCGCGCTGAGAGTGAGGTGTGATCAGGTAACCCTGCCCTCCTGGTTGGAATGTGACTCCATGCTGAAACGGACAACCTGAGGGGTAAACTAGGCTTGGCCTTAATCAATAGTTTGTGAAGAACAAAGACGAGGAAACCCTAAACCTTACTTAAAGGCAGGCTTCGCTCAGACGAATATAATTGCCCATTGGGTTTAAATGGATGCGTTGTTTCCTACTAGGTGCATTCCCTTTTCAGTTTCTAAGTTTAATTCAAGTATTTTAATTCCTATTGGGATAGGAAGTGGATGAGAGTCATTTGCATATGAGATACAAGGTGTTTTCCTTGTCATCCAAAAATTTCCACAGAAGCCTTTTAATTGTTTAATTGTTCAACAATCTTCTCAAAATAATCTAAAGATGCACGCCTGTTAATAGAAAGCACCCCTGAATGTGCGCTGAGGCAGATTGCTGCTCTTGAGTACACAAGTTCAATGTGCCGCACTTCCGTGACCTCTCACCCGTGCATGGTAATTAATACGCCATTTTCTTGCCTCACGCAGAGGAGCAAACACTACCGCACCAACCTACGGCTCTGTAATAAAGGCTTCATCGGCCTCCAAATGTGGAGATCTGTTACCTTTCCACATTGTCCCGGGGAGAGCTTAACTCTCATAATGCTCTGCCTGGGATATAGAACTGTGACAAATGACTCATTCAGATGAGGGAATGAAACAGACTCATTTTCCTCCATCCACCAATCAAAACCCTCCACCTCACTGTGCATCCATTGTGCTGCCCAGCCGACATTTTCTTTTTCAGGACAGACAAGCTTTTAAAATGCATTTATCAGCAATAATGAAGTGACTGGATGACATAAGCTTTCCTTTAGAAACTATATCAAGACATCAGTACAGGAGGTTTTATTCATCTAAAGCAGTGGTTGCGACTATCAAAAAGAGAGGATAAAAGAGCAGACGACAGCTTATAAGCTGTGCGTTTAAGCTAATACATTGTTTGCTTTTCGCATCCGAAGCCGACAAAACAGCAGTCATTGTCTCGCTTCCTCTGAAATCATGCCAGAACGACAGGCAAAGACAAGTCTTACTACTAGCAATCAGGAAAGCAGATGCAATTCATCTTTGCTTGCTTTGAAGAAAATACTAATTAAATGCTACTATTTGGATTGTTTTTTCTCTGTCAAAAGCTTTTAAAAAATTCTAAAACTATGTTTTGTTATTAGAAATAAAATTCTTAATCAACAGTACCTTGTTCTAGGCCTTTTTAACAGCCGTTAGATAATAGCAAGTGTCTTTCTAAAGCTGCATTTCCAGCAAAAGTACAGAGAGCTCCAAAGCCCCCTCTTTATCCCCTTTGACAAGTCTGGCGGTTTGCCTCTACCTGCCTAAACTGGTCTATCCAGTCAAGGAATGACGGTTTGTGTCTATTGTGTTCCCTTTTTCTTTCTGTTTAAATGGATTGGAATTTGATACAGACTATGAGTAGCTCAATCAACAAACAACAAAAAAAATCCCCCTTTCCTCGATTTACATCTTTAATTTGTACCAAACAAATGCTAAAAAAACCACTACGTAGCTAAAATGCAATGATCCATTAGCAAACAGGAACAAAACTAAGGGCGGGGACGTTAAGCACAGACATAAACTCAAGAAAACCAAGCAAAACAAAGTTCAAACTAGTAAATAAAATAAAATAACCTCTTACTTGATTGATCCACTGGATACTGCGTCAGTTCTCAAGCACGTCCTCCTCTTCTCTTTATAGATGAACGACGCCCTGTAAGATTTTCGCCACCGAAAGCCAGGAAGGAGACCATCTTGAAGCGGGAAACCGGATTCCCAACACGACGCCGGGCGGAGAAATGAACGGAGCGGCAAATCAGGTGAGTCTTTGTCCCAATGAAGACGAGAGCTCAAGGTGATGCTACCTGTTTAACCTCTTCGAGAAGAGAGGCAGAATTTGTAAAGCGCTTGCTTTACATGTAAGAGGCCCCCTCCACCCCCACAGGTGTAATTTTCATGCCACAGCCAATCTCTTTAGCCTCTAGCGCTTGCAGGTGTGTCCCAAACTCCATGATAGGTCCGTCCCGCCCAGGAGAGCCCTCTCTAGGCACCTGCCCCCGTTAAACCTGCTTTGTGTACGTTTATGATGTCATCTCTAGCTTTGCGTGATTGAAGCTTCTTTTCCTATTTCAACAAAACACTCCATTCATGTCTATTCTGTCTGTATCATAGAAATGACATACGGCCTATGCTAAACAGCACAAAAAGCAAGGAGTAACTGCCCTTTGCACCCTGTTTGTATTCCCACACCCTTCTGAACTATAACCTTTAAGCCATATAAAACTGACTAACAGCAAGTTGTGTATTATGAGTCGAGGGGATGCAGGTAAACTGTCATCAGGCCTCAGGACATCTGCTGTAATCCCCTGTCTACTGAAGCCTGCTGGGCCTGACTGCACACTGAGGCCCGATGCAATGGATGGATTAGTTTAAACAACGCAAACTGACTTGATACTAATCCTGTGTCTGACAAATGTCAATGAAAGTCTGGAGATGGCCTAATGGGCAAATATTGGTCTTTTTTGTTGTTTGTGAAACTGTCTTTTTCTTCAGGAGAGTGTTTTGAATAAGCTACGTAGGAGGTCTTCATGAAAGAGTTATGTTTGGGTGCCGTTTTGGTGTACACATCAAGTTTAGTAAAATTTAAATCAGTTCTCTGTGCTAAAATTATACAGTGTATGCAGAAATTAAAATCTTTGGATATATGCAATCAACCAACCAACCAACCAACCAACCTAGCAATCGACTGACCAACCAATCAACAAACCAACAAACCAACCAATTCAATTCAATTCAATTCATCTTTATTTCTATAGTGCTTTTACAATGTAGATTGTGTCAAAGTAGCTTAACATTCGTTCTAGTAAACTGATTCTCACATGTGCTTATTAAAATATATAAAATAGTAAATGATTTTATTAAATTATATTTTATTTGGTAAAAATATTTTGCTGATAAATTGGTAAAACATATTAAAAGATGTGTATGTATATATATATATATATATATGTGTGTGTGTGTTTTAATATTTACTTTAAGATAATTAAATTGGAAAAATTATAGAAGTCTTTATATTGAAGTCTTTCACTGGATTTATGACTCATAATTATTTATATGTGTGAAACATAACCTTTACCTTGTAGTAAAACTTAACCTATAATCTTGTCATGTAAACTACTGATGACATTTCTTAGAACGTTTTTTAACTAACTTCTTATTACTCTATTCTTATAACTTTTTAACTCTAACGGTTTTTTTTGCCATTTTTTAAAGACAAATTGTTAAAATAGGAAAAAAGATGGCTAATGTCTAATTTTAGATAAGTTTATAAGTACATATTAACACAACAAATGAAAATGTGTTATTTTGACTAGGCCTGTCACGATAAGGAATTTTTGTTGTGCGATATGTTGTCACAGAAATTGTTGCAATAAGCGATATTATTGTCATTTTAAGATCATTTTATGCCACTGATTATATAACAGCATAATAATGCAAATGACTATAAACACTTTAAAATACGTGTCATTCTTGAGGTTATTTAGATTGTGGAATTTGATGTTAAAAAGGTACAGTGCTCAGCATAATTGAGTACACCCCATTTTGAAAATGAATATTTTTATCCATTTCTCAGTGAACATATGCAATGTATTTTGGTGCATTTAAAAAAAATTATTTAATAAACAGATATATTTATTAAAATAATATTTTAGTCACCAAACATATTTAGAAATAGACAGATAATACAATTAAATTCAAGCAAAAATATTGCAAAAAAAACAACCTACACATTATTTCAACTAAATATTTACATTTTTTTGCTTCTCTTGATTTTTCCTCCTTTTAAATTTGTATTCAGTATTTTTCTATAACATATAAACTTGGCTATACTAGTTTGTGGACCGTTATCGTAAGTTATTTTGTTAGAAAACCTCCTGATTTGGCTTCAGTACTGACTAATCTGATGTATATGCAGAAATATAATATTGCATAGCTTCCTATTAAAAATATGAATTTAAAATATAGATTTGTGAAGGGTGTACTTCTATATGATGCGCACTGTAAATGTCCTATTATATATACTATTAAATGTCCAATTAGGTAAATGCCCAATTATAAGCTTTGACACCGGTGAGGAAGAATGTACAGTAAATGTCAATGTAAAATGGCTTTAGCATTATCTGTGAATTTGTAAATATATATTTCAATGGCAAAAATTATTGAGGCCATCTCCAAGTATTGCACGATAAGTCGATAAATTAATTATTGTGACAGGCCTAATTCTGACCAATAGTCATTTTCTAGGAAAACAACTCTAAATGTATTTGAATTATTGTAGAAATTAAATGTAACTTTCTACTCAAACCAAATAAATTCACTGCATTCAAAATTGAGAGGCTGGAAGCGGAATCTTAATTTTGTACATATCTGCAAATTTATAAATGCATATAAACACACAAAAGAATAGTTTGCATGGAATTATTTAATAAATAACACTTATTTAACACATATACAATAAAAAACATATAATATAATATAATATAATATAATATAATATAATATAATATAATATAATATAATATAATATAATATAATATAATATAATATAATATAATATAATATAATATAATAGCCTATATGATCAGTTGCACAATTGTGGATGGAGTCACCTTTCAGGTAATCATATGAAGGATAATGAGAGCATTACCACCATAGGAAGTGTCAGGGGCACAAAGGAGCACATTTTAATGATGTTGTTCAGGGGCTTTAATGGGCAGGCGACTCCTCAGCCATCACTGATTGTGTGTGAGCATCATGTCAGAACAAAAGCCTGAAGTTTTTCCCATGATAACCCGATACTTCAAGGTGTGGACCAGGTTGACCTGCATTACCTTTGCCATCAAGAGCACATTCATCTTTTCAGACTGAAGACCAAGCTTTCAATATTACTACATATGATCAATATTTTTAGAAGTTTGGACCTTGCTGTTACTTGAAAAGAGACACAATTAACATGTTGCAAAATAATATTAGGCATACAGTGGCCAGCAAAAGTGAGTACACCCTTTTTAACCCCCTTATTTTTTTATGCATTTATCAGTGAATATGGACAATTTATACTATATTAGTGCATTTTTACAGTTTTATTAATGAGCTCTAACTGTGCGTTCACACTGAAGGCAGTGAGAGCGTCAAAGATCGCCCTGGTCGGCCTGGTGACAGCGATGTCTGCCTTCAGCTCTGGAGGCGAGAGCATCAAAATTTGCTACATTGATCTCGTATTTAAAGGGGCTGTTGCAGCATATCACATCAGTTACATTCCTGCATAAAATATGCTTTCTAGTGTGAAAATGTTACGCAATTTTTATCAAATTCACTTAACAATGGAAGATCAAGTTGCATGTGGTGTGGCTTTGCTCCACTTAATTATCCAATGTGTCCATAGGTCTGAAATATCCTGAAGCAGCGATACTGTTTTGTTGCATAAGATTCCCGCTTTTTTAAAGAAAAAAAATATATAACATTAATGCACATGAGTAACTCGCCAGTAACTTTTTAATGTATGCTCCTGTAAGAAAACATAAAATAATTGAAAATCTGGCGACCGCAATAATCAAACCCTTGAGAACAACTGTGTTCAGAACCAAAGTTCACAGTGACTGTGTTCTCTGGACTCCTCTCAAGACGTGGACTTCTACATTCTGATTGCTTGCCGCCGAACACCGTCATAGCTCATTACCATAAAGTTGACTTGATTTCAACTTTTCTTGATGCCCACACAGGCGAAGACGCGCTGCGCTGCTCCTCGCCGCTGGCTCCTATTGAAAATGAATGACTTCCGGCTACTTTGATGCTCTCGCCGCTTTTGGTGTGAACGTACAGTTAGGGATTTTGACATTTGTTTGACATTAGTCTTCTACTAATAACATACCACTGGGCTAACATGTAATTTTGTTTTATTCAGCTCAAACTGCTAAAATATATATGTGCTAAAATATATATATAATGGAGATAAAAAATAATAATAAACGTCTTGCCACCTAAAATATTCAGAAGAATCCAAATAATACACTTAAATTAAAATGAAGTGTTGCAAAAAATGTTTTTATTAACTCAACAGGTGGAAAACAGGTGGTTTGTGTACAGTGATGGCTAAGACAAAGGAGCTCAGTAAGGAAGTCAAGAAAGGGCTATAAGACAATATCTAAACCTTTTGAAGATTCAATGGCTACAGTGCAAAGTATTATTAAAAAATACAACACATTCAGCACTGTGAAAAATCTCAGCAGATGTGGTAGGAAGCCAAAAGTGACACATGTCCAGGCTAGGAGGATTGTGAGAGAGGTAAAAAGAATTCAAAGATCACCACCAAGGCCAACCTGAAGATTCTAGGCTCTGCTGGTGGCAAAGATCTCAAGACAGACTGTCCACTGCACACCACTTGGTTCCATGGATGCAGACCAAGGAGGTCACCACCAGAGAAGGCACACAAAAGCCTGCTTGGACTTTGTAAATGCTCATCTGGATAAAAAAAAAAAAAACTTCAGGTCTTTTGTTTTTATAGTCAGATGAACCAAAAATTGAATTGTTTATTCACATTGATGTAGCCTTCATTTGGCGTAGAAAAGGGAGAAGCCTTCAACTCTAAGAACACCACCTCGGCTGTCAAACAGGGTGGGAACCTAATGTTTTGGGGGTGCTTTGCAGCCAGTGAACCAAGGGACCTTATCACAGTAAACAGCACCATGAATAAGGAGCAACACATCAAAATTCTGAACAACAACATTAGTCAGTCTGCAGAG
This sequence comes from Danio kyathit, assembly GCA_903798195.1. Taxonomy (NCBI): domain Eukaryota; kingdom Metazoa; phylum Chordata; class Actinopteri; order Cypriniformes; family Danionidae; genus Danio; species Danio kyathit. Next base: position 27,613,681 of record LR812541.1, on the reverse strand, counting down.
AAACTTGGTCTTGGGCACCAGTGGACATTTCAGCATGACAACAACCCAAAACACACAGTAAAAGTGGTGAAGAGATGGTTAGCAGACAAAAACAATAACGTTTTGCAGTAGCCCAGCCAGGGTCCTGACTTGAATCCAATTGAGTGGAAGGAGCTAAAGATCAGCGTTATGGCAAGGAGACCTTCCAACCTGAATGAGTTGAAATGAAAATGCTTTTCTATTAATTATTGAGAAGGGTATGAATAATTTTGGAATAGGCCATTTTTTGTTCAAATGTAAATAAAAGCTGAGAAATATTTTTTTTTCCATGATGATGCCTCTTGTACATCGTCTTATTATCTTTTCAGAGAAGTCTGTGTCGTTTGGCCTTAATAAAAAAACAAAACAAAACTTGCTCGTTGAATAAAAGTAACTTTGAGTAAGAATTTGCCAGGGGTATGAATCATTTTGGGCTTGACTGTATATATTTATTCAGACAATATATACACCATAATCTTAATCTTAAATTATGTTGTTAAATTAGTTCCAGATTTGGCCTTGATACTAACTAATCCAAGGTAAAAATCAACAAAACAGATATTCACAAATATCTCATTGTACAGCATCACACATGAAGTACAATTTACCAGTGAGAGGGGTGCTTGTCTGACAAATCTGTCATAGTGTACTCAATTATGCTGGCCACTATTTGTGTATTGTTTATGCCATACAAATTTCAAGGTACAACTACAAATGCAATACACTTTCATTTCAAAGGAAGGCAAAAATGAGTAAATGTAACTTCTAGTTAGTCATTGACTCTCATACCATGTTCCCTGTGATACAGTATTTCTTGATCAGCGGAGCAGAGAAGTGCTGCACTAAGGTAAACGGGGACAAAGGGCCGAATCCATTAAGCGGCCGTCCGGCTACAGAGGGCCCCCGGTGTGACTGCAAGGAAATTGGCCTGTCTAAAAGGTTTGCTTTGTTTAGCATTCTTTCATTTGCATTCCAAATGAGGTTTGAGAGTGAACCGGCCAGGCACAACCAAAACTCATTTGGGTAGAGATAGACATCAGCCACGGCTGTCACGCAAGGCTAGCGGTGAGGACAGACTTCAGCTCCTTTTCCAGAAGAATTATAGACTTCTGCAATCACTGCGAGGTGTTCACTGTGTTTAATTTCATGTTTTGTTCTACCGCATGTCAATCATTGGCTGCAGCAATGACACATGATAAAGCTCATGTGTTGGCAGAAGCACACACTTATTTACTTACACATGTTCTGTGCTGGATAGGCAGCGGATGAACATAAACAATGTAAATGTGTAGTGACTTGCTGTTTTTCATACTGGTTTGCATTTAGGGCTGCGAATGGACAACAGCGATGAGTCACTGCTCGCTGGAGAGAAAAAAAAACAAATGACTCCACAAAGTCCATGCAGTTGCTTTACTCCTTTTGACCTGAATGTCTCACCCTCACAATTAGCCGGACGTGTTGATGAGGAAGTATTCTACAGACTAGATTTAAATCTATATTTTTCTGTCACACTTTTGGTAAATTAATGACTCTTGGCTTCATAATTTCTACAAAAAAAAACCTAATCTATCGTTCAACAAGTACATAATAAGTAAAAAGGTTTTAGTAAACTTTATATCTATAGAACAAAGTCAAATCTGCTTATGTATAATACAGTAGTTATGGACGTAAAAAATAATGTATACAGTTATGTAAAATGAACAAACAAAATAGGTAACACTTTAGTTTAAAGGTGCAATAGGAAATCTTGGAAAATGCTAATGTTAGCCTGATAGCATTGAAAGCCTACATGTAATGTAATGTGTATTTATATAGCGCATTTATTGTGTATGGCCATACACCCAAAGCGCTTCACAATCATGAGGGGGGTCTCTCCACACCACCACCAGTGTGTAGCATCCACTTGGATGATGCGACGGCAGCCACAGGACAACGGTGCCAGTGCGCTCACCACATACCAGCTATCGGTGAGGTGAAGAGACAGTGATAGAGCCAATTCGGTGGATGGGGATGATAAGGAGGCCATGATGGGTAAGTGCCGATTGAGGGACTTTGGCCAGGACACCGGGGTTACACCCCTACTCTTTACGAGAAGTGGCATGGGATTTTTAATGACCACAGAGAGTCAGGACCTCGGTTTAACGTCTCATCCGAAAGACGGCACCCACCGACAGTATAGTGTCCCCTTCAATTTTACTGGGGCATCAGGACTCACACAGACCACAGGTTGAGCGCCCCCTGTTGGCCTCTCTAACACCACTTCCAACAGCAACCTAGTTTTCCCATGTGGTCTCCCATCCAGGTACTAACCAGGCTCATCCCTGCTTAGCTTCAGTGAGTAACCGGTCTTGGGCTGCAGGGTGATATGGCTGTACATCTCGCACTGCAAATCGTCATCCAAAGCTAGACGTAGCCGTAGCCTAAATGTGCATTAGACAACGTCACTACAATAAATCACATAACATTCACCAGAGTGAAAACTTTATTAGCCGATAATTTAATTCTTTCTGCGTGAACAGCGTGCGCAGAGGTATGTTATTACATATTTTGATCGGCAGGTAGTACAACCTATCATAATGTTCGGACCAAACGTTTTGATTGGACAAACATTTCTTGCTCTTCCACAGAATATTCAAATACATTTGGACTTCATTTAATAAATGCTTTCAGGATGTGAAGAGACTTTCTATCAGTATAACAAAAATGGTTTCTAAAGACAGTCACGTATCGCACCTTTAACTACTGGCTTATAAATAAGGCCAGACGGAATCTGCGGACGTTTTTTGCTATTTCTGCGGAATTATTTTGGGAATATCATAACTAAAACCTTAATATGTGAAATAAAAAATAATATCTTTTTAACTTGTACTTAATGTTTAAAATGCAAATCCAATTAGATTACCTTTATTTAGTAAGCAAAGCAAGTCTCTCATATAATATATCTACTAAAAGACAGAAAATATTACTGAAAACTATTGTACTTAAATCAGATGAACTTTTTCATTTTAGTCAATAATATTACTGTAATTAATTTAAAAACTGAATAAATAAAGATTTACACACATTTACTCAAGTAAATAAACAGAATTAACGATGGGCTAAAAATCTGCGGAAAATTTGCAGAATTCTGCGCGCGCAGATTCCGTGTGGGCCTACTTATAACCTGCCCATTATTAAGATATTGGTTGTTTATTTGTATTGTAATTACATATTTTGCATGATCATACTCTAGTCCTACCTAATACCTAACTACTACCTTAATAAATATTAATAAGCAGCAAATTAGTAGTTTATTGTGGTAAAGTCATATTTAATGGTTTGTTAATAACAATAATTGTACCTTAAAATAAAGTTTGACCACAAAATAAGTTAGTTTAACTTGGCCTGTTAGATGTTGACTAGTTTTTACTTTTTCTATATACAACTTACTCAAGGTTTCTCAAAGAATTAATTGTAGCACTGACTTAAATGAATAGTTTACCCCAAAATTAAAATTCAGTGAGCATTTAATCCCTCCCCCTTTGTTCCAACCCTGAATCTGAAAACAAAAGAAGATATTCTGAAGAATGTTGGAAACCGGTAGCCATTGACATATAATAGCATTTATTCTATAATATGGATGTCAATGTTTACTAGGGTTGGGCCGATAGACGATGCCATCATCCATTGCTGATGGCAGATAGACATCACGATGCTGAGCCGGCATCGCCGATCCTCTGCCCCGCCCCCGTCGCAAACCCGCTTGTAAAAAATACACACTCAGGCCCCGTTTACACTAATACAGCTTAGTTTTAAAATGGCATTTTAGAACAAAAATGACCCACGTCCACACTGGCGTTTCATCTAGCATTTCTGAACAGCCCTCCATCCACTGAAAACGCACATCACGTGACCACACCCACACACACACACACACTGTCATGCGCTTGTCTGAGCTTCAGAGAACAGTGTACGTTGGACAGTTTTTCAAGGATGAATCGCTGGATAGTGTCTCACTATAGTTGTTAAACGTGATACTTAATTAATCTTGTCTCTATCCAGGGCTTAATTTGTGCCGGAACACGCCGGATCCGGAACCTCTGAAATCTGATCTGGCACCTCATTTTACAGATCTTCCTCCTCAACCGCCCTCCTCCCCTGTCCGCTGTTCATTTTCACTTTCTTCCGTGACTCCCCAACCCTCTTCACTTTCGTCCGCGACACCCCAGCGCCGCTCACTTTCGTCCGCGAGACCACTCCACCATCCACCACACCAAACAAATGACTGACACGGATCACTCTGTGATTGACAGGTGGTAATTTGTGTGTAACTTATCTTTATTTATTTATGATTTGGTTATGTGTAAAACAAAGACCAGGTAGTTGAAACGGTAGGCTACAAATAATTAATTCATTATGAATTAATTAATTATTCATAAATAATTCATTCACCTCCGCCTATGAAGACAATTCCATCGTCCATCGCGATGTTTCACATTAGACATCGTACGATGCTAAATTGATCAACATCGCCCAACCCTACTTGTTTTTTTTTAACATTCTTCAAAATATCTTCTTTTGTGTTCAACAGAAATAGAAACTCATTCAACTTTTTACTACAAAATTTGTCAGTTGGAGTGTAACTCATGTCATTTGTCTTTTTTACTTCTCATTTAACTTCCTGTCTCCTCTCTATAAACGTGTGGAATAAAACAAGCCTTCAGCATGAATGCTGTACTGTGATTGTTTTCTTTACCAGCTCCATTTCGATCAACACCTGTTGCATTGGTTCTCTTTGTCTCTCACACTCCATTTGCTTTGCCTTTGTTTTTTTGGTGAGTTCGACTCCTGTGTAATTACAGAGTTGTGTGTGTTGTCTAAGCGGGAAATGAGAGCTTAGCCCAGATAGGTCAATGCATAAGTCTCTTGTTCAGTAAATTTATTTATTTTGTTCTGAAACAAAGAATATCTGCCTGGATGACTTTTCTAAATTTTAGTGAATGCAAATGCTATGATTAGCTTTTTGTTTATTTTTTAAATGAGAATTTACGTCTTTGAATAAACATATTAGCAAGCATTACATTTCGACACTTCTGTAATGACGCAGTGAGAACAAAAAGCAAAGATAGACTACTTGACTGATTCTTGTATTTAATCAGGACAAGTTTTTCAAGGTGCCATTAAAGAAATTTGTGTTTCACAGAGGTATACTTTGCAATCCTGCCTGCAATCTGCAGACCCTGTTGTTCCTCACACAACCTCATCAATAATTCCAGAGCAAATACCTACTATTTTTTGGCAAACTCAGTGAAAACTCATTGGTACTTGAATGTCTGTGACTGCTGATAATATTTTGAACTACCATCGATACTCTTACTACATGCACATCTGCTTGGTGTGTGCCTTTCATTGCAAAAATGTGCGCACTGTACCTCTTAAGGCAACCACAAATTAACCTTGATTTTGCTATACTAACAGAAATTCACATGCACAAATAAAATTGTCTGTCCAGCACGTTTACAATAGGAAACATAAGGAAAACTACTATTTCAACAAATAATGTTATATTCATTTACAATTAAACAAAACATTGTAACAATTTTGTTTATTCAAGTACAGCATTTTGGGAGACTAAAAAAGCTGTATCACATTATTTTGATGATTCTTTTTGTACATTTTTTGCTGTCAACAAGTTACGTTGCAACTACACGCCATTAGTTCTCATTAGACTATTACTAAACAGCACTTAGGCCCAATCCCAATTCTATTTTTGTACCCCTACCCCTTCCCCTTGGCCCTTGAAACAGAGTGTGAAGGGGAAGGGCTTCAAAATTTACCCCTAGGAAATGGGACAGCACTACAACACCTGCACACGTCATCATATGTCATTGCAAGCTCTTGCCTCTATGAGATCGACGATCGCGACCACTGTAATGATTTCAGTTGAGTTTTTTTTTTTTTTGGCATTTATCCTCAGGAAATCACTGAAGGCAACGATATCATGTTATCATAACGATATAATGTGGTAATAAGATTGTAACTGTACTGTGCATTTACACCGTGGCCATATTCAACTATGTAAACACACAAAAAACAACATTAACATTATACCAGACACTTTAAAAAGCTCATTCTCAGCCACTAGACTTTTCTGACATTTCTGGTATTGAGTGAAAGTATGTTGTGGGACTGCTATATAGGAGTTATTGTTAGGGATTATAGACAGCGAAATTTAGCGGTTTTTATTTTAGCGTTTTTTTTTTAAAGCATGATGGTAAAACACAAAAGCGGTTATGAATGTATTAAAACATATGCTTGTTTGTTGTAAAAAATGACAAAAAAAATACTAATTTGTTCATCTCCTGACTTCCATGTGCAGCCATGCTGCCGCTGTAGATGGTGTATTCTGGGAAATTTTCTTACCTCTTGGTTTCGAAAGTGGTCCTTAGTTTCAAGGGGTATCTAGCCCTTTCCCTTAGCCCTATGCCTTCAAGCTGAAGAGAATTGGGATTGGGGTAAGGGCTAAGGGGTAGAATTGGGATTGGGTCTTACTTTGTGCTGATATTGCTCCACCAACAGACATTTTCCTGACTATAAGAAATTTTCCATGTAGATGTCCACTTAACCCTAACCCTAAAGTCTACTGATACTCTAATGATAATTAGTTGTCATTGATTTGGAACATAACTTATAATCCACAAACTATGTTAGAGGCCATTCAATTTATCTTTATTTCTATAGCACTTTTACAATGTAGATTGTGTCAAAGCATTATTGAAAACAATATGGCTGTCAATAATACGTGACTACAGGGTTGCGTCCGAAACCACCTACTGTACTACTACTGTACTACACAGCGTAAGTTCTATATATTAGGAATGTGAGCAGTATGAATGGAATTCAGACATACTACATCCGCCATTTTGTCATGATTACGTGACCTACCAGCGTCAGTTGCGTCGCTTCACTCTCATTTATGAATTCTCGCTATGGCATAGCGCAGCGTGCATTAGATGCGCACTTCAGAATCGCGCCGGAAGTAGTAGGTCATCCGGGTACTTCTCACATACTGTTTTTCGAATTCTATGAATTCGGACATACTACTCGGCTCTCATACTGATTTTAGCGTACTATATAGTATGGAAGTATGCGGTTTCAGACGCACCCCAGGACTGTACTGTTTGTGCAGAGTCACATAATGTTTCATTATAGTATGACAGCACCAACTACTGGCCTGGCATGCACAATACAGTACAATCACTACAACATCGTCGACTGTACGTAAAACTTTTCCAAAACACAAAATTAAAAACTTCTAATTATTTTCTTATAGCTTTTACAAAAAGAGATGAGCCATAAAACGTAATGTTTACAATTTGTCTTGAAATATTTTCATTATGTAAAATTATTGAATTATTTTATTATTAATTATTTATTATTTACAATATTTCTGAATATATAGAATAAAGGAAAATATGGTTATATAAAAAAAGTCATAGGAAGCAAGAAGGTCGCTGGTTTGAGCCTCGGCTGGGTCAGTTGGCGATTCTGTGTGGAGCTTGCATGTTCTCGCCATGTTCGTGTGGGTTTCCTCCGGGTGCTCCAGTTTCCCCCACAAAACCAAAGACATGTGGTATAGGTGAATTGGGCAGGCTAAATTGTTGGTAGTGTTTGTGTGTGTGAATGGGAGTGTATGGGTGTCTCCCAGTGATGGGTTTCAACTGGAAGGGCAGCTGCTGTGTAAAACATATGCTGGATAAGTTGGCGGTTCATTCCGCTGTGGTGATCCCTGATTAATAAGGGGACTAAGCCGAAAAGAAAATGAATGAATGAATGAAATGAATGAATGAAGTCCTATATACAGCATTATCTGCTTCAGGTATTGCACTTAAAACATTCTTTCATGAAGTGTGTTAAATTTACAGTTTCTATGTGAAAAGAGGAATAGAAATCATTATCAAGTCAAACATTCAGAAAAAAAGAGCTGTTTGTTTATCTCTGTAATGTCTTAACTCAACGTAATGTTTATGGTCTCGAGCTGCATTGTCAGATTTCTACAGTTGGAGCATAAACTTCCCCTCCTGCACCTTGAAAAGCTTCTCCCCCTGTGGAAATTCACCAGGGGATAGAGGTTTGAGGGGAGGCATAAACGAATAAGCAACCGCAGCCTTGCTCTGACTTGCCATGCATTACCTTCATTGGGTAATTGGCCTCCAGGGATTGTGGGTGTAGTGCGTGTGTGTGTCACTGAGTCTGTCTGTGTGTCCCCAAGGAGAAGTTGCCATAGGAAAAGAAAAAAAGAGTCAGACCTACCAATTAATGATACACCTTTTCCCTCACAACATACTGGTTAACACATCAAACCGGAATCCGCTTGACCACTCACTCACAAAATGACAATAGAAATATTTCAGCAAATATTGTTCATTAGTGTCAGCATTAGTCTGTTCAGAAAGCCTTTTTGTTATTGTGAGGATGTATGCACGTTTGCTGTCAAAGAGTTTGAGTTAAATGGAAAGTTTTGAAGAAGCTGATGCCATTTTTTATGCCTCAATTCATTTTAGGTTTTGCTGGCAGTCAGTCATGATGGATGTTAGGCAAAATGGGTGTCAGATTAGACAGGTGCTGAAACTCACTTCTTCCCTCAATACAAATGGATGTCAAAGTTTGTTTACATGTTTCAGTGAAAAAAGTACTGAAACTGAATTACTAGTCATTTCTGCCAGTTGATATAACAGATTTAATGGTATAATGTTCTGTACAAGAGATAGAAGAACAGTAATCAAATTATAGTGTGAATAGCAGATAATGTATATGGCTTCATAAAATATTTGTTTATATTGTCAAGCATTGTTAATTGACATATTAATGGATTCTAATGAAGGATCACAGTGCAGCCTCAAAATCCTTATTAATTGTCATTTTAAATCCATCAAACCTTTAGGTTTTATCTTTGTTTGTCCACAATATTTTTAAAAATTATTTAAAATGTAATATTCAATTCAATTCTGGTTTATTTATATAGCGCTTTTACAATGTACAGTAGATTAGTACAGCTTAACATAGTTCTAGTAAAGTCCAGATTTCAGTTTAGTTCAGTAGAGTGTGGTTTAAATTGCACTGCTAAAAGTTCAAACAGTGAACTTTCAATTTAGTATAATCTATTATTCTTTTATAAACATAAGTGCAGGTTAGAATATGCACTGTAAAAAAATGCTGGGTTCTACAAAACCGATTTGTGTTGGGACAACATGAAAGAATTAAGTCAACTTATAAGTTTTGACAAATGTAAGTGGATTGAACCTAAAACAACTAAGTTTTCCCAAAATAACCTCAACAATTGTGTTGGTTTAGCTAATTTTAAATTAGTAGTTTGAACCAGTGTTGGGGAAAGTTACTTTTAAAAGTTATGCGTTACAATATTGAGTTGAGTAACCCAAAAAAGTAACTAGTTGCATTACTTAGTTACTTTTTATGGTAAGTAATGTGTTACTTTAATTTTGAGTTACTTTTGCGTTATTATTTATTACCTGGCTGACACTTGATCTCTTTCAGAACTTTTTTTTTCTTTCTTTTTAATAGAGGAGCTCTGCAATTAACAATCCTGTGTATAACCTACAGTATACCTATATTTACCTTTAAAAAAATCTTTAGGATAATGTTATGAAAACTTCCGGATACCAGAGCTATGCTGTATATACAGATTATTGAAAGTTTTAAGCAGTGTGTTTGCTACTTTTGTAGTATTTGTCGTAAGTAAAATCACTGTTCATTGAGACAATCCCCTTTTCCTTTTTCTCGAAGCGTTCAAAATATTGAACACATTCTCTCATTGACCACGTGATTCATTGTGACTACTTTAATTTTAGTTCAGCAATTTATTTTTAAAAGCTAATTAACTAAACTAAAAGTAACCCAAATTACATTTTTAAAAAAGTTTTACATTTTTAAAAAAGTAACTAAAAAGTAAATGCATTACTTTTCTCGTTACTTAGAAAAGTAATATTGTAACTCACGTTACTTGTAATGCGGTACCCCAAACGCTGGTTTGAACAAACAGCAAACATAATTTTTAAAATGTTTCAATAAATATATGAGTTACACTGAACAATTATGGGACATCTATTTTTACATTTCTTTTAACAAAAGTTATATAAAACATACACAAGAAATGATGCGTGCTGTTTGTTCAAACTACTTATTTAAAATGAGCTGAAACTACCTAAAAACTAATAAGTTAACCTAATTCCTTCATGTTGTCTAAACACAAATCGATTGTGGAAGCCAGCATTGTATGGCACTTTTTAAAATGCTTGTATATAGCATCATATTTAATCATAAATAATGGAATATTACAGAATATTACATAGAATATTACAATTTAGCCTATTAGAAGACTGTCTTATTATGAAATTTATTATAATTATATTTCACAATATAATTTTTTTATTGTATTTTTGACAAAACAACCAGTGTGAGCATTAAACACTACTTTCAAAATACTACTACTACTACTACTAATATTAATAATATTAATAATATTAATAAAAATCGTACTGCTATAATGTTTGTGCTTAATAAAAGCAAAACAAACAGTCTGGCTTACAACAATAGCCATTTTGGTCATTTCTATCTCTTCCAGTGAACTGCACTGAACTGGATAATGCTAAATCAAATATGTTTAAATATTAGACTTCACCCACCACCTGATAAAAAACAATTCCATTTAAATTCAAAGCAACCCAGCTCTATATTATATTGACTCCATGCACACATCCACTAAAAAAAGAAGTCTCTGTTTCCCGGTATGACCATCAACAGACCATCAAACACACCTGTGTCTGGCCTGTTTTATGTCAACTAACATAATGAGGGAAAAACAAGAGCGAAGGAGTTTGTTTGTAAAACGAGGCTGGCTGTTGTCCTGCAGGTCTCTTCTTCTATTGTTTTGGCTAAAAGCCTCGTCTGCTCGCTCAGCTTTCAGGCACACATTGCATTGTCAGACTGTGTGTGCTTTTCAGGAGACGATGCTACGATCAGCCATTACAACAAACTACTACTATTATTACACACCTGCCGGCACAATCATTTTAACAGAGTGTTTGCTTTATTTTATTTGCGGACAACATCAGAGGACTCTATGATGCTCTGCATTTGTGTCTTTGTTTATAATAATGAGGGATCAACTGAACGTCAGGGCTCATTTAGGCAAGAAATGCAACCTGCCAGAAATCGGAAATTGCCAGTTTTCTGCTTCACATTCATGATCGCCATTTGTTTTATTTTCATTTATTTTTTGTAGTTTGTTTTATTATTGTAATTTGTTTTATTTTTAAATATTTGTATGTACTGTATGTACAGTTAAAATCAGAATTATTAAACCCCCTTTGAATTGTTTTCCTTTTTTAACTATTTCCCAAATGATGTTTAACAGAGTAAGAATATTTTCACAGTATGTCTGATAATATTTTTTCTTCTGGAGAAAGTCTTATTTGTTTTATTTCAACTAGAATAAAAGCAGTTTTTAATTTTTAAAATCAAATTATTAGCCCTTTAAGCTATATTTTTTTGATAATCTACAGAACAAACCATCATTATACAATAACTTGCCTAATTACCCTAACCTGCCAAGTTAACCTAGTTAAACCTTTAAATGTCACTTTAATCTGTATAGAAGTGTCTTGAAAAATATCTAGTCAAATATTATTTACTGTTATCATGGCAAAGATAAAATAAATCAGTTATTAAAAATGAGCTATTAAAACTATTGTGTTTAGAAATGTGTTGAGAAAATCTTCTCATTCTTCGTTAAGCAGAAATTGGGTAATTGGGGGGCGGGGGGGGGGGGGGGGGGGGCATGGGGCTAATAATTCAGGGGGCTAATAATTCTGACTTCAACTGTATGTATGTTAGAATTCTGTCAATCTCTGTTACCTGTCTCTGTGCCATGTGTCTCTGTGCCATGTGTCTCTGTTACCAATCTCTGTCTCTGTGTCATGTGTCAACGCACTAACCACGACACCATTGGCCAACGTGTACTCAACACTGACCTAAAATGTCGAAAGTTGAGAGAACAAAAAACTCTTTTAGAAATTGGTACTAAATGCGCCTTTCCACTGCACACAACATTCGGTCATGACTGTCGGAATACGCCCCCTTGTGGCAGTCGCACAGAAAACGACAGTTTCAGTTTACTAGAAACAGTTTACTACAAATTCATAGATGGCTAAACATTTTGGAGGGAAAGTGGAGACAACATTAAATATATAACATTATATATATATATATAATTACTCATTTATGAATAGAAATGTTTTTTATTAATAAATAAACTTTTTCGATTAAAAATATAAGGAAAAAAGTACTAATTCTTATCTCGCGCGTCTGTCGTTTGCAGTGGAAAGGCGGCTTAAGAAATAATACATTATCAGAACAAACAAACATAGTTTAATTGAAAAAACAGGAAGGCATGCTTCACATGTGAAGCATTACAAAGCATTTTACCCTGTTTGTCCTGCCAACTTCAGACATTTTTCAAAAGTTGAGAACACGTCGACACCAATGGTGTAGTGGTTAGTGCATTGACACATGGCACTCTGGTATTCACGGTGACCCGAGTTCGATTCCCGCCTCGAAGTCCTTCGCCAATCCTTCCCGTCTCTCCTCTCCCCACACTTTCCTCTCTATACTCTCTACTGTCCTATCAATTAAAGGTGAAAAAAAAAAATGTTGAGTACATGAAAGGAAGTAAGGATCATGTTTTTTTTGTTCACTCAACTTCAGGCATTCCAGTTCTGCAGACAAAACATTTTTCAGTTGGCACGACTTAAAAACTTTTGTTACAAAGTAGTTTACCTCTCCAGAAAACTAATAAATAATAATGAATAATCTTATGTTAACCAAACTAAATGTTTTTTGTATCACTGACAAATAATTTTAGGTCAGTGCAGCTGATGTTTTCAAAAGTTGAGTGAACAAGAAAAAGCGAAAGCGAACTGACTTAAAAAAAATTACAGTGTAGGACTTGCCAACACAATCTCAAAGCAATTCAAAACTTTTTATTTAGTGGCTTGTTCATATTAATTTTTACAATTTCATTCATCTTACACTTTGGCATCAAAAACCACGCCAAAAATCAAGTCCTGTTATCTATGTTTTTTTATGCCAATGTTAGATGTCAATTTGAGGTTGTTTTGACATCAAGGTATACAACTGACGTCAAATCTGGATTATTTCTAGCTTTAGAACAAAACAATAATAATAAAATACAGAAATCTGTCAATTGTCCTGTAAAAAAATTTAAAACAAAAAGGTAATTGCTATCGAAACTGGTCTGTTTGGCAGTAAACACCTTGCTATTCTTAACCATGAAAAAATTAAACGAAACGTCAAGGTTGATTACAACGAATATCAGAAATGTCAGTGTTTGTTTCAGCTTGAGAAGAGCCTTTGAGCTTACAGATGGAGGAGCAGCAGAAGGGCTCATAATGATGCAAGATGTGTTTGTGAGACTGTTTGTTTGCCCACAGGGAGTTCTGAACACAAGGAGACAGACTCGTCCACAGGCCCCACTGGACCCGTAACCATGGAGGACGCTGGAGGTACAGGACACGCGTATGTGCAAGTAGATGAGGCTCAGAAACATTAAAAACACATAATGCAATGGCCATCACAATGAAAATGTCACTTAGGAGGATGCTAAGGACAAGAAAATAAATGGAGAAACATATGAGAACAACTTTGAAATCTATAACAAGGTCGCTGTGACATTTTTTTGAATGATATCTATGAATATCTTTACCAAGACCAAGAGTAAAATGTGTGTAAAAATGATGAATTGTGTGGTAAATGATCCACGGGCTCCATCTCTGCAAGAGCTAAGAGTTTGAGTCACTTATATGATGTGTAATTCGAAAATGAAACGTGCCTGTTTGCAATAATAAAAATCTGCTGTAAAAGAAGAAGCATTGAAAAAAAAGGTTGGGTTTTTTTTTTGCCAAAAAAAGCAGTTTAATGTTTAAAAGCAAAGAAAAAACATTCATCAAATAATAGCTTTGTACAGTAAATGTAATATTTCATATAAAATTGTCATAATATTAATAATAAACAAATTATTATTGTAATAAGGACATTTCAATTAGAAATGAAATTATTCAAATTTACAAACTGCATAAAATGTATTATTTACATCATTAAAGTGATATTTCTTTGATTTATTTCTGCCAATAGTTATTATATAGTATATATTTATTATTACTATTAATAGTAGTAGTAGTAGTATTAATATTATTATTAAAAATCCACAAAATTTGAATTTTAAACACAATTAAACACTAAATTGAACTATATTAAATGTGTTGTTATTATTATTAATATTAATACATAATACAATTATTATAGTAATATTCTTTTTATTTAAGTTTTTTAATTGGATCTAACACAATAATAATGATTTAATAATAATAATAATTACTATTATTATTATTATGATTATTATTATTATTATTATTAGTAGTAGTAGTAGTAGTATATAAAAAGAACTTAAACTATTGAAATTAGAAAACATTTTTTTATTATAGCATTTATAGTCTAATTAGAATTGTTTTTTATTATCATAATTATTATGAAATAATAACAATTATTTATTTATTTTTATAATCTGATTTATCAACAGCTTAATACCGCTAGTATAAAAAATTACTAATAACAAAAACAACATTACTATTTTATATAACAACCTCAAAATCAGGAATGACAATTTTGATTAGAAAACTAAAGTAATATACTGTCATGATTATTATTATTATTATTATTATTATTATGAATATTATTATAGTAATATTTATTTAATTTTAATTTATTTTAGAATTGGTCCAACATTAATACAGCAATAATAATAATAATAATTATTATTATTCATTCATACATTTTTCTTTCGGCTTAGTCTCTTTATTATCTTATTTATTCACCACAGCGGAATAAACCGGCAACTTATCCAGCATATGTTTTACGCAGCGCATGCCCTTTCAGCTGCAACTCATCACCGGGAAACACCCATACACTCTCATTCACACTCATACACTACGAACAATTTAGCCTACCCAATTCACCTGTACCGCATGTCTTTGGACTTGTGGGGGAAATCGGAGCACCCGGAGGAAATCCACATGAACACGGGGAGAACATGCAAACTTCACACAGAAATGCCAACTGTATGCCATTTTCCGTGGCCAGCCGAGGCTCAAACCAGTGACCTTCTTGCTGTGAGGCGAGAGCGCTACCCACTGCGTCACAGTGCTGCACTATTATTATTACAAATAAACTATTATTTATTATTATTATAAACTATTTATTATTTTCATTATCATTGTTATTATTATTATTATAAACATTTCCCAATTTATTCTGCCTGTTTCATGGTCAGTTAAAAAAAATTACTTATGAAAAGAATATTTTTCTCACTGGCAGTTGTGTGGCAGAAAGTTTTAGATTTAGTTTGTGTCTAAAAACATCCTTGTTCTTAAAATGATGAAAAAAACAACACTGAAATTTCTGACTGGCACCATGTGCAAAGAAACAGTAAGACATCACAAAGCAGAGTGTCTTCAATCAAGACCTTTTCTCAGAGCATTAATAGCAATCCCCCAGAGTCTGTGTTGCTTTCCTCTGGGTGATATCAATACTCACAGCAGTGAGAAATAGAAGGATCCTCATTACAGACAGATGGAAATGCCATTCAGATAAACCTCCAGATCTGCTACCTGACTAATGAATCTCAGCGTGAATCTATCAATGATTCTCTGATGAATCAAATAAACCAACACAGCACTGCGGAATAGTGGTGTCGAGAGACAAATGCAACACACAATTACTCGATTGCAAACTTGATTTACATACAGATCAAGCACACTGCACAGCTAAAGCATGTTTCAGGTTTAAAAAAAAAAAGAAGATGATAAGGAGTCATTTTCATGGGTAGGAAATTTATACGGCTCAAGCAGCCCCTTATCATCAGTGATTTAGACAGTTCAAAAGCACAAGGAACCAACGGGCCCAATTAAAAGTGATTTACAGATGTGATCTAAGAACCAAACTCAGAAAATACGAAAGAAATAGCTGAGCAACCAATTAGTATGAATGTCTCTGAACTTTTGAGTTGCACATAGAAATAGCATGAACACATGGAACAGTGATGTTGCTGAAACATAGATTTTACTAACGAACAGATGTCTGATAACATACTTTTTCCCCAGAAGTAACTTATGATTTTTTTACTATATATTTATATGGTATATGCACATGGTGCAACAGTACAAACCATACAACAGTAAAACCATAAATACATAGAGAAACGCTCTTCTCAAGAGTTGGTTAATTTCTTTAGTGAATTAATAGACTCTGAATGACTTGCTATGTAAATGTAAATGCTACGACTTACTACATATGTCTTACTGCTTAGTTTTACTGACATCTTTCTGTGGTTGAAACACCAATAAAAACTGCCTCACAAGGATCTCACAAGGAAACATAACTATTTTATTTTTTGTCAGATTAGTGGCTAATTCATAGGAAATTACGTAAAAGGAGGCATGGCACCAAACTCAACCCCTAAACCCAACCATCATTGTTAATAAACAAATTGTACGAATGAGATACGATTAGCCACTAAATCAAAAAGTTATGAATTGGCATGAGATAGCGTTGGATGAAACAATTACATAATCATTCATGTTCATTCATGTTTATTTGGTGCTATAACTAGAAGTAAAGATTAAGGAAATTTTGCACTGAGGTGTTTATACAGCGATTTGCCAAAAAATGTTCAAGAGTATCAATTCAAAACACCATTTTTTTTTATTTTTAAAAACAAGGCTTTGTTTCTAATTGAAAAAACAAAGTACAAAGCTTCTTGTTATTATTGCAAATATAAGGTGCTACAGTCAGGCCACCATTCTGAAATAAAAATTGTTTGCTACACTAAAAGCTACAACAACAAAAAAAAAATGATTTTATCATGACTATCAAATGGGGCGGCGCAGTGGGGCAGTAGGTAGTGCTGTCACCTTACAGCAAGAAGGTCGCTGGTTCGAGCTTCGGCTGGGTCAGTTGGCGTTTCTGTGTGGAGTTTACATGCTCTCCCAGTGTTCGTGTGGGTTCCCTCCGGGTGCCCCGGTTTCCCCCACAGTCCAAAGACATGTGGTACAGGTGAATTGAGTAGGCTAAATTGTCCGTAGTGTATGAGTGCGAATGAGTGTGTGTGGATGTTTCCCAGAGATGGGTTGCGGCTGGAAGGGCATCCACTGCGTAAAAACATGCTGGATAAGTTGGCGGTTCATTCAGCTGTGGCGACCCTCGATTAATAAAGTGACTAAGCTGAAAAGAAAATTAATGAATAAATGAATGACTATCAAATACAATTACAATGCAAAAGACTATTGTTTTACTAAATGTACAGTTTTCAAATATCTCTGACTGTCAAATGTCCAAGTGCAAACTTACTACAAACTCAGCATTGCAATAACAAAGTGTGAGTAATTCCTAGTAGGGAGTGTTGAAGTTTAAATTTCAACCAATGTCATTATGGCAATCAGCTGACTCTTTCCTTAAAAAGCATTTGCACAAAGTTTTTGGTGTTAATGAATAATTGTTAAAACAATTTATGGATTGAATTTCAATATTTTTTATTGGATTTGAAAAATTTATTTAAATAAATGGAAAAAAGAAACCTTAAGCCACAAGTTGCAAGATATAGATGACGGTATTGTGAATTTATCATATAAAATCCTACAAGACAACAATGTGCTGCTTCAGTCTATTACAGGTACACAAAAGGGAAAGTAGCTACAGCCACACTACACTATTTGCTGGAAAAAAGATAGAAGGTAAAGAAATATATTACTCAGGACAGAACTAAATGAAAAATAACATGAATTTTGTGTAATCTCTCTTATTTTGTCAAAATTAACATTTTCAGGGCTTCCCAAACTTTTACATATTACTATTTGTAAATAGTTATTCCCTAACAAAGTGGAGTAAATAATGGTAAGTGTTTTATTACTGCAACAACTGAAACTGTGCACTGCAAACTACAGGATAATAAAATATATAACCATTTTCAAGGTATACTGCGGTTTGGAAAAGTCAAGGTTTTAAAACAGTCAACATAAAATATATAGTGTTCAAAGAGAAAATATTTTTTGTTTTTTAACCAGACATTTAAAAAGAATATATGTGATATTTATATTTAAGGCTATAATACCGTCAGAATCTTATACTGGCCCTAATATTGAGTATATACTGTATATAATTGAAATTGTACAATCACTTTAACTTCTCGTGCGGTGGCTAAATAGTGTCTCATGCCATTCTTAAGGATATTTTAGAAAACGGCAGGCTTTATGTTAGCCTGCTTGGCATCATGCAAATCATTTTTTTTTTTTTGTGAATGGTGAGGAATCAAAGTCCAATGTTGTAAACAGCTGCTGACACCGTTCTCCAAATACTGTCTCTACACCAGAGAGCTGCACTGAACACATTTGGCCATGTTAATAGCACAGCACTATCAGAGGGTCGGGGAGTTTTACTGCTGCACAAATACAGCCCAGCAGGCCAGTCTGTCAATAAAGAACCTGCTTCTGTGGCAAAAAGTAAAAAAAGAAAAGTCAAGCTTCTTCAAAACCTTCAAGAAAACTGCTGATTTATAAATATATCTGCAGGTTAAGGACTGAATAAATATAAATGAACAGTCAAATCTATAAGTCAGGCAATGTGATCCCAGGTTTTCAACAAGCCACAATGCAGTTATTATTGACTCGTTTGATTTTTTGTGTTCAATATTATGGTTCCCATGAAGTTAAATTTTATAGAACCAAACCTAAAACTATGCTTTTAGTTAATGTCAATATAGAGCTGGTACACTACAAAGTGATATCTTTTGCAAATTTCTAATAAAGCCATATTTGTGGTGTGCCCAGAGCTTTTAAAGTTCCCCCTATAAGACTATTTTAAAGGTTTCTAATTTACCATCTAAATAGCAAAAACACAATGCATTCATCTCATTTCTATTCATTACATTTCATTTTGCATCACCTAATTTCTGAAATGGCTAGTTTGATGGTTTGTTCTTTTCAATCGCTTGCAGTACACCTGCTCTGATTGGTCAGATGGTCAGTTTGAATAGTCTAGTGATGGTCTACCGTTTGCCGCATGTCAGCAATGAAACACCCATTACCATATGTAAATTTCAGCTCTGCAAGCTTTTTCAGTCCTCACCGTATTTACTGTAGGACAATTCAGGCCACAGTCTTGCAATGAAACATTAGCAGAACTAGTTGATCAACCTGAACTTTCTCAGTGGGAAGTTTAGAGAAAAACAACCACACAAACATTTCAGTTCAGCTTGCTAACACAATGGCGAATCAGATACAGTACATATAGATGTCAGAATTAAATATGCTTGAGGTAAATGCATAAACACTTGCAAATATCATCATACAAATACAGTGTGAATATGCAAGTAAGTTATTTTAGGCAGATTCTGTGATTATAACCAGAGCTTTTGTTTAACATGCAGCAAGTTACACTGTGGGCTGAATGAGGAAGTTGTGGTGTATATTAGGACAAATAGCACATATGTAACCAAATGTAATGTAATTGAATCTCTTTGTGCATGTGAATGTGCATGACTTTCATTAGCTACTTCAGGTACGGTAAATAAAGAGGATAACAAATTGAAGTAAACTCATTTGCTTATCAAACTACTTATCACAATACACTGAGATAAATCATTCATTCATTCATTCATTTTCTTTTAGGCTTAGTCCCTTTATTAATCAGGGGTCACCACAGCGGAATGAACTGCCAACTTATCCAGCATATGTTTTACACAGCAGATGCCCTTCCAGCTGCAACCAAACACTAGGAAACACCCATACACTCTTGCATTCACACACAAACACTACGGCCAATTTAGCTTATTCGATTCACCCATCGCACATATCTTTGGACTGTGGGGGAAACCGGAGCACCCGGAGGAAACCCACACGAACACAAGGAAAACATGCAAACACCATACAGAAATGCCAACTGACCCAGCCGGGGCTCGAACCAGCAACCTTTTTGCTGTGAGGCGATAGAGCTACCCACTGTGCCACCGTGATGCCCACACTGAGATAATCTGATAAGAAAAAATAACAGCTTGAAATGTTTAATAAAGCTAAAAATTTATGTTAAGTGGATATAAATGGATGTTTATACAGTACATTCAAGTTATAAGGGCAGTTCCTGCTCCTACTGATTAAACTAAGGTGGATTTATATATTGAATACACTCCAGCATGTGCCAGACAAGCAACATCTGTCTCTATGAGACGAATAGCATACATGCAAAGCGAAACTCAAGCCCAAGTCTTATAACATCACAGATCCCATGGATTTCCCCCCAATACTATCAAGAGCATGGAGATCAGATCTGATCATTTGCAGTTCCTTTTGCTGAATTTACCAGTGATGGCACGGTTCAGGTATGCAAACTGCGGCATTATGTAAAATAATCATACAAGTTCATCTGAAGTTATAAAGAAATAGTCAAATGTCTGTGCAATGAAGCAACGAAATAAAAAGTAAATAAAAACAGAAGGATAAGTCAGAAAAAAAAAGACTGAAAGGCCATTCATGATCATGCGCCAAAAAAAAACATGAGCTGTTCAGATGCAAAGCACAAGCTGGTGCAAGTTCTCAAGATTTACAACTATTGTAACTTTCACAAAACCCTAGTTCAAGGCTATAAAGTATTACATAACAGCATATTTTTAATACAATGCAACCCAATAAAAAAGCTATAATTTCATTGAAATGTTTGTATTATCTTTGTATTATTTTATTAAAACTAATTTTGCAGGTCTGCATGCGCATTTACATCCTAAAAAGTTTTTAGCTTTTAACATTTAAAAGTCTTTTTCATTCTATTTAAGCCATTTTTTTTAAATAAATGTGTCATACAAAGAATGCTAATTGTATGAATAAGGAATAAGATTAGGATGCTTATATACATTTATAGTCATAGTAAAAAAATTAAACAGCATAATAAAAAAGACGATCATTGACTACAATACTGACAGAAGCTTAAACAAATTTAGCATCTTGAGAACTTCCTTAACCTTCACCCCAGATGACCTACCTCAAGAGCAGCCCTCCGGCACAAGGCCTTCAAGACCAGATCATTAGCCTCATGATACTGGACTTCAACGCTCTACAAAAACACATGCAGGAAAAATCCAGATAGCGAAATGGTGTCTGCCCTGAACTTGCTGAACCTTTTAACAGCCGCTTTTCCAAATCAGCCAACGTATCTTCTATCTGTTGGAGACGGTGAACTGCATGTGTGCGTGGACTGCAGCGGGGGGAAATGATGTTGGGCGTCTAGGATGGCTGGTTTGAAGAATGCTCGAGTGTTATCACCGGAGGTTATGCAAGAATAGTTTGGTGGAAACCTTTGCCTGGTACAGTGCTGGGCTTCTGCAGCACGCGGCCAAGGAATCCTGCCTTCAAAATCCTAATTGCTCTTGCTGAGCGGGAATCTGTCAGGCTCACCCAGGATGCACCACTTAGGTTATCAAACAAGCTGCTTTTTTGCTTACTATTCTTGGGTTTGAACTAATTCCCTCCCTGAGTCTGAGGGCATCTGTTGATAGGGGAAGGTATTATAGGACATAAAGAGGATGTAGTGTCTTAAAAAAGCATATAGGATGGATGGGGTAATTTCAGAATCATAAAAATACATAAAGTACGAAAATATGCACAAAGTATAGCAACAATGCTTCGGTTTCCAATTAAAATACCTGAAATACAATATTTCAGGTCAAAAACTGACTGGAAATCTCCTACAATCAAAAGTTTTGGCAGAAACTTTCTGAAAAGGCAACCAACCCAACCCCGACTCACAGGAAAAGCTTAGCTCTACCAACATTTTAGCAAAAAATGTAAAACACACACACAGATGCACATACATATAGCTGCCATTAACCTCTGATGTGCACATATGCAATCACATTATCAATGGGTTTTGTATCTCCTTGTGTTTTTTTCATAAACTGTAAAAGATATGGACGTAGTATGTGTGACGTCACCCATAGGTTTCTGAAGAGTGCAAATGAAGCTACAAGTAGGCGTGGCCAACCGTTGCCATTTTGTTCGTGTGTCATCGCACCCACTGGGGAATACTAAATAAGGGCAAAGAGGCAGTGCGTCAGTGGAGTTGCTTAGACAGGCTTTTCTCTGGGAGAAATGCTTAATACTTCTTTACCTGCGACTCGTTTGTGTTCTGACCAGTTGTGCTTGGTTGTATACTATATCAATAAAGTGTTTAGTCTTTTAAAAGCACTGCTGTAATACATTGAGCCACTAAACATTGTTCTTATGATGTTTTTCTACAGGAGGAAAACACAAATTACTCGCAAACACTTTAAATATAGTCTGTGTTAGTAAATATAAGGCTACTTATGAAATCCAGGCATAAAACTGTATGACAATGTTTCAGATGACTGTTCTATAGCCTACAGCTAATCAATCCGTCAGATTCTGGAGTGCATTACAGGTCTAAAGAAAATTATAAATGATAAATTACCTTAAGTAAAACAAAGATATGGTATATAAGTATATCATTTGACTCACCTGGGAAATGGAGGCAACTTGAATGGTTTGTGAGCACAATTAAGTGCACACAGCATGCCATATTATCTGATAATTGTAGGAAATAATTCCAAAAAGCAATTGACTGTAAAGCAACATAAAACTAAACAAAAATATGATGTATATGCCGAGATCAGCAGCTAATCAGCCGGAATCAGCTGAGGTGACGAGACAGTGAGCAGCAAGACCTAGCTGTCACTTAAGTGGCCACGCCCTTAATTATGCAGACTTAATAAAACTTAATAAAAACAAAATGAATGAGTTATTAAAAAAAATTCACCCCTCTCACAGTTGTCAGCTGTAAAATTGACCAATTTAGCATTGCAGTCAGAAAACATCTGGATTTCCTGGAGCCAGCCTCCAAAGGCCAGTCGATGAATTGCAGTTTGCATCAATTGTCATCAGTTCTTCCGTATTGGCTTCACAAGGGAGAGTGGGAGGTTGCCGCTTGGTTTTTCTGTAGTTTCTAATTAAATATGTTGAGTGTTCAGGTACCTCAAAACATGGTTTAAGAAAAGAGCTCATCAATGTGTAAGGACAAGGTCATTAGAATTTACTATCAGTTGAATTTAGAGTAAAGAATAGTAGGTGCTCCCTTATTTTCATTTCATTTCTTTTTCATTCGGCTTAGTCCCTTTATTCATCAGGGGTCGCCACAGCGGAATGAACTGCCAGTTTATCCAGCATATGTTTTACGAATGCAGAGGAAACCCATGTGAACACAGAGAGAACATGCAAACTCCACACAGAAATGCAAACCGACCCATGCGGGACTCGATTCAGCGACCTTCTTGTGAGGCGACAGTTATAACCACTGAGCCACGGTGTTGCCGGTGCTACTATTTTCAATATTAAATTAAATAAAATGAACAAATGTTCCTTTTAAAAAATTTAAATAAATATACTTGATGTATTCGATTTATTTTTGTATAATGCATTTTATATATATGACTTTTAAGTGCTGACTCAGCCGTGAAATAGAAAGTCCTTAAAAATCCTTACAAAAGATGTAAAAATAAAGTAGAAATGTGTTATGTTCATGGTCTGAAGTATATATATTTAACCTTAATTTATATAAATATTTATTTATATATACATAAAAGTTTACTGTTACAGTAATGTCTATATTTCCCAAATGATGATTAACAGAGCAAGGAATTTTTAACAGTATTTTCAATAATATTTTTTCTACTGGAGAAAGTTTTATTTGTTTTATTTTGGCTAGAATAAAAGTAGTTTTTAATAAATAAAAAAAAAAAAAACAGTTTAAGGTCTATATTATTAGCCCCTTCAAGCTATATATTTTTTTGATTGTCTACAAACCATCATTATACAATGACTTGCCTAATTACCCTAATTAACCTAGTTAAGCCTTTAAATGTCACTTTAAGCTGTATAGAAGTGTCTTGAAAAATATCTAGTAAAATATTATGTACTGTCATCATGGCAAGATAAAATAAATCAGTTATTAGACATGAGTTATTAAAACTATTATGTTTAGAAATGTGTTAAAAAAATCTCTCAGTTAAACAGAAATTGAGAAAAAATAAACAGGGGGGCTAATAATTCAGGAGGGCTAATAATTCTGACTTTAACTGTATATATAAAAACATAAATACAATTTATTTAGTTCACTCATTGGGAATTCAATTTCAGAGCTATCACAATACATCCACAAACCCATCTAATAAAACTCTGCCAGTCACTTGTATTCATTTCTGAAAATATACTTTTAAGCTCTACTCACTGGACATTCACTACCAAGAACTTTATAACTTTTATTTTTTCAAAAATGTCACCACAAGGCAATCACTTATTATTTTTCCATGTGCCTGTGAAAGCAGAATTAAAGAATGAGAGCCGTGCAGTGACTCTGAACTCCTCCGTGTGGAGGTTATGGGGGTGTTAAACTCAATGGCGGTAAGGTGAGGAAGACGGGTATCAAATACTCAGATGAAAGAGGCTGAGCAGATTTAGAGCCTTTTTGTTTCCGTGTGTTCAAAGGAAGCAGCTGCTGACTGCACAGGGCTTAGGTCCTATTCATCTGTAGGGCGAGACAGACGTGGTATCCTGAGGCACAAAAACACACACAAATACACACTTCAAAGTCTATAGAGACACAGACTGCAGCGCTGTGGCAGACTCTGCTCTATAACTCTGTCATTAGCTTCACACACGCAGCCCAGCGCTCGCCCAAAGTCTAGATCAAATCAACATTTATCAGGCCCAGGCTGAGGAAATTACGATTTTGATTTATAATACACTAATATATTATATATGTATATTTTAAATATATGTAAATACTCATGAATGCTATATTATTTTTCAGATGGGTAGAAGGGATGAGAAATCAATGAGAAAGTAAACACTGGGGTCATATGTCAACAGGTGACATCCACGACTCACGCCCAAAGGCGGACACCCTTCCCCCAGCGGCACGGAAATCAGGTGCATTTTCGCTTGTTAAAATTCAAATACGCCCACCGACATGTGTGTGAGTGTGTGTCTTCCTGATGCATCAGCCTCCACAAAGCTTCAGTTAACATTTGCATGCCAAGCAAATCACTATTGTGTGCTCATTTACAACCCCAAAGTTGAGACGTTTTTTGTGAAATGCAGTAAAAATCAAGAATCTGTGATTTGTTAATTCTCTTTAACCTTAATTTAACTTACAAATGTACAAAGAAAAATATGTTTTCACTGATCAAATAAATTGCACAACAATGGCTCAATAGAAATATACAGTTGAAGTCAGAATTATGAGCCCCCTTTTGATTTTTTTTTTCTTCTTTTTTAAATATTTCCCAAATGTTTAACAGAGCAAGGAATTTTCACAGTATGTCTGATAATATTTTTTTTTCTGGAGAAAGTCTTATTTATTTTATTTCAGCTAGAATAAAAGCAGTGTTTAATTTAAAAAAAAGAAGCAATTTTAAGGTCAAAATTATTAGCCCCTTTAAGCTTATTTTTTTTTTCGATAGTCTACAGAAGAAATCATCATTACACTCTCAGAAATAAAGGCACAAGAGCTGTCACTGGGGTGGTACCTTTTCAGAAGGTACACATTTGTACTTAAAGGGTCCATATTGGTACCTCAAAAGTACATATTAGTACCTAAAAGTTTTAAGATGAACATATTTGTACTTTTTAGGTACTAATATGTGCCCTTGAGGTATTAATATGGACCTTGTATGTACAAATTTGTACCTTTTGAAAAGGTACCACCCCAGTGACAACTCTTGTACCTTTATTTCTGAGAGTGTATACAATAACTTGCCTAATTGCCCTAACCTGCCTAGTTAACTTAATTAACCTAGTTAAGCCTTTAAATGACACTTTAAGCTGTATAGAAGTGTCTTGAAAAATATCTAGTCAAATATTATTTACTGTCATTATGGAAAAGATAAAATAGATCAGTTATTAGGGATGATTTATTAAAACTATTATGTTTAGAAATGTGTTGAACAAATCTTCTCTCCATTAAACAGAAATTGGGGGGGAAAAATAAACAGGGGTGCTAATAATTCAGGGGGCCTAATAATTCTAACTTCAACTGTATATGCTATATATGCTTGTCTGCAGTTCCTAGATAAAATGAATGCTATGGTTCCATTTTCTGCTAAGAATATATAAAGGTAGGGCTGGGCGATTTGGCCTAAAATCTAAATCTCGATTAATTGAACATTTTAGCTAGATTACGATTAATGAACAATTATTTTATTTATTTTATTTTTGCCATAGTTCACTGACAGGTTTTGTACAGTAAATATGCTCACATATTACAAGTGAGAGATTTTTGAAAGAAGGGTGCAAAATGTTTATGTTAAAATAAGTAAAGGAAACATACAGTATCTACTACCTATGATTATTTATTGAACATCAACGTTGAACAGCTGAAACTAAAACACACGTTTCCTAAAACCAAAATAAACAACTTGCACTTTTGGAAAAAAAAAAAATATTTTTGATGTTTTCAAAAGTAAAAAAAAAGCAGGATCTCTTCTAAATAAAATAACAATGAAATTGTATATCCAGTATAATATTTTAAATACTGCATTTCTTGCATATTCTGTAAACAAATATTTTCATGTAAATAATAATTTTATTGTAATAGAAAATATGTCGTCTCTAGGCATCTCTGGCGCAGCTTCCAATTTTCATCAATGTAGTGCAAATGTGCAATGTGTAGTTACATTTTTTTAAGAGGTGCACGGGTATGCGATTAAGCGAAGACTGCGCTGGACCATACCCGTGCAATCGACGCAGAAGTATAAATCAGCCCTAACAGTGCGGTGTCACGTGACTCTACATGTGGTAGGAAAAGTATTTGAAATAATTGACCTGGAAAATGTTCATTTCGATTATGTTTCGATTCGTCACCCAGCCCTATTTACAGGGATATATTATCCACATATAATGGATTATTTTAGTTTTAGCACCACACTAAATAAACACCACAAACAAAGTAATAGTGTCTATGATTAGTCGAATATGTTTGTCTCACTTATCTGTCTTCTATGAACAACATTTGTGTGGTTGGTTTGCTTGATCGCTCACTTTGTATGGTGTTGCACTTGTAATGCAGAATACTCTGGTTCAAGTCAGGTGAAGCCTGGTTCCCCTTCGGGAGGGGAACTTCAATGCTATGTGGAAACTTCCACTATGGGGATTTAATTCAGAAAGCCAATCATCTGAAAGAGTATGTAAACGGGCCAATGAAATGCCAATGAGTTGGCAGCTTCAGCTTGCGCACCTGATGCTCGTTGCAATTAATTTGCTATAAGAGCACAGTGCAAGCAAAGCCAAAGTATCATTTTCACTTCAGAGACTTCAACAGCCTTCTGAGAGAGTCGATGAGGGTTCCTCCAGCTGAGTTTCAGACAGAGAGTGAACGAGAACGATCTCCCGGTCCAGAGTGTGTGACACGCAGCGGCAGACGGTCGAGCTGGGTTTCTCCCTGCCTGGCGTCCTTTGGGTCGGTCCTCCAGAGCGGTATGTATTGTTGCGAATTTCCTAAAAGAGCAACACGGTTGTGCCGCGCGTCTTTTTCAAGACGTCGCTCCGACTGTGCGTTTCTGGATGCGGTGGTTTCCTGTCCTCGGATGATGGGCACGAGCACTGCGTTTCATGTCTGGGGGTCCAGCATGTTAATGCGGTGCTCGCGGGCAGCGCATGCCATCACTCGGTGGCATGTCTGTTGCGCAGTTAAGATCGCGGTTAGCTCTTGCAAAAGGGCCACCCACCCCAGTTGTCCCCTGCTCCGCGGTGGGCACTCGGGCAGATCTGAGGGTTACAGTGAGAGTAAATCTGC
Organism: Danio kyathit; assembly: GCA_903798195.1. Lineage (NCBI taxonomy): Eukaryota > Metazoa > Chordata > Actinopteri > Cypriniformes > Danionidae > Danio > Danio kyathit. The sequence goes on along the minus strand of LR812541.1, from coordinate 27,585,685 downwards.
CGCCCTCGGGCTTGTGGACCTCTCACTCCTCCACGCGCTCCATTCAAGCTTCGAGTGAGAGAAGCGCTTCATCCTCGGATGGCCGCCCTCTCACTTGATAAGACAGAGGCTCAGATGTCCACCGCTGCATCGGAGGTAGGCTTTCACGATCTGATGAAGGATTTCCCCCCTCCGCTCCCTCCCCTCGGGAGCGAGCGCGGCGGCGGCCGATCTTGAAACAGACATGATAACCGTGCTTTCCCGGGCTGTTTCGGTCGTGGGTCTGGAGATGGTTTATCCCCCAGCCCAGCGGCCGGACTGACTAGATGGGTGTATTTGGCGGATTAAAAGGCAATACCTTCTAGCCTCCCATCCCTCTCTTCCCGGAAGTGCACAGTGGGCTCACGCAGTCTTGAGGGCACCTTTCTCTGCCTGATTTGCGTGCGCTTCCGCCTCACCACCCTTGATGGTGGAGCAGCCAGGGAGTACGAGTCGATTCCCCAGATTGAGAGTGCCATCACGGGCCCGCGTGGTGCCTCCTTCTGCTGGAATCAGCCTCATCTCCTGTCCAAGGTGTGTTGGTCTTCTGCCTCCCGAGCCAGAGCCCACACAGCCGCGGGCCAGGCTGCTTCCACCCTGCACGGCAGGGTCCATGCACGCGCGCTGGCCCAGCTGCACAAGGGTGGTTCTGACCCAGGCTTGTTACAAGGCCCGCACCGCACCCGACTGAGCTCCACGGACCTCAAGTCCGCTGCGTGTGCCCCGGGAAGGATGATGGCCACGTTAGTGGTCCAGGAGCACCACCTCGAGCTAAACCTGGCAAAAATATGCGCGGAGTCGACAAAGTTATCTTTCTTGACGCCCCATATACCAGTCTGGCCTGTTCGGCGACACCGTGGGTGGATTCACCCAGGAACTCACGGCGGTGCAGTTGGATACGATGGACCATCCATAGGCGGGGATGTAAGACTGCTTCCCCCCCGCCGAACCATCCACATCCACTGCTTGTTGCTTGTGAGCGCCCGTCTACGAGTACTGCTCCGCCCCCGCCTGCGCCTCCGGCTAATGCTGAACTGTCTGAGAGAGTTAGACAGCAAAATAGTGGTTCCACTGAAATCTTTCAGAGGCTCCTGGGGCATATGGCATCCGCAGCCGCTGTCACGGATTGCTCCATATGAGACCACTTCAGCACTGGCTTCACGATCGAGTCCCCAGACGCGCATGGCACGCGGGGCACACACCGGGTGACTGTCACTACGCTGTGTCACCACGCCCTCAGCCCCTGGAACGATCCCTCGTTCCTACAGGCCTGAGTGCCTCTAGGACAAGTGTCCAGAAATATTGTCGTTTTGACAGATGCTTCCAGCACGGGCTGGGGGGCCGTGTGTTGCGGGCATGCAGCCGTGGGCCTGTGGAAAGGAACCCAGTTGCATTGGCATATCAATCGCCTAGAGCTGTTGGCAGTGTTCCTCGCTCTCCGCCGTTTTTACCGGTGCTGGAGCGACAACACGTGCTGGTCAGAACGGACAGTACGTCGGCGGTGGCGTATATCAACCGCATGGGGGTATCCGCTCTCGCCGCATGTCTCAGCTCGCTCGCCATCTGCTCCCCCGGAGTCATACGTGGCGCAATCGCTGCATTCCATTTTTCCCCACCGAGCTCAACCGTACAGCCCATTCGCTCTCACGGCAGTTTCGCCTGGGAAAATGGAGACTCCAGCCACGACTGGCCAGCTGTTATGGGCTGCGCCTTTCTCTCTCTAACTCAGAGATTCATGCACTCTCGCTTGAGTTCCCCACTTGGCGAACCCTGCAAAGTCCACTGGCTACACAGCTGGCCCTGGGGCGTGCGTAATACGCATTTCTCCAGTGAGCCTACTCTCACAGATACTGTGTAAAGTCAGGGAGGTCGAGGAAGATACCTGCTTTCTATTCTCCTCGTGATGGCCCCTCCTTGGCACATCCCCTGGAAACAGGGGACAGGCACCGTTTGGCACCCGCGCCCAGATCTATGCCTCACGTACGGTTCATAGATGGAGCACAGAGGACTTAGGTGACCTACCGATTAGGTGGTTAACACTGTCACTCAGGCTGAGCACCCTCTAAGAGGCATATCCACGCCCTGAAGTGGAGTCTATTTGCTGTGTGGTTACCTTTTTCCACGAGAAGGAAACCCCGAACATGCCAGATCAGAGTGATGCTATCCTCCTTCAGTTGACTGCCTCACAGGCGGACCCGTGTCTTCCCTCACCGCTAACCATCTTATATTCATATGCGTACTCCCCCTTCTCAGGGCTAGTCCATATGCTCTCTCGCCACCAGTCTCCCCACTTGGGTAGGAGGTGGCCTCCGCAGCGTCCTCCCTATCGGGACTGCACGCATTCCCAATGTACAGTCGTATTTAATTCCTAGAAATTATTCTAGACGCATTTGTGGCTCCCGAAAAATATATCTAAATCCGTAAATCTTCTGTTGAAGTGGGATAAGTAAGGGCCAGGGAACACGTTGGAAGACCGAGCCTCTGGTGACGCAGGTGCGCTCATGCTCTCTTTGCCTGGCAAACCTCTCATCGGGGGCGAAGGTAAGGTTCAAGCATTATGGCGTTTTCCATACATTTCCCCATAGTGGAAGTTTCCACATAGCATTGAAGTTCCCCTCCCGAAGGGGAACGCTCCGGTTTCTAAGGTAACCCTCGTTCCCCGAGGGGGGGAAAGGAAATGCTATGTTCCTTCGCCATAATGATTGCCCCTTAGCTGTTGAGGTGAAAGTCTCTTCCGCTAAAAAAAATTATGCTTTGGCTTTGCTTGCACTGTGCTCTTATAGCAAATTAATTGCAACGAGCATCAGGTGCGCAAGCTGAAGCTGCCAACTCATTGGCATTTCGTTGGCCCGTTTACATACTCTTTCAGATGATTGGCTTTCTGAATGAAATCCCCATAGTGGAAGTTTCCACATAGCATTTCCTCGAGGAACGAGGGTTACCTTGATAACCGGAGCGTTCTACAAAGTAGATAATAGAAAAGTAACAATAAAGGTAAAACTACACTCAAAAAATGATTTTTGCTGCTTGTTTAAACTACTTATTTAAAATGAGCTGAAAGTTAATTGCTTTATGTTCAATCCACTTAAATTTGTAAAAACAATTAAGTTAACCCAATCTATTTGTGTAAGGACAACATGAAGGAATTATGTGGAAGTTTTTTACAATGTACACTGTAAAAATCTGAACAAGCTGCAAAATATTTTTTAGTGTATGTGGCTGCAGTCTGGACGTCACAGTGGTGTGGAGTTTGCATGTTCTTCCCGTGTTTTCATGGGTTTCCTCTGGGTTCTCCGGTTTTCCTTACAGTCCAAAGACATAGGTGAATTGAATAAGCTAAATTTGCCGTAGTGTATGAGTGTGAATGCAAGAGCGTATGGGTGTTTCCCAGTGTCGGGTTGCAGCGGTAAGGGCATCCACTGTGTAAAACATATGCTGGATAAGTTGGCGGTTCATTCCACTGTGGCAACCCCTTATGAATAAAGGAACTAAGCCGAAAAGAAAATGAATGAATGAATGGCTGCAGTGTACTTTTCTCTTCGCTATTGAAAACACTATTGGTTGGGTTTAGGTCAGTGATTTACTAAGTCACCTGCACAACAAGCCCTGCTTTATTGTGAATGTGTACAAGAAGGACGTGTGTCTAAAACATCTAACAAAACATACTCTGAGTAACGTATTTCAAATTCGCTAAAATCACCATCTAGTGGATTTTTCAACTGAAACGTGCAACAAAATGTACAGGAAACAATAATCGACTTTGCTTTTAAAGAAACGTTTTAACTGTGTTTGGGAATTGCTATTTTCGACTGTTCTTTTCCTAATCAGCTGTACATTTTCAATAGGAGAGATATCTGGATGAAACCGCACTGTTGTTGCACATGCACATTTTACACAGTCTGATATTTCTGGTATTTTTTAAAGACCTAAATTCTTTGTGATTGTGATTTTTGATTTGGTTGATATTTCTCTCATGACTGCATACAGTATGTTTATATGGGCAGTACCATGTATTGCCATTACAGTCAGCAGCGAAACATGTTGATGCATCGTATTTCCCATAGTAAATGTATACCCTGACCTGACGTGGAAGACATAGGTAGATGAACAAAGTCATTTATTTGACTTTTTTGGCAGACAAAAGTGTTCTTGGAGCTTTGTACAATTACAGTTTAACCACTGAAGTCAAATGGAATGTTTTGACAATGTTTTTGCTTTCTTTTCTGTAACTTAAAGCTCTCAGATTTTATCTAAAATATATTAATTTGTGTTTTGAAGATAAACAAATGTCTCAGGGTATTGAAACAACATGAGGGAGTGCGATTAATAACAGACTTTTCATTTTTGTGGAAACTAATCCTTTAGGGTTTGTCAGTAAAAAGACTGGAAATCTTTTCTTTGTACTTTTGTCATCGCAGATTTTCAGATAAAATGCTGTAATAGCAGATAAAACCTTTTTTAGAACTGGAGTTCTAGTATATGAGAAATGCCAGCCCTCAGTTCACAAATAATATGCATAAAGCCATTAGTGTATTCAAAGTCAAACACTTACTGTAGGGTAAATATTGGGCGAAGAGATTAAGATTATCTTTTTTTTTTTTTCTATCATCAGACTGGTCAGACAAGTTTGTGACTTTTATGCCTCTCAAAAATGTACATTATACTACACAAGATTTAAACAGGAAATTAGGTCAAAAAGTGAAGGGCTTATTCAAACTTTGGAAGTAATAGAACTTGCGCTTTTATTTTCATATTCAAAAACATTTGCATGGGTCGTCTGAGTGTATATGCTGTTGGTGAGAGAGCTCTGTGCTGTTCTGACTGCCTGTGTGTAACCAAACCAACATGCAAAGCTCATCTCCAACAGAACAGAGCGCTGGCTGCTGCGGGACTGTGTGCGCTCGTACTGATAACCAAGGTCATATATTTGTACCACCTGCTCATGACCGTTTGGCTTTCCTGCTGCTAATACAACGCTGATTGTGAAATGGAAGAGAAAAGTGGTTCTTGATTTTGAACATGAAAAAAAATGCAACAAGAAAAAAGAAAATTAAATGCAATGATATTAATATTAAATGAAGTCAAATTTGTTAACTGAAAATAATAAATGTACTTCACTGTATTCATATTAGTTTTGTGCATATGTACTAGATGCATACACCTTATATGCCACATTTATGACTCTTTAATGACAATCAAATTAAAAAGAAATGACAAATGTTACTTAAAACCTTGAATATATGTAAAAGCTGTTTTTAACAAATACAAATATAGTTATATTTTATGTCTAATCTTACATAGGTGAACAGTTATATATTTTACCTTTTTTTGGCACACAAAAGTGTTCTTTGAGCTTTTTATGATTATAGTTTAGCCACAGAAGTCACATGGAAAGTTTTGACAATGTTTTTGTCTCCTTTTCAATAATCTGAAGCTCTCAGATTTTATAATATAATAATAAATGTACTGCACTGTATCCATGTTAGTTTTGTGTATATGTGCTTTATGAATACAGCTTATATGCCACTTTTATGACTCTTTAATGAAAATCTATTTTAAAAATTCAAATGTTCATTAAAACCCTGAATATATTTAAAAGGTGTTTTTAACAAGTATGAAGTTGTATTTTACATCTAATTTGACATATTTACATTCACATGTAAACAAAGTTGAAAAGTTATTATATTTCACAAAATTGTTTGGAATTCAGAAATCTATAACCCAGTTAACAGTTCATTTCCTTAAAATATACAGTGAAAAAACATAAAATTGACTTTCTCATAATTTCCTGCATGACACATGATTTTTTTTTGGGGTGCTGTTTTTAGTTTTTTTTCTTATCAGTGATGCACATTTGTGGTTTATTTTACATCTAATTTGAAGCAGGTACTCTTATAATAAGTGAGGGTTTCATGTTTGTGTATAACAGGAGAATCTTCAATTAAACCTGGATCATGTCTCATTATTCTGCGCAAAACTTTAATCTTAAAGTTTATTGCTTTTCAAAAAATAAATGTACTGTTCTATTTTCAAAATTAACTTTAATACAGAATGATGTACACAATTTTAAGTGCATATATTTAAAAAGTATTTTTATAGCCATTACTTATATATCTATGATAGATTTTATGGTTAAAATTAATTTTATTTCAGAAATATATACACATTTCATATTTTAATTTTACAGAGACCTATAAAGTGACAGTATTTTTACAAATATAAATACATTTCTCCTTTAATTTTGAATTTAGAAATCCTTCTAAAATACAGATTGACTACATATACAGTTGAAGTCAGAATTACTAGCCCTCCTTTGAACCTTTTTTTCTTTTTTAAATATTTCCCAAATGATGTTTAACAGAGCAAGGAAATTTTCACAGTATGTCTAATAATATTTTTTCTTCTGGAGAATGTCTTATTTGTTTTATTTCTGCTAGAATAAAAGCAGTTTTTAATTTTTTAAAAGCCATTTTAAGGTCATAATTATTAGCCCCTTTAAGCTATTTTTTTTTTTCCGATAATCTACAGAACAAACCATCATTATACAATAACTTGCCTAATTACCCTAACCTGCCTAGTTAACCTAATTAACCTGGTAAAGCCTTTAAATGTCACTTTAAGCTGTATAGAAGTGTCTTGAAAAATATCTAGTCAAATATTATGTACTGTCATCATGACAAAGATAAAATAAATCAGTTATTAGAAAAGAGTTATTAAAACTATTATGTTTAGAAATGTGTTGAAAAAATCTTCTCTCCGTTAAACAGAAATGGGAGAAAAAAATAAACAGGGGGGTTAATAATTCAGTGGGGCTAATAATTCTGATGTCAACTGTAAGTACATTCAAAAAGTAGTGTAACTCAGAAACGAAGGCATATTTACAACACATTTTAATGCAATTCACTCTGCATGAGACATGTTTTAAACAAATTAATGCAAGGGGGAAAAAAGTGTTATATCATATCACAGCTTTTCCCCTTGCTGATCACACATACACCCTAGGTATAAAGTTATATATTAAAACTTTAAAAAAATACAGTTGGCTCTGTCCTCTGGCACTGCCAATATGTGCCAGCTCTGTGAAGCAGACTACAATAGAAATTTAAGACAAAGCCGACCACAGATTGCTCTAAGCTTCTGTTTGATTCCCCAAATGGCTCCTAATCTACGGACTCATTTCCAACATGATTATTAGAGGACCGAGTTAACGAGGCCCATCTGCATCAGTACAACAAGACATATGGTCCATAGGATGACATCTCAATTATAGCGTACACTACGGTAAAGAAAACACCTACTGCAGATTTACCACAATATCCGTAAGATGGCGGATAACAGGTGGTTGTGCAGTCAAGGGAACTTTCTGCCTTATGTGAACGCTATTAATCTTCAGTCCCACAACACTTCAGGGAGAAAATGCATTTAGTGCAAAATGAGTGTTTGAACATTATGTAAATGCAGTCAAATCATAGATCTGTATTTTGCTAATTCTTAAAACTTTTCTGTAAGCGATGGAATATAAAGAAAAGGTTTCCAGTGTTGTCACTCACATTCTTAAATATATTTAGTAAATACAAAAAAATTACTACCACACACTCCAAAATAATGTTCATATAGTATAGGGAGGGTTGTTTTTAGTTTTTTTCCCTCAATAGGGATGTTTATTTTATTTTACATCTAATTTCGATAAATAATGTTTATTGCTTTATTTAAGTGTCATGTGAGCTACCATGGTGGTGTTGTGTAAAAGACACCGCACACCTTATATATATATATATATATAGCATGCTTCTCTTTTTGTAGATTAGCTGTTTGTAATGAGCTTTGGCTCATCAAATGGCTTTCTCATTACCACATGCTTGTGGTGTTTTTGTCAGAGTAAAACAAAGGTAGAATTTGTCGATGTTTGTACTTTAAAAGACTCGTTTATGAACACGATATATATATATATATATATATATATATATATATATATATATATATATATATACACACACACACACACACACACACACACACATACACACTTTACGGTCTCTAAAATAATTTTATGGTAAAATTCAGCTGCCCTTTTTCCATAAGTTTTTACAATGTAGAATTAAACAGTTTGGAAAAGTCCACAATTAGCAGGTAAACTTGTAAGATGTGAAGGTTTCATGTTTGTGTATATTATAACAGGAGGATATTTTTTCAAAGCTGGAACATGTTTCATAATTTTGTGCAAAACTTTCATTTAATATATAATCATGCAACTGAAAAAATAATTTTTTTTTCCCATTCAAAAATTGCAAAGACTTTGGGTATTTCATATATATTATAATTATCCAGAGAAATCTCAGTCTGTGTAGAAAAAGGCAGAAAAAATGGAAATGCGCGTTTCAGAAATTTTTGTACTGAATGTACAGTAATTATAATCAGTACTTTTTACAACACTAACAGTTATTAGGTTAAGCCTTTTTCTGTATTCGCTACAACAACTTGGTCTCAAAGTTACAGAGTGAATGTATCTATACAGTCAAGATCTGCCTCCTATTGAAAATGAATTGTGGACAATGTTGACCACTGACCGTTGAGCCGCTGAAGTCTTGCATTAGATTAGGCCAACTGTTTTCTTGTGAAGTATCCTCAACACTAGGATTAAAATGAAAGTGGATATGAAAAACAAATAAAACATGCATCTGTCCCAGCATCATTCAGAGTGTGTTGCAGCTAGGGCTGTACAATATATCGAAGTTGAATTACCAGAAATTTTAAATTTACAATTTATATATACAGTTGAAGTCAGAATTATTAGCCCCCCATCACATTTTTTTTTTCTTTTTTAAATATTTGCCAAATGATGTTTAACCTGCCTAGTTACCCTAATTAACCTAGTTAAGCCTTTAAATGTCACTTTAAGCTGAATAGAAGTGTCCTGAAAAATATCTAGTTAAATATTATTCACTGTCATCATGACAAAGATAAAATAAATCAGTTATTAGAAATGAGTTATTAAAACTATCATGTTTAGAAATGTGTTGAAAAAAATCTTCTCTCCGTTAAATAGAAATTGGGGGAAAAAAATAAACAGCGGGGCTAATAATCCAGGGGGGGCTAATAGTTCTGACTTCAACTGTATATATATATATATATATATATATATATATACACACACACACACACACACACATATATATATTGTAACCGTTGACAATAAATGCATGATTTAATACAAAATTTAATACAAAGTTATCACCCTCTGAAAGACTTTTCAACCTATCAGGCAATGTCAATGTGCATCTCTAAAACTAAGCACAGTGGACATGCTGGTTTTCATGTCCAATAACAATTTTAGTATAGAACACAAAAATACTGTATGATCTAACAGTATTAAGAAAGAAATAAGACAGCAACTTAACTGCATTTTAAGTGTTTTTGTTTTCCTGGTTATGGTTGATAAAACTATCATAGGTATTTGTTTACATTGGTTAAATATTTCAGAAAAAAAGAAAGCATCACTTTCAGAAGCTGTAGTGATGCTTTCTTTTTTCTCAGAAATATTCCAAAATAAATAATATATAATATAGCATGGAATATCGGACATCACATTATATAGCATGTTATCGAATATTGCATTTTCTTCAATATCCTGTACATAACTCAATATAATGCCCTAGTTGCATCCATCAAAATCAATATTTACTTACATTTTCAGAATACAAATTGTCTGGACTGTGAAAGCACTGGGAATTTTTTCTTTCAACGTTTGTCATTTAAATTAAAATAGATAATAAGTAAATTCAGGAGATGAGAAGAATTATAGAGAGTTAACAATTCACAGATTCTTGATGGCATTTTACTATATTATCCAACTTTTACAGAATTGGGGTTGTAGATTCAGCATCATGACATAAGTGTCACTCTGCACAGTATGTGGAAACAATAGAGGGACATTTATCAGGGGAGAGCCATGGCAGAAGATAAAATAAGCAGTTGTCTTAGGAGTGAGTCCCAGAGGAGCTTTCAGACAGTGAGAGTCATTGCATCAGTCGCTTGTGCTCTATGGAAACCAGGCCTCTCTGGCTCGCTCTATTGAGCACGACACACACACAAACAGCAGCGTTCGCACGGAAACACATGTAGAGTGTACAACACCATTAAACCATGTTCAGCTGGACTTACAGTAGAAGAGAATAGATGATATGATAAGTCAAGCAATGACAGTGGTAACCTGCAGTAAGGGATTTTAAGCTGTTTGCAATACCTTTTTAAAAAGTGTAAAAAAGTGTTTTATGAATGCCACTATACATGTCCTTGAGTATCGCTGTGAAAAACATGCTTAAATGTTTTAGCAAAGTTTTTCAACCATTGTTTAGCAATCACAACATACTGTTTCATCCTCAACAGATCATTTGCTATACACTAAAACATTCTGTGATCCATTTACCCTCAAAATCTGTGGGCTCAAAATCCTATTACTTTATCCCCTTTAGAAAAAATGACAAAGATGCTTGTTTCCATACAGTTCAAATGCAAGGTGATAGTTTGCTTGCTTAAGATAGATTTATCCTTATACATGTAGATTTTAATCTACACCACTATAACACACTAATCAAATCCATATAAATAAATAAATAAAAAACACCCTGCAGTTGCCCATATACATCTATATATATGTCTACTGTACACTCATACACAACTGAAGAAATACCCATTGAGGTAAAATTGGTTTTATATAATCTTATTATATTATCGTTAATTTTTAAACAGTGACAAATTGTGACAAGGTCCCTATATTGTTTACCACGCTACTTTGAATATTCGGTCTAAAATAGCATGTAATTATGACTTCAAAACAACATTAGCACTATTTAATTGACTGTGGAAAATGTTGTACTTTGATAGTCATTGGCTGCTAATATGATTTCCCTATCTAGAATTTGCAAAGAATATTTTTCTACTAAGGAGAAAGTCTGAAAGTGCAAATATAAAACCAACTTTACCTCAATGAAATACTCTTTACCTTACAAATAACAACCACTACACCTCAATTAACTAATATAATAAAAAATAATCGCATGTTTACAACCACTGCAATAAAATGCAGTGCATTTGAAACTACTAGTTTTTCAATTTCATAAACAAAAGCTCTTCAGTTTCACTTTTACATGTATATCTCAAAGACTGTACAATTATATCTACTTAAAATCTACTTAGGGTACTTCAGAAACACTTTTGTACTGTAATATAGTGTGTGTGACACTCATATTTCACAAGAAAACAACCACTCGAAACAATCCTTAAACTTTAGGCTTCGACAGGTCGAGTACTTGGCTCATTCGCCACGGATTGTATTTGTTTGTTTATTTTAATCAAATACTGGTATTTGTGTGTGTATATCAACACTTTGAATACTGTGACTCACGTGAGGGCTGGTACTGTAGGTTTCAGATGACATCTTGGTTTATTGTACGATAGTGTCGAGGGTTTTTCAGATGAGGGTGAAGCAGAGATCCTGAAACAACCTGTTTGAGCTTCACGAGCCATTGTCAAACTCGACAACAGCGTCTCCTTCAGGAACACGTCGACATTACAGCAAATTGAGACCTTAAGGTCTAGTTCACCTATCAAAATCTGTCATTATTTACTCATGCGAACGCTTGTTCTAAACATGTTTGAGTCATTTCTTCTGTTGAGCATAAAAGAAGATATTTTGAAAAATGTTGGCATTGACATCCATAGTAGGAACAAATATTCTGTAAAAGACAAAAGCTGGGTTTTTCTCATACATTCTTCAGTATCTTCTTTTGTTTTCAACAGACAAAAGAAACACCAACAAAGGTCAGAACAAGTGAAGGATGAGTAAGTGATGACAGAATTTTTATTTTTAGGTGAACTATCACTTTAATTTATTGGCTGCAATAAATGTAACATTAAAATCTTGAGTGAGGGTTAAATACACACATTTTTGTCCCACATACATGCATACTTTCATCCATCCATTCACTCATTAATCCATCCTTATACTCATTAATAAAATGCATTTATGTAAACAAAAATATGACAACATACATCTTTATACAGTACAGTTTAACAATAAAGACAACGTATATAGTAAGAAATTACATTTGTGATTAAGAGACAGTTTTACAACCTATTTAAAGTTGTCATCCAGCCTGCTTATATATTGTTTGCAGACAGACTTTTAGAAGGGTTTTGACCACTTCTTCAGGTGGTCAGGCAGGGAGTCCAGGTGAACAACCAGGCAAAATCACCCAGGTAAACACAAGCTTGGCAAGATAACTAATATACAGTAGGCCTATTTTCACATTATTTTATTTATTTTCAATAGAGTTTATATTTATGAAGTCAAATATTCACAGTTAAACATTACATTGGACCAAAAATAAATATTTATAATAAGTGAGAAATTCAGCAATACCATGGCACGATCGCCTCACAGCAAGAAGGTCGATGGTTTGAGCCTCGGCTCAGTGAGTTGGCATTTCTGTGTGGAGTCTGCATGTTCTCCCCATGTTCGCATGGGTTTCCTCCGGGTGCTCTAGTTTCCCCCACAAGTCCAAAGACATGTGCTGTAGGTGAATTGGGTAAGCTAAATTGGCCGTAGTGTATGTGTGTTAATAGGAGTGTGTGGGTGTTTTCCAGTGATGGGTTGCAGCTGGAAGGGTATCCGCTGTGTAAAACATATGCTGGATAAGCTGGCAGTTCATTCCGCTGTGGCAACCCCAGATTAATAAGGGCACTAAGCCGAAAAGAAAATAAATGATTGAATGAAATTGAGAAATTCATGTCTTAGCAATCACATTACATAATAAATATAATAATAATAATAAAATTATTAAGCCAAAGAGGATGACCAGATGTTCAGTTTATCAGTATTACAGTTTTTCTCAGTGGATTTGGTGCATTTCTCACAACACTATTTACATTTTCACAACAGTTAATGCATTTCTCAAAACAATTAGTCATTTGTGTACATCATAGTAGCAGTTTCTCATTCCTTCCAACAAATTGCCAATGCTATTGGACATGCATCAGTTGCTTTCATACAACTCATTTGCTTATGTCATGTCTGTCAAAATTAACCAAACTTGTAAATCTGAATAGTCATTCCATATTACAGTTTTTCTCAGTGGCTTTGGTGCATTTCTCACAACACTATTTACATTTGCACAACAGTTAATGCATTTCTCAAAACAATTAGTGCAAACTGCAAAACCTAGTGGATAACCTGCAAAAGCGAGTCACTTGCTCAAAATGGAGAGTTCACTCCTCAAAAGCAAGTATTCATGTCAATGAAAGTATCAGTGTCATCAAAATGAAAAGTCCTGACACCATTGTTTATGAGCAAGATAGTCAAATGGCTTGGTCATGTTTTCATTATGACACTTTACTCTGTACATTTTTTCCAATGCAAAAAAGTCAGATTTTGGTGACACTTCCTGAAAATGCTCAAGACAGCACTATATACTATTAGCACAGCCATTTGAAAACTACAGTAAAGTTAGACATCACTGCATTTAGTGAGTGTCTGAGTACAAGACACTGAATATGTGTGTTTCACATTTTTACTGCATTTGCTCTTTACAATTCTAATTTATTCACAGCATTGTGCAAAAGAATAATTACACTCTTATTTACAACAAACATAAACTTCCTTTGGGTAGAGCTGTGCACAACTGTAAACAATATTGCAGTACATATTGGAACTGAACCTACAACATACACAGATCTGTAAATCATTCATGAAATTGTTCAATTTAGAAGACATTTTCAGTGAAAAAAAAAGATTTAAAGTTTCTAAATAAAATGAGCTTGACAGATTTTGACAACTAGTTCAACATTTTTGTATGGAATGACTCAAGTAATGAAATGAGGACTATTAGTTTTATATGGAATGACTATTCAGCATCCACAAGTTTAGTTCATTTTGACTGACATGACATAAGCAAATGATAATGTTACAAACAGCAGAGAGTTGTATGAAAGCAATTGATGCATGTCCAAAAGCATTTGCAATTTGCTAGAAAGAATGAGAAACTGCTACTATGATGTGCACAAATGACTAATTGTTTTGAGAAATGCATTAACTGTTGTGCAAATGTAAAAAGTGTTGTGAGAAATGCACCAAAGCGACTGAGAAAAACTGTAAAAACTAATAGTCCTCATTTCATTACTTGAGTCATTACATACAAAAATGTTGAACTAGTGTCAAAATCTGTCAAGCTAATTTTATTTAAAAAATGTAAATCTTTTTTTTCCTGTAAATGTCTTCTAAAATGAACAATTTCATGAATGATTTACAGACCTGTGCATGTTGTAGATTCAGTTCCAATATGTGCTGCAATATTGTTTACAGTTGTGCACAGCTCTACCCAAAGGAAGTTTATATTTGTTGTATACGTTTGTTGTATTGTCGTGAATAAATTAGAATTGCAAAGAGCAAATGCAGTAACTACGTGAACCATACTTATTCAGCGTCTTGTACTCAGATACCTCACTAAATGCAGTGATGTCTAACTTTACTGTAGTTTTCAAATGGCTGTGCTAATAGTATATAGTGCTGTCTTGAGCATTTTCAGCAAGTGTCACCAAAATCTGACTTTTGCATTGGAAAAAATGTAGAGTAAAGTGTCATAATGAAAACATGACAAAGCCATTTGACTGTCTTGTTCATAACAATGGTGTCAGGACTTTTCATCTTGATGACACTGACACTTTCATTGACATCAATACTTACTTTTGAGGAATGAGCTCTCCATTTTGAGCAAGTGACACGCTTTTGCAGGTTATCAGCTAGGTTTGCAGTTTGTACTAATTGTTTTGAGAAATGTATTAACTGTTGTGCAAATGTAAATAGTGTTATGAGAAATGCACCAAAGCCACTGAGAAAAACTGTATTTCAGAATTGCAGAAAGGAATTTTTAGTATATTAATTTCAGAGTTAAATCTATTAAACATTTTATAAATATAAAATAATAATAAAATAATGGCTTCATAGAAAAAAAAAAACATTAAGGTGTAACAACATATAGGGTCTCAAAGAGTGAATTATGTAAACAATTTAGCTAAATCTTGATGAAAAAGATAGAGCATTTATGTTTTTGTGATGCACCAACTGTCTAACAGTAAATGCTAATATGTTAAAACAACATGTAACAATAAGAAGCAGTATTATTTATTTACTTATTTTAAATGTGTGTAAGCCCATAATCACATTGTTTCAAATACTTTTTTTTTTGATAAGTGAACTAATTTAAGTACATCTTTACTGTACGCCTGCTTAGGCCTATGATTTGTCAGTAGCTTGTTGCTATAGTTACCAGCTACTGTAGCCTACATCTATTTGCAAGCATTTGTGTTGCCAACTTGCCATTCTTACTATTCAGATTGAGGTAGCAGGAATAGCATCTGAAAACGGTGCTAAAACATACATGCGTGCTTATATACAAAAGCAAGCATGTGTGTTTCAATGTATAAGCTAATATCTGATCTTCAGACATACAAATTGCAATCAGTCATGATATGATTTGATAACTGAATAAATGGCTCTGTAGCAGCAAAATATTAGACTAATTTCCTGCTTTTAATAACCCGATTTCTACACCAAAATCAAAGTTGTTAATACAATGAAGTGGACAAAAAACTCTTGGAAAAATGACACATAGTGTGCTTGCATCAGTGCTATATCACCGACAGATGGCGCTCTAACTGTTAGTGATTGTTCACCCTGAGAAAGCTATTTGTATGCTGACCTGTTTTGAAGGTGATTAATTCTGTACTATTTCTTTATCGTTTACATGTTTAACCTCTCGCCCCATAGCCTAGTAATTTGGTTGAATATAAAATATTTACATGGCAGCAGGTGTATGCTAAACAATGCTAAACTATAATTCGCAGACAAGCTATTGCTCTTAACAGATGGACTCAAACCGGTTCATCTCGTTTTCATGAAGCTTCTTAGTTATGCGAAAGAAGGCATTCATATATTTAATTATTTATAAGTTTCAATTTTGGAATCATAATTGAAACATTAGGCTACTTCAAATAATTTTTTTATCAATTTTAAACCAAAAAAAAATCTATATTCTAAAAGTGTATTTATGTTTAGTACTGTTCATCTGTAATACATTCTTAAACCCAGTGTTAGAGAGCATCAAACTCATTCATTCATTCATTTTCTTTTCGGCTTAGTCCCTTTATTAATCAGGGGTCGCCACGGTGGAGTGAACCGCCAACTTATCCAGCATACGTTTTACTTTACGCAGCGGATGCCCTTCCAGCTACACTGGGAAAAACCCAAAGACTCATTCACACACATACACTACGGACAATTTAGCTTACCCATGAGCTTCAAACTACCCTTCTAAAAAGTATCTTGGTAAACTACAAGTTACTACCTAAAAGAAACTAGTTATATTAAAGTTTTTCTCAGTGGCTAGAGAAAAACTGTAAACAGTAGCATCTTCTGCTTTTTTCTTTTTCTTTTTTAAATGACAGATGGCTCCATTTTGTTACAAAATTAAACTGAAGCCCTCACACAACGTTCTTCATTTCAAAATATAATTCATAATAAATAAACAAATAAATAAATGCACTGTGTGATACTGTACCTGCTGACTGTATGGCTGTAATGCACTCTGTTGATTCAGACCAGATTCACAAAATGGAATGTAACTATTGTCAAGCTACACTGCTACATATTTGCTGCACGGAAAAAGCCGTTAGCTACTGGAAAAGCTACATTGTTTTACATGTTGTTGAGCTGCTGAAAAAAAGTAGTTATGTTAATAATGCCAACAGAGTCTAGTTATACTCCCAGACATGTCTCAGACCACCCAAGATCTATGTCACTTTTTTCTTCAGTAGAAAATTGAAGGATAAATGTATGAAGGTGATTCATAAAATGCAAGTCAATGTTTGGCTTCAAGCAGACAGATAGATATAAAAATTGATTTAACTAGGATGTTTAGATGTCTATTAGACTATTGGAAACAAAAAAATGCTTGCTGTGCTTTGATGATACTTTGAGGTCTTACAGTCGATCTGCACAAGAAATTGTTTTAACAATGCTGTTGATGAAATCCAATTATTATCATTACAATTACAAATTGTTAATCAAAGAGAATGTATTTTTGTTTAAAATAACTTAACTGATGCATTAAAAAATGACTATATGCTGTAATTAGTATCACAGGGGGAAAATAATACACAAATGAACTCTGTCTTATATGTAAATCCTGAAGGGACAGTAACTGTGAAACAGTAATTAAGCTTCCCTTGGGGGTTAAACCTGCAGCCAGGATATTTCAAGTTTTTCCACTCCTTTTTAAAGCACTGAATGCAACTGTAGTGTCTGCACCGGTAAACCAGTTTGTGAGGGATTTTTAAAAAACTGTCAAAACTGTACCAACTGAATGTGGGAATGACACTACAGACACTTTACCAAACTCTACAGGAAACATTTTTTTCCATTAGAAACTTATGACCACCATTTCTTAAATATTGTTATAGTGGAAATATGCTGCATCAGGTGTATAAATCTAAATAAAGACAAAACAAAAACAGGATTACTTCAATGTTATTCCACAAATATTCTTTTAATTAGCTATAATGAACACGCTTTCCTTGGCATCTCAGATTTGTGCCAGAAATGGATGCATCTATAATTTTCTTATTGAAAATGATAAGCTGGTACAAGCCGCTATGAAAAATACATTTATTCATGTGTGCTATTATTTTATTTCTTTTGAATGAAAAATAATAAAGTATACTCTACTTTTAAGTACTTCTCAGAAATACACACTGTAAAAATATTAGTAAATTAGCAGTTTTCTGTGTTTTTTGATTTATGTTTTATTTGCCTCCATTTATTTTTGCTTTTGAATTGCCTTGTGGGACCTTTATCTTTCTTTTATTAACATTTTTAATAGTTTAAAGAGATATGTTGTCTGGGTTGATGTTTATATTATGGCACAAAAACCTCGTAATAAACTGCCCTTACACTTTTTGTTATGACTATATATTATTTCTTATAGATTATTCATTCATTCATTTTCTTTTCGGCTTAGTCCCTTTATTAATCCGGGGTCGCCACAGCGGAATGAACCGCCAACTTATCCAGCATATGTTTTACGCAGCAGATGCCCTTCCTGCTGCAACCCATCACTGGGAAACACCCATACACACTCATTCACACTCATACACTACGGACAATTTTAGCCTACCCAATTCACCTATACCACATGTCTTTGGACTAGTGAGGGAAACCGGAGCACCTGGAGGAAACCCACGTGGAGAACATGCAAACTCCACACAGAAACGGCAACTGACCCAGCCGAGGCGCTTATTATGCATTGTTACTCAAAACTACTAAAATGTCAACAAAAGTCACTTTGTTAAACTGTAGAGTTGAATTTTCAATATCAAAAGTCGACAGAGCAGAGATCAACATCCCATAATGCAATTCACAACCATAAATAAACAGAAAACACTTGTGATTCACAAAATATGAAAACTAATATATTTCTATATTAAAATATTTCTAACAGTGTTCCTAAAATTGCACTTAAGTATACTTGATATATTGACAGAAATGTCTTATATGTGTGTGTACAGTATGTGTTTACTACTGAGTGTGCACTTGTACTGGACACCATACTTAATGGGCCATATGTCATGACTTTCTGTCCTTTCTTCACAAACTATTAACCACCAGTATTATACAAGTAAACTACTAATACAGAAGTTCAATTGCAGTACAAAAACCTAATTGTGGACTATTTGTTCAATGTTTACTGAAAAGTAAAAAGTGGGCCAATTCAGTCCCTAGTGGTAATCAAGTAGAACACTTACAAGTATATCACTAGTTCATAAGCGTTACTTAAATATTTAGTAGTTAAGAATTTAGGTGGATCAAAACCTTTTATCAAAGTTTAAGTATGATGATCCACTTCAAATGTTCACTGCGATATTCTTCAGCATTACTTAAGTATACTTCATAATATGAACTTAAAATACTTATATTTTTGTAAGTGGGATGGTTGGAGAGTTGCTTGAATCTGTCTGTCAAACCAGTCTATGGTTTTACTCTAATGTTTAAAGAACTTTGTCTTTCAGGGGTTTACAACAAAAACCATAATAAATAAACCAGAATAAATTTTTTGTATTGGATTACTTAATGATTTGTGTGTGTGTGCATATGTGAAAGAGAGAATGAACTGGAAGGTGTGTAAATGTTTGTGGGTGACCAAAGAACGTAAAGGATACTGTACACTTCATGCATTCTTCAAAATGAAGGACGTGAGATGAAGGCTGCCTGCCCTGCAAGGATCCTTCAAATTGAGATGTCCTTCGACAGCTACATGATGTAAATGTTTGGTTATGCAGCCTTACAAAAACGTGATCTCAAGGAAAAATGTAACTATACATTACATTTTATACTACAGTTGCAATCAGAATTATTCAACCCCCTGATTTATTAGCCCCCCTGTTTATTTTTTTCCCCAATTTCTGTTTAACGGAGAGAACATT
Organism: Danio kyathit; assembly: GCA_903798195.1. Classification (NCBI taxonomy): domain Eukaryota; kingdom Metazoa; phylum Chordata; class Actinopteri; order Cypriniformes; family Danionidae; genus Danio; species Danio kyathit. Next base: position 27,566,134 of record LR812541.1, on the reverse strand, counting down.
TTTTCAACATTTCTAAACATAATAGTTTTAATAACTCATCTCTAATAACTGATTTATTTTATCTTTGTCATGATGACAGTAAATAATATTTTAGTAGATATTTTTCAAGACACTTCTATACAGCTTAAAGTGACATTTAAAGGCTTAACTAGGTTAATTAAGTTAACTAGGCAGGTTAGGGTAATTAGGTAAGTTATTGTATAATGATGGTTTTTTCTGTAGACTATTGAAAACAAATATAGCTTAAAGTGTCTAATAATATTGACCTTAAAATGGGTTTTAAAAAATTAAAAACTGCTTTTATTCTAGCCGAAATAAAACAAATAAGACTTTCTCCAGAAGAAAAAATATTATCAGACATACTGTGAAAATTTCCTTGTTCTGTTAATCATCATTTGGGACATATTTAAAAAAGAAGAAAAAAATTCAAAGGGGGTTCATTTATTCTGATTGCAACTGTACATATCGGTGAAAAGTGGCTAAAAATTTGATGTGGTGCTAAAATGATGTCAGAACCCAGAAGAATAATTCGCCTGAAATTTTCTTATGGGGTTTTATAATTGTATTTATGACGTTTTGAAGATGTTTGTGCATTTTATATAATGCATGTTTCTAATAAAAGCCATTCCTCAAATTGTCTTTTCATACACAGTAGGTTTTAACTTGCTGAAATGTATAGACCAAAATAAGTTTGTGTATTTATCCTAAATTGAAAAGTTTTGAAGGCAACACTTTACTTTCATGAAACTTTTTTAATAATTGCATGACGGTAATAAAATAAAATTAATGAGATTTTATGCATGTATATGACAACTGTCTATAACTGTCATGTTAGTTATGCCATTTTAAATGCAAAGATGGCATTGTTTGAGATGTCTTTATGACAACTAATTGATAGTAACTTGACATTATCAAGACAACATAAATCTGCCATAAACATTGTCATGAGGCCCTTATATTTGTGTCATGAATTTTATAACAGCATCATTAATATTTGCTTGACCTCAACTACAGTGCTACAAATTGAATTTGTCATTAAATATAACTCACACTGCTATAAAATTATTTGACACATAAGTATTGACACTTTTAGTGAGACATTTTAACGACAAATGCATTTTAATCCATTGAAAAAATATGATCAGAAAATTGTTCATGAAAATGGCCTCATGACAATTGTGTTTATGACAGATTTATAACAAGTTATGTGGTCTTTGATTATGTTTTCTATGTTGTCAAGTTTTCTTGAAAAAGATAGGTTGTGATTTATGTCAAAAGGCATGTCAAACAATGTCATCTTTGCATTTAATATGGCATAACTGAGCGAAAGACACTTGATGACAGTTATCATAAGCAGGCATATAATCTCATTCATATTCATGACGTGTCATATCATGAAAGCTGTCATATGAACATCCATTCAAATAAAATTTTACCATTTTGGATAACACAAACTTGAGGTAAACAAAAGTTTATGGCTTAATTGTCCAGGAGACAAAAGAAAGTGCAAAGTGCATACTATATAAAAAAAAAAACAACAACATTTGCCATCTACTGTTACTTTGACCCTATGAACTTCTTTTATGAAAGCGTTTTGATGTCATCGAATTAAACTGTGTTTGTTTACCTTTATACCCGTACCTCAACAGAAACGCAACGCAATGCAAATCATCCACACAACCAAATTAACCATAGAAAGGTCACACCAGTCTTCGTCTGCACACGTCGAGTGAAGCATTGTGCAGGTTTACACTGAACACAAAAGCAGTTGTGCCTGTCCTCCGCTGTCAGGATATAAAGGGCATCTTAACGGAAATCTTGATTGGCGGCTGGAATTAGGTGTCGTTTGTGTGGTGGTTTGAGGCTGACAGCCGTTACCAGCGTTTCTAATTCAAACACACATAAGCTGGAATTCCACCATCCTCAACAGTAATGTAGGCTTATTCATATGACACAGGTAAACGTGTGCTCCATATACTGTAATACTTTCATCTCATTCACTGAAACTTATTTAGGAAACAGAGAGCTTAACCTTGGACCCCTGGGAAATATTTGACAAGTATAATTAATTTTGGTCAATAATTGTGAAATTAGTCACTGGGAGAGGATATTTTCTCCTTATTAAGAAGGGGTTTTCCTGAAGGTTTTTTTTTTTTTTGTAAATGTACTATTAAAAGAAAGGAAAAATGTTCTAAATTTAATTTAAAGTAATTTCCCCTTGTACAATAGATTGTTTTGTTAAATTCCTTCTGAGCAAACCACAACAGACAACTGGCATTTATTTTTACAATTACTTCCAGAAGACACTCACTAAAATGTCATTAAGTGTAATATACACTCACAGGCCACTTGATTAGGTACACTGGTCCGACTGCTGGTTGACGTGAATTTCTAATTTGCCACATGGCAGCAACTCAATGCATTTAGGCATGTAGACATGGTCAAGACGAACTGCTGCAGTTCAAACCAAGCATCAGAATGGGAAAGAAAGGTGATTTAAGTGATTTTGAACGTGGCATGGTTGTTGGTGCCAGATGGGCTGGTCTGAGTATTTCAGAAACTGCTGATCTATTGGGATTTTCATGCGCAACCATCTCTAAGGTTTACAGAGAATGGTACGAACAAGAAAAAATGTTGAAAATATCCAGTGAGCGGCAGTTCTGTGTGGGCACAAATGCCTTGTTGATGCCAGAGGTCAGAGGAGAATGGCTAGACTGGTTCGAGCTGATAGAAAGGCAACAGTAACTCAAATAACCACTTGTTACAACCGAGGTATGCAGAAGAGCATCTCTGAATGCACAACACATCCAACCTTGAAACGTATGGGATGCCGCAGCAGAAGACCACACCGGGTGCCACTCCTGTCAGCTAAGAACAGGAAACTGAGGCTACAATTCGCACAGGCTTTCCAAAATTGGACCATAGAAGATTGGAGAAACGTTGCCTGGTCTGATGAGTCTCAATTTCTGCTGCGACATACGGATGGTAGGGTGTTTCAACAAAATGAAAGCATGGATCCATCCTGCCTGACTTGTATCAATGGTTCAGGCTGGTGCTGGTGGTGTAATGGTGTGGGGGATATTTTCTTGGTACACTTTGGGCCCATTAGTACCAGTTGAGCATCCTTTCAACGCCACAGCCTACCTGAGTATTGTTGCTGACCATGTCTATCCCTTTATGACCACAGTGTACCCATCTTCTGATGGCTACTTCCAGCAGGATAACGCGCCATGTCATAAAGCGCGAATCATCTCAGACTGGTTTCTTGAACATGACAATGAGTTCACTGTACTCAAATGGCCTCCACAGTCACCAAAACTCAATAAAAATAGAGCAACTTTGGGATGTAGTGGAACAGGAGATTCGCATCATGGATGTGCCGCCGACAAATCTGCAGCAACTGCGTGATGCTATCATGTCAATATGGACCAAAATCTCTGAGGAATATTTCCAGTACCTTGTTGAATTTATGCCACGAAGGATTAAGGCAGTTCTGAAGGGAAAAGCAGGTCCAACCCAGTACTGGTAAGGTGTACCTAATTAAGTGTCCAGTGAGCCATTATACACGTTTTTAATATATGGAATTTGGTCTTTTTATGCACATCAATTCAGCAACATTAACAATTTTTTTATTTTAATAAATAGAATCAAGAATTGAACAAACGACACAAAATACCCCTCAAAGAGATGAATTTAAAACCTCTTGGAGGGCTAGTTTCAGTGGTGTGATCTTACTAGCACAAATACTCTAGTGAAAGAATGATTTTCTTCCATTAAAAGGGTTCTGATCTGGAGTCAGATCTGGAGTCAGAACAGCCTTTATTTAGCCCCATCAGTGTTTCACAGGTAATTGGGCAGACATTGTTGTGTGATCATGTGAGACGTTGAGCCAAGTATCGGCCACGAATTCCCCACATTCCTGCCGAATGAACTGCAGAGGAATGACAAGCAGCTCAGAGTGCACGACTTCATATTGACTATTGGGGATTAGGTTATATTAGATGAGCAGATTACCATCAGTTTGGCTCACTCCGAGTACTCTGTTGGCTTTGTCTGTTTACTTCCTCAACAGATCGCCTTGCGTTATACAATGAATAGATGATGCATTGCTTGCTCTTTTAGAGATCTTTGGTCTATATTTGATCATTTTCATCTAATTTTCTATTAACTTCCTGCAAATGCTTCCTGATTATGGATATTCTAGATTACTGTGTGGTAAAAATATAAACTTATCATGTGGTTTTTGCTTTGTTTTTGAGTTACTCTATAACCAGTAGAAGTTGCAGGAATTTTTGTGACAATTTCCAACTTCTCATAATGTCATAAAAAGAGATTTACCCAAAGAATTACATTTACAATGTATTATCAATTTGTACATCACTTCCTTAACACATTATTGGCAAAAGTGCAGTGGCGGATGACTGTAAAAGTCAATAATACTCCATCCTTCTCTGTGTAGTTAACGCTACAGTTACAAACTCACGAGGGATCATTTTAGACAACTCAAATAAAGAAAACTTTACAAGATTAAGTCATTATAATGAGTTTGTACACACACACACATACAGTATCCATAATATATCCGTGAATAAGTAGTTTTCCGTGTTTTGTGATTCAATGTTTTCTCATTTAACTATGTTTTTTTAAATGGCATTATGGGACCTTGATCTTTCCTCCAACAATTTTTGATGTTGAACATTTTACACATTTTTAAGTCTTTAAAGTAAGGCTGCACAATATATAGTTTCAGCATCTGTATCGCAATGTGCGCATCTGAAATAGTCACATCGCAAAGATATGCAATGTCCAGTCTGAATTATAGTTGACCAGGAGCCATAGAATTGTATTTAATCACTGTATTTATATGGAATTTATTTGATTTATGCAAAAAAAAGTTTCTTACTTAGAATTTTTGTCTTGTTTCCAGTCAAAATATCTACATTTCAAAGTGAAAACAGGATTATTTTCTTAAAACAAGCAAAAAAAACCCTCTTAATTTTCACTTATTTCTTCTGATGGTGAAAACCAAACAATATTTTTACTCTGCCTATAAATTTTTAGATATTTGGACTAAAAACAAGACAAAAATAAAAGAGTATGTTTTTTAAAACTAAGAATGATACGTAAAATGTTTAATAATGTGGTAGTTATTTGGTGAACTATTTTCAAATGGTAAGGCAATAGCATTCATAAAGTACTAGGGGTTGGGATTTTAATGTTTGTTTATTTAAATTTAGAAGTGTAGTGGGGAAAAATATGTTTTTATATACAAGTGCAATCGTGTGGAACAAATGACCAAAATCATTCATTCATTCATTTTTTTTTTTAGCTTAGTCCCTTTATTAATCTGGGGTCGCCACAGCGGAATGAACCGCCAACTTATCCAGCATATGTTTTACGCAGCGGATGCCCTTCCAGCTGCAACCCATCTCTGGGAAATGACCAAAATCGATCAAGGAAATAAAAGACTTGAAGATCAAAAGATGTTTTTTTTTATGAGGATAGTTAGTTTGCATGGTGGATGATGATGGTTTTTTTGTATGTTATTGTATTGTGAATAATTTTGTTCCCGTTTTAAAATGTGGAGGTACTGCAGCCATACTTTGTTTTTATTTAACAGCGAGGACCACAATGCAAACAAGCCCAGGGCTTTATTGTGTTTTTATCCTCGATGGTTTTGCAGTGCTCAGCATATATAAGTACACCCCTCACAAATCTATATTTTAAATTCATATTTTTAATAGGAAGCTTTACAATATTATATTTGTGCATATACATTAGATTAGTCAGTACTGAAACCAAATCTGGTGTTTATCTAACAAAATATCTTATACGATAATGGTCCAAAAACTAGTACACCCAAATTTATGTGTTAAGAAAAATCTTTAATACAAATTTTAAAAAGAGGAAAAATCAACAGAAGCAAAAAAAAAAATGAAAAATTTAGTAGTTTTTTAGGTTGCAATATTTTGTTTGAATTTAATTCTATTATCTTTTAATATCTAAATATGTTTGGTGACTAAAATATTATTTTAATAACTATTTCTGTTTAAGAAATCTGTTTTGTTTAAAAGGACCAAAATACATTGCCTATATTCACTGAGGAATAGATAAAAATATTCATTTATAAAACAGGGTGTACTCAATTATGCTGAGCACTGTATTTCAAAATGTATGGGATACTTGTATTTTGGTACAGTTTGTCTAAAATTTGCCAAATAAAAATTCAATTCCATTTAAAACAAAGAAAAACATTTTGTTTTGCGTTGTGATTATTCAATGTCTGTACCTGAATACTGTTAGACTCCCCATTAAATAGTGCTATTCAAACTGTGTTGTGAAACTGTATTCATATCACAATATTTAGAAGAAAAATAAAATATACAATTTTTCCAATATCTTGCAGCCCTACTTTGAAGTGACAAATTTTCTGCATTGGTGTAGTAAATTACAGCACAAAACCTAGTAGTAAACTACTTATAAAGTAAAAACCTTTTTAACGTAAAGTACTTTAAAATAAACCAATTTTCTAGATTATTTATTTCTAGATTTTTTTACACAATAATTGTTTTAAACTACTAAAATATCAATGGGCTATATGCACTGCTAGTGTTTTTCAGCCAATGATGAGCTTCTAGTGAAAACTTTTATGTGACTATTTTCAATTTCATAAGGTTTCTTTTACAGCATCGATGTTGTGATGTAATTCAAATATAAACAGTTAAATAGACTTAAGCATCCATTTGGCTGTTAAAGCGTAAAAAGAGGTCGTTTAAACGCAGGCGCCATCATTAGCAACAGGCTAGCGCAGAAACTCCACTGAAAATACTGAGGTAAAATTAATTTCCATATTTTAAAGACATGGCGCAGAAAAATAGAATTGAATGCACTGCTTCTTGTTTGGTCTGATACCAACTTTATATCTTATCTCAGCCAGGCAGTGAAGAAATCAGATCTTAAAAGCGGGGATTTTGTATGGGATGACAATTCACCGAATGCCCATGGGCTGGCTGACTGAAATTAAAAGTCTGTGTGCATATACTCCATCAAAGTGCTCCATTAAATGTTCAACAGCAAAATCCACAGAGCAGAGATTGTCTCATATGTAACTGTAAATAAATGGAAAAACACATGTGAAACTGTTAACTATATCGTTTGCATTGAATATATATATACTGTATATACACAATGTGCCCTTGAATTAAGAAATTGTTCCCCATATTTGTACATTTTATATTTACAATTTGCTCTGTTACCTCAATTTTGTACTTGATGGACATTATCCACCTCATTTTAATTTAATTATTGGAAATAAAGGAACAAATAATTAGTTAGTTAACCCAAACAATGTCTGCTTATAATGTTCAATGTCAAGCAAGTTTTTTTCTTGATTCCTGAAAGTTTGAACACAAAAAAAAATGCACTTCCTGAGGGACTATAACATGCTTGTCAATGACTGCTGAAAGACAGAGAATAAAGGAGGATGGGTAAATGATAAGAATGGAAATGTTATATTGTGAATATGCTGTTCTTCATCTCAACCCAACCCCCCCCCACCCCCCCCCCCCATCTCTGGCACTCCCTCAAGGCCGTGTTATTGTTCCTGCCTATCAGTGTCATTTCCACAGCCAGTGCTGAAAGAGAGTGGAGAAACAGAGGCAGGTGAGAGTGGACGAGAGACACCGAGGAGGAGCTCACCTGTGTGTTCAGCTCCACTTTTAACAGAGGACATTACTCTATCAGGAGGACTGCTGACAGCTCCACACATGATAATCCACTGCTGTCCCTAGGGAGGAGAAGTGATGAGAAGATAAATAAGGAATCAGTGGAACAGGTAAGAACATGTGCTCTGTTTGTCTGCCACGTGTGCTGAGACTTGGGCTGATTTACAGAGAGGCAGCCGTTTGGAAACACAACTGAAGGAAAACTGGATGGCTTACTCAGTACCCACAGGGACAGACGTTTTTCACTTTAACTGCCTATTGTGTGATGGTAATCTTGTTGGAGAAGGCTGGAGTAAGACATGCAATATCTGAAAAAGTGATGTGCTGGAGAAGAAAGTTGAGTTGGTATTTCAATTTGTGAAGTTGTAAAAATAATGCGAATGATTTAATTATTCATTGGAAGCTAAAACTAAACGATAAAGGTGAAGTTACTGCAAGTCAAGGTGGAGCACTTATACTTGGACAGGGTTTATACACATTTTTACTACTAAAATTCCATGATTTTTACAAGATTTTTAAGTAAAATTTCATGACCTAATGTTTCATGCAATGTCTACATATGTGTGGTAAAAGAAAAACAATGCATGTTCACATTTATTACAGCATATCGTAAAACACGCAATAATCCATTTAGGTTCAATTTATATTTATATCTATGTAAAATTGATTTAGATAATGCTTACACCGCACTAATAATGTGAGAGTATCCGATTGGCCAAGGAGAGAAAATAAGTAAATAACCTATATTCAAGTGTACAGATCTCTGTTTTCCATGAGTTTTCCAAAACTTTGTGGGTTTTTCTGTTTTTCCAAAACTTTTCCAGGCCATGTCAAAATTCCATGACTTTTCCAGGTTTTCCATGACCCTATGAACCCTGCTTGGAGATCTGTTCGAATGTTTGCAAAACACAACATGAAGAGAGTAGATTAAAATTGGTAAATGTTGTTTTGATTGGCCCTTAAACAGACTTTCAACTGACTGTAAGTGACTTTGCTAATGCATGTGAACTTATACTGACCCTAACCATAACATAACATCTATTAATTACTGATTTTCTAACACTGCTATAGTTGAGATATGGTTGTAAAGTTAGTTAACAGATTGTCTAAGGTGGAACATCAAAATATAGTGTAACAAAAATATACTTAAAAAACACAATATTAAGATATTTCACTCTAAAAATGCAGAGATGTTACAACTCAAATTTGAAGCAAACAAACAAACAAACAATGCATGCATTTGACCAAATTTGGGTTGAAACAACCAATCATTCCTTCAATTATTCATTTTCTTTTTGGCTTAGTCCCTTTATTAATCTGGGGTTGCGGTATGAATCTCCAATTTATCCAGCATATGTTTTTTTACACAGCGGATGCCCTACCAGCTGCAACCCATCACTGGGAAACATCCATACAGACTCATTACAACCAATCATATTTACTTAAACTCTAAAATGAAATTTTATTAAACATGCATTAAAATGAATAGCATTACAACATAGAAAAACTAACTGTTTTGAACAAGTGATGTATGCATTATAATACACAGCATTTTACTCATTTAGTAGGCATAGTAAACATTGAAGGTTACATTTAACGGTTATTATTAAATGACTATTAACATTACATATTTTTTCCTGTCTTTATGCAAATTACATGTGTGTTAGATGACAGCACGTATAATCTAAACGGGGCGTCATGGTGGCACAGTGGTTAGCACGATCGCCTCACAGCAAGAAGGTCGCTGGTTCGAACCCTGGCTGGGTCAGTTGGCATTTCTGTGTGGAGTTTGCATGTTCCAAACACATGTGCTATAGATGAATTGAATAAGCTCAATTGGTCGTAGTGTATGTGTGTGAATGCAAGAGTGTATGGGTGTTTCCCAGTGTTGGGTTGCGGCTGGAAGGGCATCCGCTGCGTAAAACATGTGCTGAATAAGTTGTCGGTTCAATCCGCTGTGGCGACCCCTGATTAATAAAGAGACTAAGCTGAAAAGATGAATGAATGAATGAATAATCTAAATGTAAACATAGGGACATGTGCATGAGTACACTGTAAAAAATACTGCAAGTCTTACATTTTTAAGCTGAATTAAATTAACCTTATGAGTCCATTGAACTTATATTATGTTAAACTAACTTAAAACAGCTTGTGAAACTTATAAAATTAAGTCAGAACATGATTAACTTAGTTTAATAAGTTACAATGAACTAAAACATACGTCATGACTAATTGATCATATGTTTTTTTTCAGTGTAGATAAACATCAAATATAGACATTTTGAAAAATCCCTCATACTGACTGACAAATGATATTAGTATATTTTGCTTTAATTATCTACTTTAATTACTTTTTTATTATTTTTTGTTGAACTATTTACAATTTTTAAAACTGCCTCCTGACCAAACAAAATGCATTTAGATTTAAGAAGCGTTTGTTTGAATTCCTGATATCCAAACACATGTGAATATTGCAGCCGTTTAAATGCAAATTAATTTGGACAGACCAAACCCAGGGCTGTCAATAGGACTGCACTTAAAGGGACAGTTCACCAAAGAAAAAAACAACAACTGAAATTCTGTCATCATTTACTCTCCTTGTCTAAACCTGTATGAGTTTCTTTCATCTGCTGAACACAAAAGGAGATCTTTGAAAGAATATTGGTGACCATCTATACAGCTAACCAAATCACTTTTTTGTCAATGCCTATACCATCAACAATGTTTGTTCATGAACATTCTTCAAAGCATCTTTTTGTTAGAGTTCAACAAAAGAATCTCATACAGGTTTGAGGGTATCATTTTTGGATGATCTATCCCTTGAAATGGTTTATGACCTTTGGTGTTATATGCACACAGACTTTTAATTTTTAGCCAGGCAGACCAAGGGCTTCTGGTGAACTGTCTTACACGATACACGATATGAAGTGGGTCTCAGATTGGACAAAAAGCACTGCATCAAATTCAATTTCCCCCTGCCATGTCTTTAAAATATGACAGTTTATTTAACCCCAGTATTTTTAATGGAATTTCTGCTGTTGCTTCTGACTGCGCTAGCAGTTACACGGTCTTTCATCTTGTTTTACGCTTGAACAACTAAATGAATGCTTAAGTCTATTTAACTGCATGTATTGTAATTACATTACAACATCTATGCTGTAAAAACAACCTTGTGAAATTGAAAATAGTCACATTAAGCTTTCACCGGAAGTTTATCGTTGGCTTTAAAACTCTAGCTGTGCATAGAGCCCATTCAGACTTGTGTACAGTCAGTGTTGCCAGATTGGGCGGTTTTGAATTTGATTTTGCAGATAAAAAATAGGCGGGTTGACAAAATTTGGGCAGCTTTGAAACGTATCTTTTATAGGAAACTTATTCAACAAAACATAACTGTGTGCTCCTACTCCATTTAGTTATAGTGCCCAGTGCATAGCGCACACCGCATGGGCCCACCCGCAAGAGGTGAAGGAGTTGTATTAAAATCTGACTACCTGGACAAATCCGACTTCCCTTCGCGTGCACATGCATTATGTTCAAAGAATAATTATGTTAGGAAATAGGATGAATTTCTACTCCATTTCGAAAGTTAAACATACTCTAATAGGTAGTGTAATCTACACAACATTAAGTGCAGTGTGTGGGTGAGAGGGGGGCAGTTTTTTGATGTGATCTGGTTATGTTGTGGCTCTGTATGGAATCAGTCTAGGGCAGTGGTGGGCAAACTTTTTAGACCCAAGGGCCACATCAAGTTTTGCAAATCAAGTGAAGGGCCACATGTCAAATCCTTCAAAAATTACATTATATATTATAGTGGCAGTATATCTGACCGATATTGGTGAAGAAGTATTTTGTTGTCCATTCTTCCTTAAACACACGACATTCAGAGTCAATTTTTCTTTTTTTTTGCCTGACTCATTTTCAGTCATTAACGGTCGAGTGCATTTTAATATCCGAGAGTGTGTTCTAATTTTACAGGTTGCGCTAACTGTACCGCGTGCAATACTGCCATCAAATGGCGTTCACTTGTATTGCATCATTAATTTACTAATTCTGAAATCAAACCGTTACTCAGAAGCAGCATTTTAAAAACTCCTTAGTTTTAAAAACTTAGTTTGCCCACCTCTGGTCTAGGGCCATATATACTTGCAAAATAAAAGAAAGTTTTGCAAACAAAAAATGAGGTATTGAACAAAAATAAATAAATAAATGCAAATCTCCAAAAATCGCAAAGCGAAAATTAATTTTTGAGAAAAAAATAAATGAAATTTGCAAACAAAATAGAACTGCAAATAAAAATCAAGCAGTCGAAAATAAAACTAAAATATTTGCAATTAAAAAAAACCATATACTGTATATATATATATATATATATATATATATATATATATATATATATATATATATATATATATATATATATACTGTATATATATATATATATATATATATATATATATATATTATTTTTTTTTTTATTATTTATTTTCTTTTTTTTTTTTAATTGCAAATATTTTAGTTTTTTTTTTTTTTGCACAGTTTCATTTTTATTTGCAGTTTTTTTTTTTGTTTGCAATTTTTTTTTTTTAGAATAATTTTTTCAGGGTTTTCACCTTTATTTGATAGGACAGTAGAGAGTATTGACAGGAAAGAATGGGGAGCAGAGAGAGGGGAAGGATCGGGATAGGACCGCGAGGCGGAATTGAATTTGGGTCGCCGTGAACACTGGAGTGCATGTCCGACGCACTAACCACTACACCACTGGCGCCAACTTCTTTGCAAATTTTATCTTTATTTTCAAAACTTAATTTTGCCTTTGCAATTCTTTATTTTTGTTAAAAAATAATTGTCACTATGCGATTTTTGGAGATTTGCATTTATTTATTTATTTTTGCTCAATACTTTATTTTTTGTTTGCAAAACTTTCTTTTATTTTGCAAGTATATATGGCCCTAGACTGTTCTGTGACTGCTGGTGTTAGTTGCTGTATGGTTAAAAATTATGACAGTTTAAATTACTTTATATTTAATCAATTTAAATTAAATAAAACAATCTAATATTTTGTGCGTTTTGCGCTGGAAAAAAAGTCAGCTAAATCTGGCAACACTGTGTACAGTACCAAAAGCAGTATGTCCTTAATCAAATTAGCAGAGCTACTCTCAAACCCCTCCTTATCTTCCCTATATGGCTTGCGTTATCAAACAGATCCGTGTGTCATGCGAAAGTTCAAGCGCAGGCTCTGCTGCACACGGGCAAGGAGAACCAGGTCAAGAACTTACTGAGCAACACAGGCAGCGGAGTTAATGAATAACCATGAACTCGTGCGCTAACCACGGTCAAACAGGTATGCGTTGAGGCATAGATTGTGAAAGCAGATAAAACAGCAGTCGTACCGCAGGTGCTCTGGAGTCAGGGGTTTTCATGCAGTGCTGCTGAGAGACTGGCTGCCTGGGCATCGGCCTGTTCTCCAGGAATGCCAAACCCAGACCAATATAATGCAGAACAAACAGGAGCATTGTGCAGAGCAGGGATGGAGAAAGAAACACACGCGCGCACACACACATGCACACATACAAACACAGGCCATCTGCTCTCAACTGAACCCCTGCCTCAACCTGTGCAGACACAAAACCACTTAAAAGTCAGGCTGGATTAAATGCATGTATTATTTAGCTCTGGATGAGTTTGAGAAGTACTTCAGTGTATTGTATTATAGGCTGTAGAGTCACCTTGTTGATGAAATTCTTCTGGTCTCCAAATGCCAGGACCAGTCGAGCGTTGACTTTAGAGAGCCTGAAAGGGTTTCTGAAGGACAGCACTGCTGACGTTGGCAGAAACAAGGACAACAAAGCAGCCTGTGTCTTATGAATATTGTAAGCACGGGTGATTTTTTTAATGTGGTCTTGACCTTTACTTTTGAACACCCTTAAAAATAGATTATGATTACAATTTTTAGAGCCATTTAGGGGAACTACTGTATAAACACGACAATGATTAAGAACTTTGCCTTTTATGTGCTTTCACTAGAATTGGTGGTTCATTCCACTGTGGTGACCCCAGATAAATCAGTGACTAAGTTGAAGGAAAGGGAGTGAGTGAGTGAGTGAGTGAGTGAGAGAGTGCTTTTGCTGTTCGTTTACACTGCTATTTTAGAGAACTGAAAACTGAAATGTCACTGTGTGCATTACAAAAACAATTTCAAGAGTTCCCACTTAGCTGATGATTAATTATAAAGCTTGTTTGGCATGCTGTCCCGGGAGAGAGCCCTGAGCTCATAAGATCCTCGAGTTCGGGGCTCCCTCCCGTTGAAAGGCGAGAGGGGAGATTGAGCTCAGGTAGATCTCGAGAACTCCCCTGTCATAGTGATTGAAGAGCAGATAGTAGTTCTCTTTAACGAGATAGGTACTAGATAGGGAGCAAGTCTATAGTGTTGGTTAATCAATAACGTAGGTTGCATGTTTTTAATCGGTTGGAGGAAACTGAAGAACCCGAGGGAAACCCACGTGAGCACGGGGAGAACGTGCAAACTCCACACAGAAATGCCCGCTGGTTTGGTAAAGCCTAGAACTATTGACATTCTTGCTGTGAGGCAACAGCGCTAAGCGCTGGGCCACCGTGTCACCCATCTAGGAAAGAGGAGGAGTAGGGGTGGAAGGGGGGATTCTTCAAAGCGAAGGTAGTGGTGATATGAAACCCGGGGTATTTGTAGTAGCTTAGGGATCATCTGATTGGTGCATAGTGAATTGGATAATGTGGGTCCAGCCGCTAGCAATCATAAGCACGTGATCATCTCGAAATTAGTTTATAAATAAACTTCACTTTGTGAAAATAGTGAGGTAATGTGCATGCATACAGGAATGTGTGAGGATTACAAAAACAAACACGGCGGACAACAGAACAATGTTTCTTTACAGTAACAATGCTTAAATATGCCTTTTTGTTTTTGCTAATCCTTGTGAGCAGTGATTATTTTGACAAAATTGTCATCTGTGCAATTTGTTTTTCAAAAACACAAATGAAAATGAGATGACCCAATGACCTGAAAATGAGCTGGATTTTTAGTATATCTTTGTCATTCAAATGTACAGTAGAGCTCTTTCCATTCAAAGTCTTGGTAACACTTTAGTAGTTAAAGTAACAAGTCACACTATTAACTACTGGCTTAATACCTGCCTATTTTTAAGATATTAATGGTTTCCTAATAGCGTAAATTGTAATTTAAACTAAGGTGTGGACTTAATTTTCAAAGGGCCGTATAGCAATTCACAAACCCTATGAGCTTATTTTAAAAAAAAAGAAAGATTGCAAGAAGCGCAAGAACCATCATTTGGTTTCCCCAAAGAACCCCAAATCAAGTCAAATTGAGCTTTATTGTCATTCCGCTACATGTGTGGACATACAGAGGCACGAAATGTTGTGTCTCGCAGGACCACAGTGCTACATAAATTAATCATAAATACAAACACAACACTGGACATAAGAGCTATTTTTAAAAACCTATGCATAACTAACATATACTATAAAATACTTAATTATACACAGGCTGTACAAGTACTATACAAGCATGACATTGTGCAAGAGAGGTATTAAAGGTGAATATTGTGCAAAAGAGGTATTTAAGGTTTAATATTGTGCAAATTAGTTATTTAAGGTTAAAGCAAGCAGTGCAACATGATTGTGGTACATTTATAGTAAACATCGTTTTCATTATTGAGTTGTAAGATGGAGTTTGGAATCTTTTTTTCCATCTTTTGTTAGACGACGTTTAGAACCTTAATCTAAATCTAAATAAATGTTGAGGTCAATGGTAATAATAAAGGTTATGCATTTGAATGATAGATGCCAATAAAGAATCTATACTTTGTAAGTGTTTACAGTGAAGAAGGGTTCTTTGCTGAACCCAAAAAACACCAATAAGAACTTTATCTCAACAAAACACCATGTATACCTGCATCAGTCCAGAAACCAGCAGTGGTGTAAAGCAGTGGTTCTCAAAGTGGGGGTCGGGACCCCCCGAGGGGTCGCGGGACAATGAAGGGGGGTCGCCTGGTCATTTCCAAAAATCTATTTATTTTTATAAAACCATAAGAGCTACCATATTTTATCCATAACCTACAGAAAAAAAATAGTCGTTTACAGTTACTATATACTATATAGTTACTAGTTCTATTGGATTGCGACCCCTGGGGTAATTACATTATATTAAAGACACAGCAATAGCGTCAGATGCAGCAGATTTTATAACACCAGGTTAAACTTTCTGGCACATTTACAGCGCTGAGACACATTAAAAAAAAGTTAAACGAAGAATAGACTTGGGTCTATTGGTGTGTGTGCGCCATTGCATGCAAGGTTTCTGTATTTATAACCCCCTCAGAGGATATTGGGGGTCGCGAGTCACTGGCATTGGTATTTTGGGGGTCGCGGGCTGAAAAGTTTGAGAACCCCTGGTGTAAAGTAACAAATTACAAATACTCAAATGACTGTAACTGAGTAGTTTTTCTCAGGAATTGTAATTTACTCAGTAGTTTTAAAATGTGTATTTTTACTTTCCCCTGAGTACATTTTTAGTGCAGTATCTGTACTTTTATTCCACTACTATCATTCAACATGCAGTCACTATTTTTTCTTGTCTATTAGAAAATTCAGTCCTGTGATTCCTGTCCAATCAAATCGCACATAGAAGTGGTAAATTGCATCATAATGAACTACCTCAAGACATGGGTGATTTATGATTGCAGCAAACCTTTACACGCATTGACCCAGAGACATGTTGCTGATGAAAAAAAAAATGACGGACGTTTACTGTATGAAGACCGAAATTGCTTTAAACACCCAGCAGGCAAAAGATGTCAACATTTGAAGTTGTACCCCAACTTCATGGGGATGTTGCATTTTGTTTGGTAATGAAAATCGGGTTGACGTCAGAACTCAACATCAGGCCGATGTCCAACCTAAAATCAACCAAATATTAACGTCTAATGATGTTACAGCTTGACGTTGTGTGGACGTTACCACTATAATGTCTAGCAGATGTTGGATTTTAGTTGCCATACCTGACAAATAAATGTCATGTGGGTTTAAGATGTTGGCTCGACGTTTTTTTGGTCACTTTCTAACAACCGAAAATCAATAAAATATCAACTTCATTTGACGTCGTTATTGGACATCAAAATATCGTTGTCCTATTGCCTGCTGGGCAATAACTAAATGCACTACAGAATGTTACGTTTACACATCCACAAACTACATGTAAATGCATTAGTCTGTTTACAGTGTAATACTCACTACTCTTGAGTACTGTTGAATGGGCTACTTTTTACTCATATAATAATATTTACAGCAGATACTTTTACTCTACTTGCACTACATTTTAGGCAAGTAATAGTACTTTAACTCAAGTATGATCTTTCAGTACTCTTTCCACCACTGGAAACCAAGGTAAAATAGAAATTTTTTTCTAATAAAATTAGTTAAAAAATCAATTAAAATGCCACCAATAACCAGTAAAAACCATTTATTTTGGCCTAAAACAAGAAACAGAAATGTCAATACTATATGTAACAGTGACTGAACAGTACAACAAGCTCTTATGTTGAACTTTTTTTAGACCTGATGACCAGCTCAGAGTTAATTTGATTAAAGGGCAAAAAGTCAAACAAATGCTGTTGACCTATTTTCTTGCTCTGCTTGTTCTACATACATTTCTGTTTGCACAGTAATTTCTACACAAATGCGTATTCTCAATACTGTCCGCACACATAAATCAACTGGCTGTAAATATTAACTTCAGAACCTGTGCCCTAGATTTGCTCTATAGAGCCCATATGAATAAACCTAAAGGTGATTTTGAAGTGTTTGTCTTTCATGTTCCAGTAAATCCACGTGAGGGAGTCAGTGGAGGACTATATTCCTGTGAGATGGAGCCGAGTCCAATGGTGTGGCACACTCAGGTGGTCCCGCTGGAAACCGAGCTGGAGAAGGTGAGCTCGCATCCCGAGTGCTCCATCTGCTTCAACACCTACGACAATGTCTTCAAAACGCCAAAACAGTTGGACTGCACCCACACATTCTGCCTTGAATGCCTCTCCCGGATTATGACCACCTCCATGGACCCTCAAAACTCAAAAATCCCCTGCCCCTTCTGCCGCCAACCAACCACCATCCCAAAAAAGGGGCCGCCGGCTTTGACCACTAGCCAGGAGGTTCTGTGTCGCCTGCCCATCCACCAGCAGCACGAAGAGCCTGTATGGCTGGACGGGGAGCGGCTATGTTACCAGCGGCCAATAGAAATGCCAGGAGTACCAGCGTTCTGCATTTGTGTGGATATTGGGGCTAGTGGCCATAGTGGTGTGTCTTCTTCCCAGACTCGCCCGAGGCTCGGTCTAATGGAACGGCTGATGGACTGGAAACGCTTGCTGCTTTTTATATTCCTTATGGTGCTGCTTTTGGGGATTGTTTTGTGGCCCCTGCAGTGCATCGTCACAACGGGCTCCTTGCGTTGCTCGCCCCAGAACATGCATATGTCTACTACTACAGCTTCTACTACCACAGTCACAATGCTGCCCTAAGATAGACTGCAAAATTCAGATGATTGGTACCCGTTTACATCCCGTTGATGAAAGAGTTACAGTGAGCTGCAGGACGGCGGTAAAAATGTAAGAGCTGCATCAGTATCTTACAGGACATTTTAATGAGTGTCAAAATCTATAGCCAGTGCACATGAGAAAGCTGACTGATGAGTGCATGCCTACAAAGATCAAAACAACATTTATATTAAACAAGTTTCATAAAGGGCAATTCATCAACAGATGCTGACCAAAGTTAACAGACACTTCAGGTCTGATAAGTGTTTTGGTTGGCGCTGGTACTGTAGCCTGGTCATTATCTCTGCTGGGCTGGTTCAGACAGTCTAGCGCAGTGGTTCTCAAACAGGCTTTCTTCTAGTGGTACACGGAGGAATAACTGAATCATTAAAGTAAAAAAATGAAGATACTTTTAACCATTTAACACGTTCGATAACATCAATGTGATCAGTAAATTGATTTTAAAAGGCCTTTTATTTTATTTTCAATTTTCTAATGTTTGTTATGGATTTAATCATTTGAAGCTAATTTCCTCCCCATTTTTGTAACGATTGTTGGGGGCATATCCCGTATTTTTATGTCCCAATGTTGACATGTATAGTGTAATCACTTGCTTTTCTGACACACAAAGCCTTCTCTATCGCGCAGTAAGCAGATCTAATTTCTAATTTCATTCATTCATTCATTTTCTTGTCGGCTTTGTCCCTTGCGGGGTCACCACAGCGGAATGAACCGCCAACTTATCCAGCACGATTTTACGCAGCAGATGCCCTTCCAGCCGCAACCCACTAATTTCTAATTTAAATATGTAAATCCAATTCATATATTTAAAACACAAGTTAATGTTTAGATTTCAAAGATATTCAAATAAGTCATATATAGATGCAACATATATTTCAAAATTGATCAAAAAGAGTTTAGACATGAATATGATGACATATAGCCTATATTTATGAGGCCCAAGGAACATTTGCAGGTTTTGATGATTAGGTTACTTTATGACAATACTTTACATTTACAGTTGAAGTCAGAATTATTAGCCCCCCTGAATTATTAGCCCCCCTGTTAATTGTTTTCCTCAATTTCTGTTTAACAGAGAGATTTTTTCAGCACATTTTTAGACATCATAGTTTTAATAACTCATCTTTAATAACTGATTTATTTTATATTTGCCATGATGACAGTGAATAATATTTGACTAGATGTTTTTCAAGACACTTCTATACAGCTTAAAGTGACATTTAAAGGCTTAACTAGGTTAATTAGAGTAACTAGGCAGGTTAGGATAATTAGGCAAGTGATTGTATAACGATGGTTTGTTCTGTAGACTATCCAAAACAAATATTGCTTAAAGGGGCTAATAATTTTGACCTTAAAATGGCTTTTAAAAAAATTAAAAACTGCTTTTATTCTAGCCGAAACAAATAAGACTTTCTCCAGAAGAAAAAATATTATCAGACATACTGTGAAAATTTCCTTTCTCTGTTAAACATTATTTCCGAAATATTTAAAAAAAGAGAAAAAAAATAAAAGGGGGGCTAATAATTCTGACTTCAACTTTAAAGTACATCAGTTTAATTTGTACTTTTTAAGAACAATGCCATTTTTAATTAACTTTTTAAAAGTACATTTTAATTTAAATGTTGACGTATTATTTTTTTACCTGTAAGCACAGTACAGTGTTAATGTTCAAACTATTTATAATGGTTAAAGTGGCTGACAATAATAAATATTCATAATAATAAGAATTAATCTGCCATGTTTTTAAACTGAGCAGAGCTGTAGCTGCTTAATTAGGCCTACTACGCTACTGTATTTCAGTACCGGTCATTATGGTGGTATTTGGAGAAACAATTTTTTTTTCAGAGGTGGTACAGTACTTGGTGAAACACGTTTGAGAACCACTGGTCTAGCATATACTGGCATGAAATGGAAGGTTTGCTTAAAAATTAATATTTGCTCCTAATTAACTCACCCTAATGCCACCCAAAATGGACCTTGCCTTGGTGATTTACAAAATGCAAGTCAACAACTACTTGCCTTTTAAGAGTAGAAAAACACATATGGGCAAAACACAATTAATACCTGTGGATCCTGATGACACATTAGGGTCTTAACATTAACACATTAATGTATTGTCGAGAGAAACTTTGCATGAATTACAATAGTTAAACCTTTAATCAACAGTTTGACTAATGATCCTAAGTGCGTTCCTAACATTTCACAGATTAACAATACTTGATGTAATAACATTTTTTACAGAAAGTTCACACTCCAGACTCTTTAAAGGTGCTGTATGTAAGTGTTTGACTATTCTAAAGCATAAAAATACCATAATTTGTTTGCAGATATTTAAGAAACATGCCAAGTGAACATTCTTGTTTAACTGAAAAACAATGCTGAAGTCAGATATTCTGCTTTAAAAATGGGGGTTCGGTGCCGGAACACTGTCTTTGTTTTGGTTATTTTAACCTACCCAATGCCAGTTTAGCCAATTATATTTCAGCATCCCGGGTTGCCTTGGTGGAAAACAGCGCATTTCATTCATTCATTCATTCAGAAATTCTTTCAAAGCATGCGCTCGAGACCGAAATGTGACCTCCGGTGGACAGTAGCAGACTCCGAAATGAGACGCAGATTCAGAGTTCAACATGAGGTTATTAATTACGTAAACATCAGGTGAGCAGGTTACATTGTAACCCCGTGTCCTAAAAACACGCTACGTGATGAGATTTGCAGTGATGAAACACGACAGAAATTTAAATACAGCCATTCAGAAGCACAGAATATGCACTCACACGTGAAATGGTAAGGTTTATGCTCTAATTAATACATATTAAACCTCTTTAACATTATTAAATGTACATGCTGAATCACTGATATGTGTTGGTTTGCATTATTTCACAGTTCTAAAGTTCAATTTCAAATGGTTTATTTTATTTTTAAGATCTGAGGTAAACTATCTGCTGCTGCTTTCAGTAGTATGGCAATAAATGTCACGTGAAATGGCATTCAAACTCACATTGTTAATAGCGTTACTAAATAAAGCACATGAGGTGTACCTGAGGTGATCACTGTCTGTTGTTCAGCTGCAAGAAATAGAAACAATTTCTAATATGTCAATTCGAGGTGTTGGTTAGAACAAAAACTCCTTTTAATACGGAAAATATTCCTTCTATCACATGCCGTTAATTTTATTTAGAACACAATTTAAATCAGCCTTTAGGCTCTATCGTTAGGCTTGCTCCTTTTAGTCGTCAATCTGGCAACCTGTGCTTGCCTTTGTTTTGATCCAGGAATGCAATACCTAAATCAACCACTGGGTGTCAAACTTACATACTGCACCTTTAATATTCTACTTAGGAAAAAACTACATCTTGGATGGCACGAGGGTACATAAACTGCAAATTTTTATTTCTCAGTGAACCACAAAAGTCTTTTCACTCAGATCGGGGGTGTTTCAGCAAAGTTTTAATGATCCTCCATTTTTATGCTTTGGTCTCTTCATTAGGATACAAATAGAAAAAATGCAAAATATGTGCACAAAGACCCCCCCACACCGTTTTCAGGACAAAATATCTGGCAGAAGCATTTCACACTCTTCTTAAACTCTTATGAGAAGACTGTTCTGATGTAAACCATGCTTTTTCCCCACACCTCCCCTCTTTTATTTATTTATTTTTTTTCCTAGATTATACTGCCTTTATAATATTCAGGTCTGGACTCTGTGGAGGCCAGTTCATGACCGAAAGTGTTTTATCAGCTGATTTTCTTTCCAATAATGATTTCACAGATAATTTCTACATGGTCATTATAGCATATTGCTAAAACTATATCTAAGTCATTACATCACTATCATAAACATGAGCGAAATGTGGATGGAGGACTTTATTGTCTTCATACAAGACTCCTGATTATGTAGATTCCTATCGAACCACATGTATTTTGCCTGCAAAACTTTGTTGATATGACGGCAACTTAATCCAAATCCAAAAACTACAACATTTTTTTACTTGTACATTTGTGTATATATTTTATTTGACCACATTCTATTCCATGAAATGTATTTTGTTTACGAAAAATAAATGTGCAAATGGCACAAGGAAGTTCAAGCAAATGGTGTCTTGGAATGTTTATCAGTTTCAGTAGGTGCAATATTTATGCTCTAACTGACTCAGGTCGGTGGACAAAAGGAAAAGAAAAGCAAACAGGTTCATGTGACCATAATTTATCACTTCCTGCTCAGAAACGGTTAAACGAACACGCCCTACAGTATAACCGTCAAAAACCTAAGCCCTGCAGCGACGGGTCCTGTAAAACACTCACACCCACATGAACCAATCCATTGTGTGTGTTTTGCAGGAACAAATTTTCAGCTTCCTAGTTCCAGGGGTTTTCATCAAAAAACCAACGTCAAGCTGTTTATTATTAAACCTTAATGACAGAAGGAATGTATGAAGAGGCAAGGAAACCAAATCTAGGTCAGCAACTGTTTGCTTGTGCAAGGTGAAATGAGGAGTCAAATGCAATTAGTTGAAAGTTCCCAGTGTATGTTTATTAATCAATAACTAATCGCATATTGTCATTTGAGACGCAAGTCATTACATGAGCCGTATTTTCCAGGGCAGAAGGCATTTTAGGCTGAATCAGTGCAAGAGGGAACACAGTCTTTACCACACGAGGACAGTCAACACGACACGATTCAGATCAAACCAACTGAGATTAAAAAACCCACCAACAGAGTATTCAAGTAAAGTAAAGAGAAGACAAATTATGATAAAGCAAGCAGATAGCTTCATAACTGTTGATGTTTTGTATAATAATAATAGTTAAATCAAATCATTCTAAAACAAGATGCTAAACATCTGTGAATATTTCCATCACTGTTTTAACAAACAAATCAAATGTACAATTTACAACAAATCAATAACTGACCAAGAAAAAGAAAGCTCTACAAACGTAAAACACCACACTGATGGCAAATCAACACATAAGACGAAAAGAAAAATCAAAATATACACCTCTGAACAAGATTCTGGCAGACACAACACTTTGCAGCAGTTCGAACTGAATTTCAAGTCTTAATATGTCACTCAATTTTCAACCTTTCACAGAGGCAAAATGCAAACAAACAAACATTAACGCAATGCTCTCACACGACCATGTACAGAAATCACAATTAAAATCACTCAGTCATTCCACAATGATTATCATATGCAGTGAAATTGCTTTTACTTTTGCGGACGGTTAAAGGTTTCAAACTTCCAAGTGCAATTTTTTTTTACCAGGGCCTCATTCAGAAGCCGTACTGCAGCTCTTCAGCACATGATATCACAGATCCCATCATGTGGCCCAAACTAACACCACTTTCACAGTCAGACGCTGTGGTTTAATCACATACATCATATCCTGCTTCGTCTAAGCCCACACACACTCACACACACTGCTGTTCAAAAGATTTGAGTTTGAATGAAGTCTGTCTGTTATCCTCACCAAGATGGCCTTTATTTGATTAAGAAAGAAAAAAGTGCAATATCTGGAATATTATTGACAATTAAATTGTTCGTTTAAAATAGTATTAATCCCTGTGATGTCAAAGCTTAATTTGATCACATGATCTTTCTGAAATCATTCTACTGTAATATAATGATATACTTATTTCTTCATTACTGGGAAACACCCATGCATTATTACATGCACTACGGCTACTTTAATGTATTCAATTCACCTATAGCACATGTCTTTGGATTGTGGGAAAAAACCAGAGCACTCGGAGGAAACCTACGCGAACACGGGGAGAACATGCAAACTCCACATAGAAATGCCAACTGGTCCAGCTGGGGCTCGATCCAGCAACCTTCTTGCAGTGAGGCGACAGTGCTAACCACTGAGCCTCTGTGTCGCCTTGATATACTTATTATATTTATAATTCTTTTTGAGTATTTGATTGACAAATAAAAAAAACATTTATTAAAAAACTATTGTAACATTCTTAATATTTTACATCCAGTAAACAGTCCAACACTAAAAAAATGCTTTTCTTACTTGTCTGGTTTCTAGTCCATATACCCACAATTCTGAAATAAAGAAGCATTTTCAAGACAAGTAATAAAATAAATTAGTTTTGAGAAATATTAAGTCACAATTAAGCGAGTTTTTTTCTTAAATAAGTTAAATAATCTGACAATGGGGTAAGTAGAATAATCATTTTCTGTTTGAGATAAGAATATTTAAATTTTATTATTTTTATTTCTGATTAATTTCAGATTATTATTAGGGATGCTCCGATTGATCGACTGGAGATCGATATCGGCCGAAAATCACATTTAATGACTTGATGGGTACTCGCTGTTCTGGACGATCTCATGAACCAATCGCAAGTGTTTGTGTTAGTTGGAGACAAGCAAAATATTCAAATGACCTTTTATGTATTTAGGCCTTTTTATATACAAGAACTGACATTTCTGTGTTTTTGACAATATTGCAAGTTCACTAAAACCTGGCTGGAAATAATACACAAATAAAACATTTTTTTAACATGAATATTTAATAATATAACTTATTGTAATATAATTATAAACAGTAGTTTATAGGTCTATTTCCGTTTAGTAAAGAATTAATGGATTTATATGTGTGCATTTGAACTTCTTATGCTCAAATATGCACTCCTAACTTTTTCTTCAATTAAGACATATTGAATTCTTCTTTTATCATTTGCAGTGTTTTCAAACTACATTGTTTGTCATATTTCTTAACAATTTTTTTTTTATTGTTTTTAATCTATTTTCTGTAAAGCTGCTTCACATCTAAATGGTTAAAAGAGACACATTTAAGGTATTATATGCAACATCCTTAATTTATTTTCTGAGGTAAGGAGAGATCTCCACTTAAGTATTATACTTAAAGTGAAAATGAGCTTAATGCATTGCAATGCTTGAAGCATCAGAATCGGTACCAGCCGATCACCATGACAAAAAAACGGCACTTGGTATCCTAATCTGAGCACATCCCTTTTTATTATTATTTTATTTCTGAAAAAATAAATAAATAAATAATAACAATAATAATTGTGTATATATATATATATATATATATATATATATATATATATATATATATATAATATATATATCTATATCTATATATAATATATATATATATATATATTATATATATATATATATATATATTATATATATATATTCTATATATATATATTTTATATCTATTATATAAGTTGAAGTCAGAATTATTAGCCCCCCTTTTGAATTTTTTTGTCTTTTTTAAACATTCCCAAATGATGTTTTAACCCGGAGCAAGGGAAATTTTCACAGTATGTCTGATAATATTTTTTCTTCTGGAGAAAGTCTTATTTGTTTATTTCAGCTAGAATAAAAGCAGTTTTTTAATTTTTTAAAAGCCATTTAAGGTCAAAATATTAGCCCCTTTAAGCATATTGTTTTGGATAGTCTACAGAACAAACCATCGTTATACCATAAACTTGCCTAATTACCCTAACCTGCCTAGTTACCCTAATTAACCTAGTTAAGCCTTTAAATGTCACTTTAAGCTGTATACAGTAGAAGTGTCTTGAAAAATATCTAGTCAAATATTGTTTACTGTCATCATGGCAAAGATAAAATAAATCAATTATTAGAGATGAGTTAATAAAACTATTATGATTAGAAATGTGTTGAGAAAATCTTCTCTCTGTTAGACAGAAATCGGGAAAAAAAATAATCAAGGGGCTAATAATTCTGACTTCAACTGTATATATATATATATATACACATACATACTTTACTAGTTAAGAAAATGATTTAAGAATTAAATTTGATTCTTGATTTAAGAATTTGTAGGTATTTGGACTAGAGACAAACAAAAACTAAAAGTAAGAAAAGCCTTTTTGCACTGTAGACATCATAGAATAAGCATAGGATCACCTGAGGATCAAATCATTGAGTGTATATAGTCATCTTTTATATATACATGTATATCACCCATAAACAAACCAATGTGTAGCTTATTTTATGAAACTCTTTTTAGGATTCTTTGAGCTACAAAAGTTCAAATGAAGACAATTTATTTCAAATTAAAACGTTTTGTAGTTCTAAAGCTTAATTTTTTAATCACTTTAATGCATCCACGCTAAATACAGTTCAACTCAGTTAAAGAACATAAAAATATATCATATACTGACCACATACTTTTGAACAGTAGTGTGTGTGTATATATATCATCTTATGACATCACTGCTGATCTCACCCAATAATAGCCTGGATGTCTGGATTACGGCCATCTTTTAAATTACTTTTTTTTTTTTGCTCTACACAAATCTACTCTTTAATCTTCGCCGAGGGCCATCTGGCCTGCCTCATTTTTAGCTGAAGTCTCCACCGAAATCCTGTTCACGTCAATGGCTCAGCTGACATCCTGACATTTCCCCCTCCCTGTAAACGTCTAGTAATACCACGCTTTCATTTTACGTATATTTTCATTCAAAGGCCGCCTCAGTGCAATCACAACCCCCTATTGACGTAAAAAAAAAAAAGCTTTATCGGGTTATTTATAACACTGCAATACACACATACCCTGTTGACATGTGATAAAAGAGCTTAATGAGTCTCCTCAGAGGAAATGTGGAATATACAGTCAAAGACATTAAAGAAATGCATTACATAAAAACCGGCAGGCCTAGATTTCATAATCACATTCACAAACATCACCACAGAAATAAACTGCTCTAAAGGATCATAGTTGCAAACGAAATGCTATTAACAAAACAAATGAATCTAAAAAAAAAGGCTCACCTGATGTTTTCAGAACGACTCAAGCCTACTCACAGAGGGAGGAGCTTACTGATGAAGAGGCAGCCTGGATTGGTTGATAAGCCTTTGATTGACAGTAGCACTTGACTGTTGGTTAGCCTAGAGGTAATGCTCAATAAAACAGCATCAAAGCACAAGCTTTCACAAGTATGGCGTACAGGATGCTAATTGGCACCATACTGTAAAGATTCTACCAAACTGTACCGAATCAGTCCATTTGAAAAACACCTACTTACAGGGTATCCAATACATTGGTCGGTCTCTGACCAATCAACTCCTCTGAAAAGAAACCAGGATTCTTGAGGCTCAGGAAGTGTACTTTTCTTCTTAAAACCACCGTAAGCATCATTAAGCAGAGCGTGAATGACTGCTGCTTGCGAGATACTGAGAGATATAAATATTAAAGGTCTTTGGTTACAGTAGACGACATCCAGTAGACAAAGCAAGGTCTTGGAAAGAGCCAGTAGACAGCATGGAAAGAGCGTAGCTTCATCCAAAGTTACGTCGCTGAGTTGTAAATATTCATATTTCATATATACTTCACACATATACAAACCATCATGTAGCTTAGTGCAGGCTTGCTAGACTAGAAGTGGGGGAGAGAAAGCACCGAGACACACACATCCATAGCGGGAACCATTTCGGCTGCTGATCAGGCACTTAGTTTTGGAGTGTGGTTTTTCAGGTCAGGAAATGAGCTGTTGGAGATCTCAGTAAACCTCCCAGCCAAACAGCGTCGCCTTCAGGATTGGTGCTGCTGGTCCCCCCCAGTGGCTTAATCCAGTTGTCGCTCCATGATCTGGTGCTTCTGAACAGCATCTCTGCTGGAACTGCACAGAAAAGAACGAGAGTATTTAGAGACGCATTAGGAGACATTTCACACATGTCTTGGTTCTTTTGCAAGTGTGACGTGTTAGTTCAGGCAGTGGAGTGATTATCTGCTGTATGTAGAGTGCATTGGTTGCTATAGTGATGATGTAGGCGCCAGTGAGATGCCAAATGGTATTATTCTACAAGGCCAAGCTTTCAGTATTGAGAGAGAAGGAACAAATGTTTTGTTTTATGGAATAATCACCTTTTGAGTAAGATTTTCTTTCTGTTTAAAAAGATCTAAACTAGAGGTCTGCATTGGCCGCGGGACCCGACCAGACTTCTTGCGGTGTGGGATAAATTTCTGAATAAAACGTGGGTAGCGGTCGGTGGTAATTACTCGGTGTTGTGTAATTTGAACGGGAGCGGGTGGGTCTAAACAATATAGCGTTCTGAGAGATAGAGAGAGAGAACGAGGCGGAGCGAGAGAGAGAGAGCGTTGCATCCGCCGTGGTGTGCTGTGCTGTTTGTGTGTGTGAATGAGAGAGAGCGCGCATCTGCCGTTGTGCTGTGTGTGTGTGTGAAAGAGAGCGCGCGTTGCATCTGCCATGGTGCTCTTGTGTCGCTTGTTATAGGCCCAGGGCTATTCAATTGGCGGCCCGTGGGCCGAACCTGGCCCCCGAGGCAATTTGTTCCGGCCCTCCAAATAGTGGTGACCAAGACATCAAAAATAAATTTAGTTCAGTCAAAAAACGGGCCCGCTATAGTTCTGATGTGACGTGTGTCTGTTCAATACAGCACGAGCTACGCAGAGCGTGAGTCACCTGACATTAAGCCAGTGGCGCGAGCAAGCCAAAAACATTAGGAGGTGTTTGTAGAAAGGCCTTTTGTACAATGCACTGATATCATTACTAGGGATGCAACGATTAGCCGATCTTCACTATTAATTGCGCTTTAATTCGTCACGGTTAATTAATATTAAAGGCTTCTCTAAGCCGCATTTCAGTATGAAACTGCTGCAATTAAACAAAGTATGCCAAGTTGCCAAATGTGCGCTAGTTTAAAGTTCCGAGCTTGTACACCGAGGCTAATATGCACGCACACCGGATTAACTATAGCAGCGGGCCGTTCACATATCATGTCTTTTCGCCTGCAAGTTTGTTATTTCTAATGTAAGAATATATGCCAATATGCGGCCGCAAGCGGAGCATCGCGCTCGCGGCTTTCCGGCGCACGCAGTAGAAAACATCTCATGCATGCCGTAAGCGGTGAGAGTTGTGCGTGGCTTTCAGTGCAATGTAAACAAAAGATATGTTATTATATAAAAGTATGT
This sequence comes from Danio kyathit, assembly GCA_903798195.1. Taxonomy (NCBI): domain Eukaryota; kingdom Metazoa; phylum Chordata; class Actinopteri; order Cypriniformes; family Danionidae; genus Danio; species Danio kyathit. The sequence goes on along the minus strand of LR812541.1, from coordinate 27,536,856 downwards.
TTATTCTTCAGACTCTGATTAAATGACACCATTTGAATTGAAAATTTTAATTTCAGTCAGCCTTTGTAGCTTAACAATACAACAAACAAATAAAAAGTTAAATTAAATTTCTCTAAACCATCCCCATCATTTTCCATCTCTTCTCAGATGGGATGGCGGGCCAAATCAAAGGTACCATGGGCCAGCTTTGGCACACGGCCCTAGGTTGGGCATCACTGATCTAAACACAGTGCTTCTGCAGGTTTCACCTAGTTAAATGTAAGACTTTTAAAGACATTTTTAAGACCATTATGAATGAAATTTTAGACTCATACAGGGCCAAATGCTAAGGAGTTTTTCGAATGGCCCAGATGAAAAAGATTTTTTATTTTTCCCTATCAAAAAAATACTATAATTAATACATTTAATAATACAATAATAAATTATATATAAAAAAATATATATTTTTAGATATTTCTTAGCAAATATTTTAAATATTGTGTAAAAACAAGCAAGCTCTAGTGTAAAGATACACTTTTTTCAACATAACCTTTCTTTAAAATAAAATTGACAAATGTTTTTAAAACTATAATAAACTAAATGTATGCCACAACAGCCTGTCCAAGTCAGTGTCCTTAGCAGTAAATAAATGGAGATTGTTATAGTAAGGAAAATAGTTAAACCATTGTGGTGAATAGAGTTAAAAATTACATTTTTATATAAAAAGTTATGTTTTATTGAGATAGATTGTTGGTGATTGGATAAGTGTCGGCGAGATTGGGGTAGCTATTCATGAACAAAGGAAAATTAAGACCTGTTTAAAAAAAGACCTACAAGACTATATTTCAGTAAATTTAAGACTTTTAATGCCTAAATTTCTGTTTTTGAGATTTAAGACATTTATAAGACTTTTTAAGACCCAACAGACTCCCTGTAAACAGATATGCCTACATTAGGATTTTGAATGTAAAATGAAGATAATTTCATTATAATACATTCATTCATTTTTTTTTTCGGCTTAGTCTCTTTATTAATCTGGGGTCGCCACAGCAGAATGAACCGCCAACTTATCCAGCATTTGTTTTACGCAGCGGATGCCTTTCCAGCTGCAACCCATCACTGGGAAACATCATACACACTCATTCACACAGATACACTACGGACAATTTAGCCTACCCAATTCACCTGTATCGCATGTCTTTAGACTGTGGGGGAAATCGAAGCAATCTGGTTGAAACCCACGCGAAACATGGGGAGAACATGCAAACTCCAAACATAAATGCCAACCTGACCCCAGCCGAGGCTCGGACCAGCGACCTTCTGCTGTGAGGCAATCGTGCTGCCCCACTGTGCCACCGTGACGCCCTCTTTATAATACATAATTCTTAATACAATAAAATATTTGAAAATATTTGTGATAGATGAGATGAAATGAAGTATACTGTGCATTTACTTGATGAATATTGCAGTAAAAACTATAATAATATGTGAATGATTCTTACAATTTAAAATGTGTTAATGTTTGAATATATTCAACATTTATTTAATATAATTAAAGGTAAAACATTTATATTGTTGAAATAGCAATGCGAAGATTGTAGGTTCGATTCAGGACTTGCAAGAATCGCAAAAATTCAAAGCAATATAAGTCAGTTTGGATAAAAATGCCTGTTGAATGCATAAAACATGCATGTAAATATAAATATATATAATATTTAAAAACGCTCCATTCAGTCTTCAGTGTCAAATGATTTTTTCAGAAATAATTTTAATATGCTGTTTAGTGATCTAGAAAAACTTTATCAACTTAATTATATTTGTGCTGCTTTGTTGAAACAAATTCTTTAGACAATAGAAAGTTTGAAAGCTACTGTACAATCATGTAAAAAACGATTTGCGTTATTTTTATCATTTAGTATATTTTAATTTATGCATTTACTCACTTCATAAAGAACTTATTAATCAAACATGAGATTTACTAACATCTGAAAACATTAGCGGTTTGTGCTTTTCCTTTGAAGTGTGGTGTTATTTCAAGGCCATGTGGCAAACGGTGCTGTTCTGTAAGATTACACTTTTCTGTGGTGGGCTTGCAACAAAGACATAACTCTCACCCCCATCTGTTCCTTACTGTCTGTCTCCTACTCATTCACTGCACCATCTCTCTGTTTCAACATCCTTGGTTGCAGGGTGTATGTATGGCTGCAAATGTGTAACACTATGAAAGCGAGGGTAGAAAACATACTCCCAGAGTCCCTGAGACAGCAGCCCACGTGGCTTATCTCCATGGTGTTACTGCTGGTGGAGCCCTTTGGATTTTTGATGTTCAGATTTCTCATACCACACTGGAGTCGTCATTCATTCTGTGCAAGAAAACAAGTGTGTTACTGAAATAAGATGACTGAAAACACATCTATTCAATGCCAGGGGTGACAATGAAGACTGTACAAGCCTATTTCTGTAACCAATTATGATTTAACAAATAATATTACTTAAATAAGTAATATTAATACTTAAAAAAAAAAGTAAATATAATAAAATCACTACAATAATGGTGTACTGACAGATACTACTACCTAAATTTTCTTACATTGTAAGATTTTTTTTTTTTACATATTTCTAAAAATAGCTAAACAGATTTCAGTGTAAAAGAAAATACTTTTATTAAAATATATAATTCTGAATCGTTAAAAATGTACAATTATAAAAAAGTGAAAATCTATTAACACATTCTAAACCCATACAGTTCAATTAAAGGGGACCTTGTAAACTAAGATGTAAAACAAGTCTCTTATGTGCCTAGTGTGTTTGTGGAGTTTCAGCTCAAATGCCGCACAAATCATTTATATATTTATTTGAAACTGCCACTTATAGGCTTTGATCCTAAATGTGCAGTTTTGGTGTCTGTCACTTTAAATTTAAATGAGATTGTGCTCTCAGCTCTCTTTTCAAAAGAGAGTGAAGCTACAAACACCTAAAGCATGGGTCAGCATAGCAGCAAATTCAAAACAGGACTTCAAACTGAAAAGAAGGAAGTCTATGAAGACTACAGTGTTTCATTTGTGCATCCTAAAACTCCACATTTATAATGCCTCTTAGTCACTGATTAGGCCCCAATCACAATTCTATTTTTGTAACCCAACCCCTTCCCCTTTACCCTTGAAACAGAGTGTGAAGGGGAAGGGCTTCAAAATTTACCTCTAGAAATGGGACACCACTACAACAGCAAACGTTATCATATGTCATCACAATCTCTTGCTTCATATGAGATTGCCGATCTCGGACTGCTGTAGTTATTCCAGTTGCGTTATTTTTTGGTATTTATCTTCAGGAAATCACTGAAGGCATATATCATGTTATTATAACAATATAATGTGGCAAGAGTTGAAGCTGTACTGTGCATTTACACCGTGGCCATATTCATCTATGTCAAACACACAAAAACAACATTAACATTATACCAGACACTGTCAAGCTCATTCCCACTCACTAGACTTTTCTGACAGGGTTTTCCAGTGTCATCGAGTGTCAGAATGTTGTGGGTCTGCTATACAGGAGTTTTTATTAGGGATTATAGATAGCCAAATTTAGCATTTTAAAAAAAGCATGACGGTAAACATGAAACGGCCGTTATGAATGTAATTAAAACATGTGTTTGTTTGTTGTAAAAATTTGTAATAATGACAAAAAAATCTCATCTCCTGACTTCCGTGTGCAGCCATGCTGTCGTTGTAGATGGTGTATTCTGGGAAATTTTCATACCCCTTGGTTTCGAGTGTGGTCCTGAAACATTTCCTTTTCGAGGGCTATCTAGCCCTTCCACTTAGCCCTACGCCTTCAAGCTAAAGAGAATTGGGACACCCCTACCCATCATGTGAACACGCAAAACGAGGGTTAGGTGTAGGGGAGGGGCTTATGGTGCGTTCACACCAGACATGGAAGAAGCGTCAAGCGTGAGTGATTTACATATTAAGTCAATGCAAAGATTCGAATAGACATCCTGCGGTGCGATACGTACGAATGAGGTGTCGCGAATGACGTGATTCGCGCTAATAAAGTGGCACGAGTTGAGCGTTTTGTGCAATTGACACGCTTAACGAATCGCTCGAATTGGAAAATCTTAACTTCAGCGGACATTCGCGCCACGTTAACCAACCAGTAGCTTTCTCTTGTAGGGAAGTGATTACGACGTAGCGCCTGTTTTTGGTGTCGCAGGGGAAAATCCTCTAGTCGAGACCAGACAACAGTTCCTCAAACTGGGCTCGGCTCAGTCGGAAGCACCGCTGAAAGCTTCCATCATCCAGGTATAGTCTCTGGAGGACTTTATGAACACACAGAGCTGGGTGCATCTCTGAATTGATCTAGGGGACTCAGACATGGCTCCAAACAAATCGATGCTGTTTTTCAGCCTTCGTAAAGCACATAAACACAGCTATTCTCTCAATAAATCCATGTTAGGCATTAGCAACGAAGCTAGAGTCACCGGGCAGACCGAAGCCCTGCTCATGACTCGAATTCGTCTCTATTGTGAAGTGAATTTGATGCATGAAAAGAAGTGAATTTAATGCACGAATGAAGCGAGTAAACTCAAAATGTTCGCACATCTATTTACAGGCAAATAGCGTGATTTATTTGCGCGTCTAGTGTAAACACAGCATAAGGGGTAGAATTGGGATTGGGCCTTAGTACAGCAGGTGAAAACTCTAATGGCAGATGGCTGCTTCTCACTTAGGTTCTGTCTATGCTAATGAGGCAGAGATCGTCACTAATAGGTGGGACTTTCCCCTTTCTGATGACACATGAAAAGGGAGAATGTCAAGTGTTTCTGCAGACAGTTTTCATGAAGTGTGATCATAAAAAAAATTTAATTAATACATTTTTACCATTAGAGGCTGAATATATTCATACATTGTTCCCACACAACTGTGTTTTAAACCCGTTATAAAAGTGTTTTTTTGCATAATAAGTCCCCTTAAGAGATTTGTGGTGTTTATTGTTTACAACGACTGACTCACAGCAGCGTCAGAAGCCTTTTGACGGAAAATGATTCACTTAGCAACAAATATCTTTAGAATTGAGGAAGTGTGGGAGACGGTTTACCTAAAGAAGCTCATTAACTGTCTTCCAGTAACAATACTGTGTGGGATATGTTTCTAAGTGCGTGTGTTCTGTGTGAATGACAGGAAACGAGCACTTACACAGATGAAGAGCGAGACGAGCTCATGTTAGGCTTGGCTCTGGCATTTGACATCTGTGGGTACTTGATGTTAGAGTATTCCCTCTCCTTTGTTTTATTCCTCTGAAAAGGTCAAGAACAAAATCATCAAGCCGAAAATTCATTTGATAAAAATAAGGCTTGTCAAATAGCATTCCGTTGTAGTAAATGTGCTAATGCATTCAGGTTTTCCCATACAAAAATTTAATATGGAAAATATATTACACTATAAGAGTGATGCTGCCTACAACATAAAGTGAAAAATTATATTAGGCAACATCTCAAACCGCACATAAAAATATGAGAATGAGTGTGTTTGTGTCTGGTTTGGGGGAAATTTGCTGGATCTGACACAACATTCCTCAGGCATATTCAGAAGCATCATTAAATTTTGAAAAAAAAAAAAAACTTTTAATAATAATTATCAGGGCTTGACATTAACATCAGTCAGCCTGCCAAATGCGGGTAGATTTCAGCTGTGGCAGGTTAGACAGACACCCCCACTAGCCACTTGGCTGGAGGAAAATTTGTTTTTAAGTTGCCAGAGCTGCCTAGTTCCTAAAAACTAGAATTTAGCTTAAGACCATTGTCAATATGCGTGCAAATGTTCTCTAGAAAAGAGAAGCAGCACGATTGATAACTGTAAAAAGTAAGCAGGTGAATACCGAATGAGAGGATGATCAGGCGCACAATGACGTAGTGTGCGAGCACAGCTGATGTGATGCGCTACGAGTGCTTAAAAGCTCCGTTTCCTTGCGCAAAACAACCATGCATGGAAACGCAACTGGTGTGATCGGTTCTCTTTGAAACAGATTGGAAAAGTGGTGCTCATGCACCCACAGACCTGCAGCTTTCAAGAGCGATAGATTTTTTGTATGCAGCTGCTTTCGCTTTTACAATTCTTTGAACAGATTTTAATGAGCCTAACATTAACGGTGTGCACCTGATCATCCTTTCACTATAGCACAAAAGAATGTTTTTCACCTGCTTTCTTTGCTTGCATTTATTTTTGTTATTTATCATCCTTTACAATAACATCGCTTTAATAGAAGATTAAAATAATGCAATTTTTTAAAAAATGTGACTAATTTTTTTAAAGAAAATTTTTGTTGAATAAAAAGTGTATGTACACAGCTATATTTAGCTTGTTTTGACACATTTTTTTAATTTGTGGCAAGGAAATAATTAGTTTGGTGTGGCCAGGGGAAAAAAAGGTAATCCTTAGTGTTGAGCCCCTAAAAAGACATGTGAAATAAAAAAAGTTAAGGGCCGCATGTGAGCATAACACTTAATTTAAATCAAGTAATTTTACCATGCTAACGTCAAATTTATGCAAATTGTGGCTAGTGAAAATGGCGAGTGGCTAGTAATGTTGGAAAACTACTAGCCACAGTGGCTGGTGATCAAACAAGCCCTGATAATTATAATTATAATAATACAACTTTTTGTTTTGAACTAAATATATAACAACAATATAATGACAGAAAAACATTCATTTATAAAAGGTCTATTTCAGAACAGCAAATCTGCATATGCTAATTTCTAAAGGTTATTTCTGAAGAAATAAATTACATTTTAAAATATATTAAAAGAGAAAATAGTTATTTTAATAATAAGTCATTTAAAAATGTATTCATTAAAAATGTATTTGTTTAAATGTAAAAAAATAAAAATAAATGATATATATATATATATATATATATATATATAATATATATATATATATATATATATATATGATATATATATAATTTTTTTTAATATTATAATATCATTTAAAAAAATTTACTCTTTGTTTTGTTTACTGACTGTTTTTTCATATTTAAAAAAAACAAACAACAAACAACAACAAAACAAACGTAGCTTTGGTGAGCCCAGAAAGCTTCATTTAGAAGCATTAAAAATATATATTTCCAGCCCTAACGTTTGAATGGTACTCTTTGTACATATTGCATATAGTGGAAATGTAGTTTTTAGCGCTAATTCTACCAGGAATACATAATTTTACATCACTCATCACAATCAGTTTCAACCAATATCCACGAGACTCAGGAATACCTAATGTCACATCACTCATCACAATCAGTTCCAACCAATAGCCACGAGACTCAAGGAATACCTAATGTCACATCACTCATCACAATCAGTTCCAACCAATAGCCACGAGACTCAAGGAATACCTAATGTCACATCACTCATCACAATCAGTTCCAACCAATAGCCACAAGACTCAAGGAATATATAAGCTCTCCATTCATTTAGTTGCAGATACTGATGCGGAAGTTCACCCACCATACTCCCCACCACCACCAGATTGTCCCTGTCCAGGCGGGTGAGCTTCCCCCCTGCCTTCGTCTTCGGCAGCCATAGCTAGATCTAAAAACTTTCGAATCAAGTTACGGAGGGGGCCTCCGCCAAAGAAATCCTATGTTTTGTTAAATCATACTTTTTGTCAAACAATACTCATTAAATAAATGTAATTTAATATCACATTCATCTCCCTTGTCTTTCTGGTAGAACAGAACAATTCTAAGAACATTGTCTGAGTTGCACATCTATTTTTAACAAAATCTTCAAATAACATTTTTGTCACAATTTACAGTAAGATATCATTAGTAAATGTTAGTTCACGTATTTACTAACATTAACTAACTAACTAATAACGAGCAATAATTGTACACTCTTTATTAATCATAGTTCAACATTTACTAATGTACTATACAAATCCACATTCATGCTTGTTAACATTAAATAATGCACCGTGAGTTAACATGTAACAATGAACAACTAATAGTTCCCTTAACTAATGTTAACATTCATTCATTCATTTTCTTTCGGCTTAGTCTCTATTTCAGAGGTCGCCACAGTGGAATGAACCGCCAACTATTCCAGCATATGTTTTATGCAGCTGATGCCCTTCCAGCTGCAACGCAGTACTGGGAAACTAATGTTAACAAAGATGAATAAATACTGTAATAAATGTATTGTTCATTGTTTGTTTATGTTAGTAAATACATGAACTAACATTAACTAATACAACCTTATTGTAAAGTGTTTCTGTTTGACTTTGACTGTACTGTAGTGTGTAATTCATATATTCATACATCACTTCATCACATTATTTTGATTTGAAATGTAGTGTTTAAGCACCTGCTCCTCCTCCAGTCTCTTCTGAGCAGTATCAATGTATTGCTGAACAGCCATGTAGATGAACTTGTATTGGGCTTCAGTCTGAACCATACCGGACCGCTGCTGCCGCACTCTCTGAATTGTTTTTGGGATGTCAATATCACAGTCCAGCCCTTAGAGAATCAGTTCAGCTGGTTTAATGTTATCAACAACGGACAAAAAAATACACCACAGGGATAATTCTGTATGAAACGCTTACCTTGTCTATTTATGATGTCGATAAGGATGTCAATCACGATAATTGTGCCTGTTCTTCCAATCCCTGCGCTAGATAGAATGACAGTGAGAGTGGGACAGAAAAATTTACATTTTGGAGCACAGCTTTTAAATACAGTGCTCAGCATAAATAAGTTTATTATAAGTTATAAGTTTATAATAATATTTTTTGTCCATATCTCAGTGAATATAGCTCATGCTTGTTGCATTTACACAAAACAGTTTTATTATACAGTTATATCTATTACGATAAAAAGGCGATCATCTAACATCTTTAGGAAAGGAAAGATAATACATTAAAATCAAACAAGTTAATGCAAAAAAAAAAAAACAAAAAAAAACAAATAATAATAATAATATATATATATATATATATATATATATATATATATATATATATATAATTAAAATTAAATAAATAACAAATTAGAAAATATAAACTACATTATGCATATTTTTATGTTTCTCTTAATTTTTCCTGTTTATTAAAAATGTATTTAACATTTTTCCATATTAATTTGGGTGTACAAATTTTTGGACTGTGACCTTCCTTATGTTAGATTAGTTCCAGTTTTTTTGGCTTTCGTATTGACTAGTCTATAGTTTATGCACATATAGTATATTATTGAATATATTATTATAAAGTACATGAGTATAAAGTATTGATATCAAGTATCACTGATATTAGTATAAAGTATATGAATTTAAAGAGAGATCTGTGAGGGGTGTACTTCATTTATGCACAGCGCTGTACATATTACAAGGATTTCAGTACTGTAATTCTTTATCATAGTAGTTTATCTTTTAACCCTTTATAGGGCACTCATTGAAAAACTCTTCAGAAAAACCCTGAAAAGTTACTCTGGGTTATTACATGACTTTTGTGACTTAAAACAAAATGATAATTACATTGTATTCAATGTCAGTGAAGTTACCATAAATGGTTCCTTGATTAATAAAGGATTAAGCCTAAGTTAATAAAAAAAAAGAAACTTCAGTCCACACTCTAAAAAATAACTCAAGAGGTCTGTTATGACTACATAGTTTAATTCATTGTTGTAACTTAAAAATTCTAAATTGCTGATTAGATTAAAACTTTTAAGTTGCCAGAATAATTTTATCAAGTTTTCAAAACAGGAAAATATTGATAATTACATCAACTTAAAAATGCGGCTAATTTAAAGTTAAATATATCTGTCAATTAGTTTGAAACAATATTTACTTGTAGCAACCCAAAGAATTTGGGACAGTACATGTTTTTGTTTTCATTGTAAAACAATGTAAATCTGTGGTTTAAAACAAATGAAAAAATACTGGAAAACAATAATGTTGTTGGTTACATGTATATTTTTTTAAAAGAAACTAAATGAACAGTAAATTGTTTAAAACAAACATAAAGTTAAACAATTTCAGCTACTTAATTTATTTGAGGTTCCAACTTGAAAACTTGCATGTAATTAAGTACATAACACTGGATTTAAAAAAAAATAATAATTAAAAAAACTAGTTGAAAACTTAATTTTCTGAGTACTCGAAAATGATTGCTTTTGTAATGCTATGAGTTTATGCTATGTAAAAATGCCTCTGATGAAGAGGAAAATGTAATTTGGCTAACTTAATAAAATTTGTTGTCTGAACTTCATTTTGTCAGATGTTGATGGGAAGGACTGAACTAATGGAAGGACCAAATGAATGAAGGAAGGCTTCAAGGAAGGGACTGAACAAACTAAGGAAGGAAGGATATGAACGAAGAAATGAATGAATGTACAGGACTCTAATGAAGGAAGGAACAAAATATGAACAAGGAATGAATGAGTGACTGAATGAAGGGAGTAACGAAGGAAAGAACAAATGAATGAAGTAAGGAACAAACAAACAAATGTATGAAGGAAGGACAGAACAAACAAACAATGGATGGAAGGAAAGAACAAATATATGAAGATCACTAAATGCACTACAGAATGTTACGTTTACAAATCCCTTTTCTTTACGATCCAACATCAACGTTTCATAGTGTAATACTTACTACTCACTACTGTTGTGTATTTTTAAAAGGGCTACTTTTTACTCATATTTTAAGTCATATTTATATCAGATACTTTTACTCTACACTATATTTTTGGGCAAACTTGAATATATTGATGCAAACTGTTGTGTTAATTTTTTTGTTTGGTCTAGACAATATTTTTTAGAGTGCATTTTTGGTCACCCTAATGTTTTCCTAATGTCTGTTACTCTTTTTTTCGCAAAACAAAATAAGCATTTTTTTTAAAATATTTTGTTCTTTCTTTCTTTCTTTCTTTCTATCTATCTATCTATCTATCTATCTATCTATCTATCTATCTATCTATCTATCTATCTATCTATCTATCTATCTATCTATCTATCTATCTATCTATCTATCTATCTATCTATTATATATGTATATATATATATATATATATATATATATATATATATATATATATATATATATATATATATATATATATATATATATATATATATATATATATATATATATATATATATATATATACACAGTGAATAGAAACCAACATTAGGCTTTTATGATTCCATGCAAGGTGAAATACTCAGACTGAACTTGTTAATGCACAGTCAAACAGCCATTCATTTAAATTTTTGTTTGCACCTAACCGTATAATTTACCCCTAGAACACTTGGAATAAACAGCACTAGGGTTGACCATCAGTTCTGCATTTCTTGAAGTCTAACATTTCAATTTATTTTGTAACCAAATTATTTTTTGTATTTTTTTTTTCTTCCCTGAAAAATACCACAATAAAATGAATACATTTTATCTTAGTTTTTAAATATATATGTGTAACTGTCATGTAGAAAAAATAACCAATCATCATATCCATAGAGAGATTTTTTCCCTCATTGATGATGACTGTATGGACAAACCAAAGCAACCGGTATGAATTAAAAATAATCAGTTCCACTTTCCAACCAACCGTCCTGTTCAAAGCTTCCTGAAAGAACATGAAATACAAGTTCAATATGTCCTAAATCCAGTTTGTCTAGCCTAACAAAGGAACTGTCACTGTATATATGATACAGTGATAGTCAGTTTGTTTTATTTTATCATATTGTATAACTCCAAGCAGTGCAGGTTCAGCACCAGTTGAAAGTGACAAGCTTACAGGCAATTAAAAGCTCTTATCATCTAATGTCACTGTAAAATAGGCTGTCCAATTCATTTAAACCAATATTTATGTAATCTAATATTAGTGAATGTATATCTCTTGTGACCTGCAATGTCCTGGAAAAATCACATCTACTGTCCCACAGCAGATCAGTAACCAGGTGGTCATCCTATACAGCATGTTACATGATATTACTCTGTGAAACCTTTGTGTCTTAGCTAGCTACTGTGTATAGCAGAAAAATATTCAACCATCTGGTCACATTCAACTGCCATTATATGGAAAAAATGATCATTAATGCAATATTAGCAGATACAATAGTCATATCACTGAAACGTGTGATTAAATAAAATGTCATATTATGTGAAAAGCTTTTGTGTGTTGCATGCATAAAGTAGGTTATTTAAATTTGACCAATCATATGAGGGCTTACTCTTTATACCTGCCAAGAGTTGCCAAGTCCACAGTTTTTTACTTCTATCCACTTTCTGTGGGTTATTTTTAAACTCTTTGCATTCATTATATTTATATGGCTGGGTTGAAATATGTCACTCTACCAAATTTATATTCAACACATGATAAAAACTGCTAGCATGATGAAACACTTGCTTTTATTTCCATGGTACTGTAACAGATTGGCAGGACTTTTTAGGACTGTTGCTTAAATATAACTGTGAAAGTATTCTACAGAAGAAAGTAAATCATATTCATAAATATCTTAAATGTTAAATTAACATTTTTAAAATATGATATATTTTTATTTCTTTTACTGGGCAAATACAGAATAACTCCATTGTAAAACTCTAGTTCCCAAACAGTTATTTTGCATTATCCCGCATCATTTGAACTTTATGGCATACAGCAGTCACATGAGATTTATTTTTCTAATAACACTCTTATAATTATTATAATAGAGATATTTTCAAAGAAGAACCAATTTATAATGCATACGGTGATGTACAACATGTATTTTACAAATGGGCGATGGCAAGTTTTGCCTTATGATATTATTGGGATACTTTTGATTCCCCATTGGGCTAGTTTTATTGTAAAAACCTGGCAACCTTGATACCCGTCTCCCTAGTAGACGCTATTACGCTATTGGCTAGACCAGGCACAAAGGTGAACATATAGTGAAGACAACTAAAAATAATAACTAATGACAGAAGTGACAGCTGCAAATAAGAATCAAAATATCTTTTTGGTTTTCAGTCATTCATAGTGTTTTAAAATCTAAATGTTTGAAGCCTGAATTAGATTTAATTACCTCAGAAAAACATCTATTGGATGCTTATTCGAATATGATCATTAAATAAACAAATGATTTTTTTAAAAAAGCTAAAAAAAAAAAAGCATTTCTCAAGGCAAATGTTATGACAAGAAATATTGTTATTGCAGTACTCTACAAAAAATATGACTGATTGCATATTTCCCAAAATATGGACTTTATATTAGAATCTGACATTTTACTCTCTCTCTAGTCCACCAATAGCTAGTGTGTGGTGAGCGCACTGGCACCGTTGTCCTGTGGCTGCCGTCGCATCATCCAAATGGATTGCTGCACACTGATGGTGGAGTGGAGAGACTTCTTGATTGTGAAGCGCTTTGGGTGTATGGCCAAACACAATAAATGCGCTATATACTGTACAGTAAATACACATTACATTACATCCTCTATTTGTGTTTGGCAAAGAAAGAAGAGCATATATTGTAGCATTTGAAGGACACCACAGTGAATAAGTAATGACAGAATTGTCTTTTTTGGGGAGGAAGAACTGTCCCTTTAAGACTACATTTATCAAAATAATAAAGAAATCTAAGGAGAACGTGTGAGCTGTGTAGTACCTGCAGTGAACCACTATGGGTCCGCCTCTCTGAATGGCGCTCTGGGTTCGGTTCACTTGCTCCAGGAAGCTCAACACTCCTCCAGGTTCATTGGGAACACCGTGATCAGGCCAACTCAGGTATTGATAGTGCCAGATACACCTGGGAGGCTCTCTCTGTAATTACAAAAACTATTTATTTATTTATTTGGACCATATCAGCAGCATTGTCTATACATGGCAACATTGGTAATAAATATTAATTTTATTAATTTAAAATCATAACTGTTTCCTAACAAAGATGCATTATATAAAAACATACAGTTATCACACTGATAAAAAGTCATGAGAGTTCTTTCAATTTGACCAATGATAAATAGTTTAAAATATAAAAAGGAGGCATCTTTTAAACATTTCCCTTTCATTCTCTAATGTCATTTGAAAATATACATTCTATTAAAACATGCTTTATAGTCAAAATATTCTTACACAAGTCACAAATGGGTTTCTCTTCCCCTTTCAATAAATACGAGTGTGTAATTCCTGAGTGAATTACAAAAAAGCCCCATCAAATGATTATTTACAAAATGAAGAAAAGCTACATCCAACCTAGATTTGTAATGTAAAGTAATACAGGTTTGAAGTAAGTGAGAAGATTCTCTCCAAGCTGCTACAGTAAACAACAAGGTCAAAGGTTATGAACTGCCTCTGGCTGCAACATGTCATCTGTCATCGCATTGCTCTTACCCTGTCTAGACGCGTGACTTCAAGCTCTCGCCGTATGTAATCCTGAGCTGTGTGTTCCTCAATATTCTTCACACACACCTTCCCAAACTCCTTTGTTGAATTCAAGTCTGGCCAGTACCGCACACATTTATTCTATAGGCAGAAGTTCAATGTTCAGTTCCCAAAAAATAAATCTGTGTTGCCCATATAGCTATAGCACATTAATGGATTCTCAAACTTCTCAAATTATGCATTAAATATTTTTCAAAATGCCGTCAGATAGAGCTGCATCTGAATAAAAGAATCACATTTTTTTGTTCAAAAAAATAATCATGTTTCATCCACAATTCTGAATTGACAAATTAAAGGAATAGTTCAAATGTTCCCAAATAGTTTCCAAAATTTAAATTTTGCCATCATTTAGTCATCCTCCATTTTTCTGATGAACACAAAAGAAGTTATATTGAAAAATGTTGGAAAAAACAACCATTGAGTTTTATAGTATTTTTTGTTCTTACTATGGATGTCAATGGCTGCTTTTTTTCAAAACTCTTTATAATATCTTGCTTTGTGTTTAACAGAGGAAAAGAAATTAATTAAAGTTCATAACCGATTAAGTATGAGTAAATGACGATTAAACTTATTTTTTTGGCGAACTTTAACAAAATGGCATGTAATGTACTAGAGATTTGGACACAATGTTAATTTAATTAATGAATTAATTCCCATCGGTTTGAATGACTGATTTACACACTGGCTTATACTGTATAGACCTCACTTGTTTCATTACTGGATGAATCTGCCTTTTTGAATGACTCTCTTTAATAAAAGTCAATGACAAATACATTTTTAACAGTAACGTATCGCCACCTTTTGGCGTAACACTGTAATTGATACAAACATTATTCACAAAATAATGTTATTTTCAAAAAGGGATTTAGTTTATTTTACTTTGCAATATTCACCAGTGGTTAAATCAAAACGTTAATCCCAGTACATCTGTAATAATTTGATTAATAAATACTATAAGGTTGAAAAGACCAAAGACTGAAGCGATTTCATAATTTAATGCCAGTGCTCTTTCAGAATGTCTGTTGTGATTGCACTTGTCAAAGGTTCATTGTCACTGTATGGGTGATTGAATTGAGAATGTCATATATAATTTAATATAATATAATATAATATAATATAATATAATATAATATAATATAATATAATATAATATAATATAATATAATATAATATAATATAATATAATATAGGCGACACAGTGGTGCAGTAGTTAGTGCTGTCGCCTCACAGCAAGAAGGTCGCTGGTTCGAGCTTCGACTGGGTCAGTTGGCGTTTCTGTGTGGAGTTTGCATGTTCTCCCTGTGTTCGCGTGGGTTTCCTCCGGGTGCTCTGGTTTCCCCCACAGTCCAAAGACATGCGGTACAGGTGAATTGGGTAAGCTAAATTGTCCGTAGTGTATGAGTGTGAGTGTGTATGGATGTTTCCCAAAGATGGGTTGCAGCTGGAAGGGCATCCGCTGCGTAAAACATGTGCTGGATAAGTTGGCGGTTCATTCCGCTCTGGCGACCCCGGATTAATTAAGGGACTAAGCCGAAAAGAAAATGAATGAATAATATAATATAATATAATATAATATAATATAATATAATATAATATAATATAATATAATATAATATAATATAATATAATATAATATAATATAATACACTGCAATATACGAGAAATATCAAACTCGTAGCAGTGAGATATGGCTGTATATCAGCACTGGTGGGTGGCAAACGTTGTGTCCCACCAGTGAGGATATACAGACATATTGTACAACAGTGCGACAGCATAATCATTTATATAAAAAAGAAGATCAAACATGGAGAGTCTAAAAATTCTTTTGTATGAGGAACAACTATCTTCCATCATTTATTCACATCTGCATCTGTCAGAACAGCAGAAACCGTGCTACTTCACCGTTACTACGCTGAGCTTTTCTCCTCTAAGGCCTTATTATGAGGTCTCTGTCGCCATCTTGTGGCGGAGAGTCAACCTTCTTTGCTCTGCTCAGTATGACAGGCTGATGGATGCCGACTCACTATAATTCCGAAATTATAAATTTTTAAATTAGGCACTATCCTTATAAATAAACTGCATAGTTGCAATTTAAATCCCAGAAGGGTGAGGAGGCTGTAAGAGTGCTGTTATGGCAGAATATTGCACGGCTATCAGTCAATCAGATTTGAGAATCAGACAGAACTGTACTATAAAATCTAACATTATATAACATTACACAATATAATACAAATGCACAATTTATAAATAAATAAATGAATAAATGACAAATTAACATATAAATGAACGAATGAATGAATGAATGAATGAATGAATGAATGAATGAATGTACAATGCTTTTATCCTGGACCTCACCCGTCCTCTTTCCATCTCCTTGGTTGTCATAACAATAACGTGTGTATTTTCCTGATAAACCATTTTCCAGAAGTCCAGTACTGTGTTCTGAAGGCAGCCCTGAGTAGCGATGAACACTTTACCTTCATCCATATGACGTCCTTCTTCATTCACGCTCTAATGAAAAAAAGAAGAAGAAAATCAATAAGGATAAAAAGAACATTCAATGTCTAAACTTATTGATCACAACTCAACAACCCAGCAAAAGCTTGACATTTAGATTGACGTGTAATCATTACGAGCGAAGCGGGGTCTTACTCGAATATAGTTAGCGTTGATGTAATCGGATCCGGGAACATCAGGATCCGCTTCCTTGATCTGCACTCGAGTGGTGTCAACTGCAACCCAGAAAATGATGATCAAAGCATGAACAAGAGCCCAGGAGATTAACCGTTGCATTATGAAACATGCCTCTCCCATTATGAAACCTGAAAAATACAGCACGTTACTCACATGGTAGTATATTCTTATATCTGTTCTTGTTTTTATTTTCTGGTCTCTGCCCCTCTTTCCTGGGGTAAAGAAGTTTACATTCTTGTTGCTGTAAAACCTGCAAAACCACAGGAGACAAAATAAAAGAAAGTGAGGATGAAATGTGGCTCTATGTAAAGATTTAATGTTTAGTTATAAAATGTCCATTAATTAACAGATTCCGTATGTTGTAATTCACAAGCGTTCTCTGCTTATTTGCGACTATGAATTTGCCTTAGGGAACCTTTATCTCTGCCCTGTGAACCTTTTATATTGAAAATTCAACTGTGCAGTTTATCAAAGTGACTTTTATTGACATTTTAGCAGTTTGAAACAATATATTGTATAATAAATAATATATAGAGATCTAGCAACTTTTCAACATAAAAATGGGGTTGGAGGAAAGATCAAGGTCCCATGATGCAATTCAAAAGCATAAATAAATGAAAAGATGACACAGTGTTTAATGGACAACAACTGTTTCATCCAATCAATGTGTGTGATATCATTAGATTTAAAACAGCTCTGCAAAAGTTGTAAAATGCAATAAAATATATATTTTTAGTCATTCAACTCATATATGATGGTGGTGTCCTTTTCTCATTTGAATAATGTATGCATACATTTTCTTTACCAGTCCCCCCAAAAGAATATGCTGTTGTTTTTGGTAAAATGCCTGACTATTATACCTGGCCCTAAAGGTCCTTTTAATTTTTTTATATTGACAACACAAACTTGTTTGTCGACCAAAATCTTCTCAATTCCAAATCAAACAAAGACATCCTGTATCTCATATGTCTTTACTTGTTTGTGTAATTTAAAAAATTATATCATTTGTGACATACAGAATGGGAAAAGTTTTGGTTTCTTCCACATAAATTCCTCTCATCGAATAAAGTTGGTGAAGTCTCTATTAAAATGATTCAGAATTGTTAAATGGTAAATTAAAAACTTGCTAGATTTAATAATAGTATTGTCCACAAAAGCTCTTTTTTATCTTCAGTCTGACGAAACATTAACTAATTCATTTTGGAAGTGCGAGTATTGCAACGTTTTTGCTTGACTTTTCAATTTTGTTGACAAATACTTAAATCCAAACACATATAGCCCTAAATTATTCTTTTTTGGTTACTCTTTGTATTTAGACCCTTCTCACTATAAATGTATAGCTTTTTTGCATTCAATAAATGTAAACCCCTCACTTTTTATTGCATTCAATAAATGTAAACCCCTCACTTTTTATTTTCAGGAAAGATTTTGATATGCATGTCAACTCTTTTAAGAAACTTAAATAATTCTATTGTTTGTTGCAAGTCTTATAAAATTACATAATATGATGTGAATTAAGTTATGTAACCCTCCTTATCTATTTGTTCATAATGTGCTTTCTTTGTAAAAGTGTTTTCTTTGCGTAATAATAAAAAGTTGCAAGGAGACCACAATAATAATAATAATAATAATAATAATAATAATAATAATAATAATAATAATAATAATAATAACAATAATAAACCATAGTTTGCTTGTAAAGCTTTATTATTGTGATGTAATACAATGACGATTCAGTTTAAACCCTAGTATTTTTACACTTTTAGGTTACGTTCACACATACAATCAAACCAAAAATTATTCAGTCACCAACTATATATTTGATATTATTTTACTAGTGGGTGGAGGACACTATTGTTCATTTACAGTTTACAAGTGAGGATAGCAAAATAAAGTAAACTGTGACATATTATACCCCAAAACTCAAAAAACCAAAAACCAACAAGAACAGAAGAAACTGCTGCAGAAAATACTGAAATTGAGGTTTGCATGAAGCTGACTGAAAGCAGAGACTAGTACAGGCTGGCACTGTGTCAAAAGGTAGACAAAAAGGATTGATAATTGTGTAAATAACAAATGAATTATCCAGAACTGTTTTTGTTGAATGGTAGAAATGACATTATGAAATGGTTATCTTAGCTAAAGTTAAGTTGACATTATCACAATGAGTTTGGTCTGACACAGTTTAACTAAACTACAGTGAATAAACTGCGATAATGTGAGAATGTCCTTGAATCAGTTTTGGTTTGACTGTAACTTGGGTTTGCAAGGATGAGTTTGCCAAAAGAAGATATTTTGAAAAATGCTGGTAACTTGTACCCATTGTCTTTCATAGTAAATGTTTTCCAACTATGGAAGTCAATAGTTACTGGTTTTCAGCTTTCTTCAAAATATCTTCTTTCGTTTTCAACAGAAACTCAGAGGGAGAGTAAATGATGAGGTAATTTCCATTTTTGTGTGAACTATCCATTTAAAATCACATACATCCAAACTTCGCTGTGTAATGAGAATGTCAGCACCCCCTACAGGAATGTCCCATTTATCTGGACAGCTTCCACTCTACAGGAACTGCAGTTTAAGAGGTCAGCAAGCAGAGAGGCTTTTTATAAACAACTCTCATATCAAACAGCGGAAAATCCAGTCTATTCTCTAACAAAAACCTGGACTGAATCATCACATCCCATGACTGTATAACAGAAAATATGAGCAGACATATGCACATGGACAGAAATACCTCAAATTCTTCCCAGAAGCCTTGTTTGGGTTTCTCAGAGTTGTCGGCAACTTTATTTAGTTCGCGTACCCTGTTTTCAATGTTTGCGGCGTTTATCCTCGTGGCATTGAATGGCTTGAATATCATAAGAAGAGACAGCAAAAATTAGAAAAACGTTACTCTAAAAGATAAAAATGTGGCATTTAAGTAATAGATGTTAGAAGTGAGGCGAAACCCACTTTGAGTTAAACACTTTGTATATATCATAATGTTTTAAGATTCATTTTATAAAACGATACAGTATGCATTTACATTATATTTTCAAAAGTTTGGGTATTTATTATAAATTTCACTTATGATTTAAATTAAGTTATAAAAATGTATTACTTAGAAAATATTGTTATTAATTATAAAATATAAGAATTAAAAAATTTAAAATATAAGAACTTTTTGTTGTTGTTGTTCAACATCATTACCTAAATGCTTAATGGTCCTTAAGATATACAACTGAAGTCAGAATTATTAGCCCCCCTGATTTATTAGCCCCCTGTTTATTTTTTCCCCAATTTCTGTTTAATGGAGAGAAAATTTTTTTCAACACATTTCTAAACACAATAGTTTTAATAACTCATCTCTAATAACTGGTTTATTTTATCTTTGTCATGATGACAGTAAATAATATTTTACTAGATATTTTTCAAGATACTTCTATACAGCTTAAAGTGACATTTAAAGACTTAACTAGGTTAATTAGGTTAACTAGGCAGGTTCGGGTAATTAGGCAAGTTATTGTATTACGATGGTTTGTTCTGTAGACTATCGGAAAAAAATTAGCTTAAAGGGGCTTATAATATTGACCTTAAAATGGTTTTTAAAAAATTTAAAACTGCTTTTATTCTAACCGAAACAAAACTTTCTCCAGAAGAAAAAATATTATCAGACATACTTTGAAAATTTCCTTGCTCTGTTAAACATCATTTGGCAAATATTTAAAAAAGAGAAAAAAATTCAAAGGGGGCTAATAATTCTGACTTCAACTGTATATAAATATGCCGATTTGCTGCTCAAAGTTATATTTCTTAATATTATTAAAGTTGAAAACAATAAATATTTTCTTGTAGAATTTGTGACCCTTTTGTCATGATTCTTTGCTAACTAGAAACTTCAAAAATGTAATAAAATTGACTGAAATAAAAACATTTTGTAACATTATAAATGTTTGTCATTTTGTCAATTTAGTGCATAAATATAAATCATGGTTCTTTAAAAAAAAAAAAAAATTACAGACCCAAACCTTTGAAAGGTACTTGTTTTGCATTTGCAGCTACTGTAATTGCTTGTCTGGGGGAAAAATGTGTTTCTTTCAGGCTTGGTTTGATTTACTCACCTGTTTAAGGTGCACAACAATTCCACTCTTCTCGACCATGGGTTTTTCTTATAATGCTCCACTAAATCTGCTAAGGTGTCAAACCTCTCCCCTCCTCCAACATCATATTTTCCATCCTGGAAAAATACATTAAAAAAAATGTTTCTTTTAAAATGGATGTTTCTTTTTAATCTTTTTTTCTTGAGGAAATAGTGAATTGTTATCCAATTTTTACCTGATAACGGATCATAACATGCGTGACTTTAGTCTTGCGGTCTACGTTTTTCATGCTTTTCTTCATTAGTGAGGACGGAAAGCACAAAGTCCCCTGGTTTACTTTGACTCTCTCTCACCAGGAAGCTTCCGGATTTACCCTTCTCTGTAAGGAGCTTTTCAGCATCTCTCCCCGAGAGATGTCCATGATACCACCTGACAACAGACAAAACACAAGCAACAGAAGTTCTCATTAATGGGTCTCCTGTTCCTGAAAACACATATCTGTTCACACTTGTAGCTCAATTCTGTTGGTTTGTTTGGTCCAGACAAAAGAAAAAGAACAAGAAAACTATACAGTTCTGGTTAGTTTTGTGTTAGCGTTTTTTTTTTTAGCATTTAGCATTTTTGACCAAATATAAAGCTACATAAAAAAAAACATTTATGATGAATTATTTTAGCAGACAAAATACTCAAAGCCTGTACAGTATGTCATGTTTTTTTTTTTTTATCAGTTGTGAACTCAAGAAAAACTTTTAAAGGAGTCAAAATACCCCCAGAAATGCATCAATCACACACAGCTGAAAATCTGCTGCAAAACAACTTTTTTGCTTCTGATGCCTGCATTGATCTGCAATGGGCAAAATCAAGACTGTGATGAAGAAACTGCTCGCGAATCGTATCATTATGGTCACATCTTGTGACATCATATCCTGTTTTTGCTTTGTTTTGATGCCTTTGGCCCGTTATCATTCATATTTCATTCACAGCACATTTGAGTTCATTTGAAAACAGACTGGGAGTCATCTTTTCAGGGTATTGGTCTGCTTGCTTAATGTGCACTAAGTTCTGGATAGCAGTGATTACACTTATTCACCACACTAATATTGTACCAGGGTTTTAATCATACCAAGTGTTGACACGCCAAAAATGAAAAAAACAAAAAAATGTAAAGATGTATGTTTCCTGGGCCCCGTTTTAGAAAGGAGGTTAAGTGAAAACTCAAAGAATGTTAACCCTGAAATGAGAGAAACTCTGGGTTTTCCGTTTCAAATTGGCAGGTTTGTCAAACTCGAGAAAGCAGATGTCTTTTTTCCAGATGTTGCCATGGCTACATTGATAATGTATTTTTATAGACGCGGTGTACATACTTAATGCTGCGGTCACACTAGAGTTTGTGTGTGCGAAATTCTGTTGTACGGCTCTGCGAAAAAAGATTAGACGAGATGATTAGACATTAAAAAAAGCGAGTGATTGGTCTTTGTTTTAAATTCCTGTCCAGAGAGGTCATGTTTTGATCTTCGATTGGTCTCACGCAATCATGTGATGCGATTTTGAAGGTCAGAGTTCACCAAGCTTGAACTTTGCAATGCAGCGAACTGCGAAACTTGTTGCACGAGCAGTGTGACAGTGGCTTGACACAGAATTAAGCTGCCATCACAATGCACTTTTCTCCACACTTCCATTCATATGCACACGAATGCGTCAAACCAGAAACGCATGCTCGTGCGACAAGTTTCTCGGTTTGCTGCGTTGCAAAGTTTAAGCTTGGTGAACTCTGACTCGAAATCGCATCACTTGACTGCGTGAGACCAATCGAGGATCAAAACATGACCTCTTTGGACAGAAATTTCAAATATGGACCAATCGCTCGCTTTTTTAAAAATGTCTAATCATCTTGTTTAATCCCACCCCTTTTCGCAGCGCCGTATTACAGAATTTCGCAAGCTCAAACTCTAGTGCGACTGCAGCTTTAGTCTACTCAGACTTGATTGACCTAACTCAGATCAGCTGTTCTGAAACCGAAAACTCTTGAGTTTTTAATCTCTCTGTAAGTCTACTCAGAGTTCAAGTTTAAACTCTGAGTTGGTTGCACCTCCTTACTGAAACAGGCCCCTGCTGTTTCACATGTAAACATTTCTGTAAATTATGTGATCACTAATAACTCTTCCTCCACCCAAAAACCCCTACTATTTAATTGTCGACCACCAATATATTTTCAGATTTTCACTTTAAATGCACATTCCAACTTTCACTATAGAGACTATAGCATAAACTTTAGTTTGCGGTTGGAAAATGAGCAGAGGTGTCTGTAGAGATCTTGTAAAAGTAAATAGAGTTAGAGCTGTTGTGATATGAGGATATGTGTGGGAGGTGTTTGCTAACAAACTGGAAAAACCACAAAAACACCCATATAGAATATAATCTTTAGATGTAAATATGATGTCTATCACCTACAACATTTCATGTATGTGTCAAAGGCAAAGCAGCCCTTTATAATGTCTGCAGAAAGAAAAATAGAGCAAAAAAGATCTACTTTAATGTTTCAGATAACTTTAGTGAATATAAATAGTCAAAATAGGGGTTAAATAATGTCCTACAGCAAATATATATTTATGTGAAAATAAAATAACAAAGTTATATTAAACAATAAGTGAACGTACTACATTTGAATACAGTTGAAGTCAGAATTATTAGCCCCCTTTGAATTTTTTTTCTTTCTTAAATATATTTCTCTTATCTTAAATATTTCCCAAATGATATTTAACAGAGCAAGAAAATTTTCACAGTATGTCTGATAATGTTTTTTCTTCTGGAGAAAGTCTTATTTGTTTTATTTCGGCTAGAATAAAAGCAGTTTTTAATTTTTTTTAAACGCCATTTTAAGGTCTTCCAGAGAGGTGTTGCGGCTGGAAAGGCATCCGCTGCGTAAAAACGTGCTGGATAAGTTGGCGATTCATTCCGCTGTGGCGCCCCCGGATTAATTAAGGGAGTAAGCCGAAAAGAAAATGAATGAATGAATGAATTTTAGGGTCAAAATTATTAGCCCCTTTAAGCTATATATTTTTTCGATAGTCTACAGAACAAACTATCATTATACAATATCTTGCCTAATTACCCTAACCTGCCTAGTTAACCTAATTAACCTAATTAAGCCTTTAAATGTCACTTTAAGCTGTGTAAAAGTGTCCTGAAAAATATCTAGTAAAATATTATGTACTGTCATCATGGCAAAGATAAAATAAATCAGTTATTAGAAATGAGTTATTAAAACTATTATGTTTAGAAATGTGTTGAGAAAATCTTCTCTCTGTTAAACAGAAATTGGGAAAAAAAATAAACAGGGGGGCGAATAATTCAGGGGGTTTAATAATTCTGACTTCAACTGTATGTCAAATGATTAAAATATGTCTGACAAGTGACCAAGTGGCTTGGAGTATAGTGCTGTATTATAAAATGTCAAATGAGAATTAAATGGTTTTTTGAATTGGAGTCTTTTAATAGATCATCAAACAATTATTTTTCTAAATGTACATGACAATGGGTGACAAGTAAATCAGGTTAAACAACAACAACAACAACAACAACAACTAAATGTAAATCTGTATAACACTTTTATTGCCTTGATGTTTAAAAGGCATCTTTGACCCAAATATAAACACTTAGATTTTATAGCCTACAGGATGTTGCACCATACACACCACAGAAACATCAAACGCAAATATTTACATAGGTGAAGGAAGTTACGAAGTATACTAGACCCAAAAAAATTGTCTGGACCGCAAACACATAAATGTCAAACAGAAAGAAGAAACAAAAACTGTTAAAAAAAAATCAACATAAGCACAAACAAGTTCTGACAAACAAACCACATATCTTCCTTTCCACTGATGTTTGAACACTAGGGGGCAGGATTTATTCTGTCCACTCAATTTTAAGTCTAGGTAGAGATTTGGAAAAACTGTACCTCTCAGATGTGGGGTCTTTGCAGTTGAGTGGGTATTTGAGCTCAATAACATCTCCATTGCGTTCCCTCAGGAGGTCGTGCTGCTCGGTGTAATACTGGACCAGCTCAGCCAGCGTGGCAAACTTCTCCCCTCCGTACAGGTCATAATAGTCCCCCGAGTTCTGGATTTTGATGTGGGTGACCTCATCGTTCCTCCTGCCCAGAACAAACAGATGGAGACGCAACGGGGAAAGAGCAGGGGGTGTGGAGATGAGGGATGACAGACAGGATGGAAAAGATGGAAAAGACAGATAATAGTTAGGAGGATGGCGTTGAAAACTGACATGTTAAACAGGGTAAATGCTGAGGTACATAATAATAATAGAATAGAATTATAAATAAATATAGTGAAATCACTGTCTAGTTAAAGATTTTATACAGTACATTTATAGCAAGCATAAAAATTACATTTGAATATTTGAGCAACAACAAAGCATATCCAATATAATATGCTAAAGTACATAATATTAAGCTAAATATATAAGGTAAAGCTGAGAATTGAAAGTAAATTTAGTGGAAAATCACTTTCTAGGTAATGATTTTATACATTTATAGCAAACATAAAAAATTACATTTGAATGTTTGAGCAACAACACAAAGCATATCCGATATATGCCTACATCAAGTTTACTTTTCAATTAACTTTTAGCTACTATAATTGTATCCTTATATTTCTTACTATGAATACATTGAAGAAAGTCCATATCACGTGGTGCTTTGCGTAAACACAAAACAGCATTGAGATGAAAAACTAGCACAAATAACAAAAATAGCAGCTTTCGATTATATGTTGATAACCTTTAGATTGCTAAGCATAAATAAGTACACCTCTTTTAAATTTATATTTTTAATAGGAAGCTATACAATATTATATTTGAAATTGTGCATATACATTAGATTAGTCAGTACTGAAGCCAAATCTGGAGCTTATCTAACAAAATAACTTACCATAATGGTCCACAAACTAGTACAGCCAAATTATTATGTTATAGAAAAATATTAAATATATATTTAAAAAAGAGGAAAAATCAGGAGAAGCAAAAAAAAAAAAAGGAAAAATTTAGTTGAAATTTTGTAGGTTGTATTTTTATTTTATTATTATAATTATTTTTTTGCAATAGTTTGCTTGAATTTTATTGTATTCTCCTAAAATTTTTAAAGATGCTTGGTAACTAAAATATTATTTTAATAAATATTTCTGTTCAATAAATGTGTTTTGTTTAAAAGCACCAAAATACATTGCCTATATTCACTGAGAAATGGATAAAAATATTCATTTGCAAAATGGGGTGTACTCAATTATGCTGAGCACTAAAGATATACAGGACAGTATACATACATACATACATACATACATACATACATACATACATACATACATACATACATACATACATACATACATACATACATACATACATACAAACATACATACATACATACATACATACATACATCACTCCAAAGGCACAGCACTTCAATCAAGATTTGACCTCATAGTGTAGAACTCATTTTTTTTGTATAATTTTATTTATTTTTACTATAATCCCATGATCTTTCGAAGAGTGTCCTCTTCAGTTACATTTTTAACAATATAAAGTACAGTTGAAGTCAGAATTATTAACCCCCCTGAATTTTTTTCCCCAATTTCTGTTTAATGGAGAGAAGAACACATTTCTAATCATAAAGGTTTTAATAACTAATTTCTAATAATTTATTTTTGATTTTTTTGCTATGATGACAGTAAATAATATTTGACTAGATATTTTTCAAGACACTTCTATACAGCTTAAAGTGACATTTAAAGGCTTAACTAGGTTATTTAGGTTAACTAGGCAAGTTAGGGTAATAAGGCAAGTTACAGTATAATAAAATGATGGTTTGTTCTGTAGACTATCGAAAAAATATATAGGTTAAAGGGGCTAAAATTTTTGACCATAAAATGTTTTTTAAAAAAATTAAAAGCTTTTATTCTAGCCTAAATAAAACAAATAAGACTTTCTGCAGAAGAAAAAATATTATCAGACATGCTGTGAAAATCCTTACTCTGTTCAGGGGGGCTGAAAATTCTGATTTCAACTGTAGTTAAAAGAAATAGTTAAGGTTTAACAATGAGTTTTAAATAACTAAAACAATTTTTTTGTAAGTTTAAATGTTAATGAAAAAATAATAATTAAATAAAATAAAGTACAATAAATCTACAGGCGTGTAGCCAAACGTACACTTGTGTACACGTACACGTACGCATGTGTGTGTGTGTGTGTGTGTGAGAGAGAGAGAGAGAGAGAGAGAGAGAGAGAGAGAGAGTATGTGAGTGTGGGTTTCAAAATTCTGTAAACCGCTGATGACTTGAAACTACTACTACAATAATCAGACAAAAACAAACGCAAGTAAATGATTTGTGTGATTAATATGTGTGATTAAAAAAAATTCAGGGCAAAAAAAAATGAAATCAATGCTACATTTATTTTTGAGAAAAACAGACACTAAAAAATTCTAGATAAAAATATTCTGCTTAGAGAGATTAGATTAAGAAACTGTTAAAAAATAAGACAGAAACGGAAAATGTTTTGGAGCAACCAAATGAATCAACAGAACATACTTTATGGAAAGCTATTCTCAGCAGACTTCAGACTGTCACCAAAACCGTCAAAACCTGAACTGCAGCTTTAAATGGCAGCATATGGAAAAAAGCAGAAAGGAACACCTGCATAGATATAATCAGCCATGCTCGGGCACAAAACCACAACTTAACGCTTCATTCACACACACACAACTACAGAAAAAACACAATCAAGCAGAAAAGCAGCAACCAATATGAGGCCTTGATTCCTCTGTCATTTCATTTCTCTGGCTTTCTCTAGGCATCCATCGCTCTATCCATCAGTGGCCTGGCTCATGAAATTGCACTCTCCACTGTGTAATTGCATTATGGAGGTAACAGAGGAGTCTCAGCAGTGAAGGGCTAATGGCTGCTGACTGCAGCAGATGAGCGGCTCCGTGCTGCGGGTCCGGCTGGGCCACTAATGTAATCACACACACACACACACGCTCACCTAAACAGAAGTCACAATGTACACTTTCGTTGTAAATAATAATAATAATAATAAAAATAATAATAATATACAAATAGCATTACTTCATATGCATATTTATATAAAATAAAAAATAAAAAGGAAAAGTTAATTCTTGTTTTTCTGTTACAATATATAAAAAAACTTATTTATTTTTTAAAAATATAATTATTCATATTCAGATTTTAAAATAATTTAATGATGCCTCTGGATATGCCTGAGGAATGTTGTTTCAGATCTAGTAAATATTGTCCAAAACAGGCACAAACATAACCATTCTCATATTGTTTTGTGCAGTTTGGGATTCATTCATCATTTTCTTTTTGGCTTAGTCCCTTTATTCATCAGGGGTCGCCACAGCGGAATGAACCGGCAACTTATCCAGCATATGTTTTACGCAGCAGATGCCCTTCTAGCCGCAACCCAACACTGGGAAACACCCATACACTCTTGCATTCACACTCATACACTACAGACAATTTAGCTTATTCAATTCACCTATAGTGCATGTCTTTGGACTGTGGGGGAAACCGGAGCACTCAAAGGAAACCCACACAAACATGGGGAGAACATGCAAACTCCACACAGAAACGCCAACTGACCCAGCCGGGACTCGAACCAGCAACCTTCTTGCTGTGAGGCAATTGTGCTACCCACTGCGCCACTGTGACGCAGCAGTTTGGGATATTGCATAAAATGTTTTTTCCCCCCATGATTTGTTGGAGCACTGATAGTCTTTTAATGCTATTCTAAAGCAAATAATTAATTAAAAACTACCATGAATCACAGGCTACAGGCACTTTATGTTAAAATTATAACAGAATATATGACAGAATTTAGTCACATAGGTGTTAATTAATAGATTTTACAAAAACACCTTTTATACACTGTATAAAAAATGCAAGGTTCCACATAATTCATTCATGTTGTCCCAACACAAATTGATTAAGTTAACTTAACACTTTTGACACATTTATGTGGATTAAACATAAAAAAATAAGTTCCCAATGAAATCTCAAGAATTGTATTGTTTCAGCTCATTTTAAATAAATAGTTTGAACAAGCAAAAATAAATAAATATTTTTTTGAGTGCAGTGTGGATTTAAACACTAAGATGCACAAAATCTTAAAGAATAAAAAAAAAACAATTGAGAAAATCTGAATAAAGCACAATGGAAATTCCCTCTGAATGTTAGATAATATGACAGCGTTAGATATTGCAGTCCATTGCACTTCCATATGTATTGTTGATCATTTGTTTTCTAGAAATTGACAATTTTATTCTTTTGAATACATAGAATGGGAACAGTGCTTTATTCACAAGTTAATTAAGGAAGAATAATCCGAGGTGAATTCAAAACATTAGCTGGAAACACAGCTAATGTGGCAGCACAAACTGCTCACACAGTACTTTGAAGCTGGATAAATATAAAAAAATATGCAAAAGATGAAACATGATAAGATTTTCTTTCCCTCTAATATCGCATAAAACAGGTGCAGAAAATTTTTGACATAACTGCCAATGTACTGCTCTTTTGCAATTCCCTTTTTGGTTGTTTTATAATCAACTGATGGCACCCTGTCAGATTCCTGAGTGTGATTCAATCAATTTGCATGAAGCTTTAACATGTTCGGAGTCAGAGAAGAATGACTGAGCTCTGCCTACTGTCAGAGTCAAGGACGCCTGCTGACTAATTTTATCTTCAAGCATGAGTTCATCATTGATTTTTCAGCTAAAGCCAGCCTCTGCAGAAACTAAGAGAGAAACACAATACTCCTACTGAGCCCCTCACACATCCACACGTAAAGGTGCAGTCTGCAGTGTAAAACCACAGCCGCTTACGAATGAAGAGCATCAGGGTGTCTATGGTGATTCTCCTTTATTCGAGAAACCAAAGGCTGACTTTGACAGTGGTGTTTAGCTATTTTGAACTGCATATTACATGCTTTAAAGCAGTCAAGGGCTGCACGGTGAACTGTGTAGGAATTGCAACAGTTATCATATGTGCCTCCCACTTGTTAAGGGTCCAAAAGTAATTAGGCAATTGGCTTCTAAGCTGTTTCATGGCCAGATGTGTGTCATTCCCTCATTATTCCATTTACAATGAGCAGATAAAGGGGCCAGAGTTCATTTCAAGTGTACTATTTGCATTTGGAATCAAAAATGTTGTGAATTGTGTTGATGTCCAAATATTTATGGACCTAACTGTATACATCAGGAGCTTTAAAGTCATCAACTGACTGATTGAATTCTACAGGACTTCCAGGAGACATTCGTGCTGGTTTGATTATTGTCTTGAAACCAGAACCAAACTCCCATTTTTGCAGCAGAAAGTAGTCGCTTACTGTGTTTACTTGGACAGCACAATATTGTTTCAGCATTGACATTGTGATGTGCACATGTGAAATATCAAGTACGGACAGGCTTGTGAGGATTTCCAAAAATGTATTCCATCACAGTTATAAATTACTCCATAAAAAGTAGCAATGTAATCCAAGCACCACAATATCAAATTAATGTAATCTGATTACTTTTGGATTGTTTTATAGAGAGTTATATATATATATATATTCATATTAAATGGGAGCTTTTTATGATGTTTGATGATTGTTTTGTGCTTATATATAACATATATAACACACACAACCACATACAAATTTATATACATATTTGTGTGCATGTGTGTGTGTGATATATGTTATAAATAAGCACAAAACAATCATCAAAAATCATAAAAAGCTCCCGTTTATTATGAATTTGATGCAAAAAAAAAAAAAAAAAAAAAAAAAATATATATATATATATATATATATATATATATATATATATATATATATATATATATATATATATATATATATATATATATATATATATATATATAATTTTAAATGCTGGCATCGTCAAATTTTAATAGTTATTGAATACAACATAGTCAATGCATTGTTCTTTATAATTTAACTAATCCACGATATAGCCTAAAGCAAAACACAGTTGCACTGGTCAGACAGGGTTGATCTATAAATCTTGTCGCACATGTAATGGGATTTAGAAACAATAAACAAAGTAATTATGTGAACAGCACTGCACACTTTGTGCAAACTGGCACAAATATACCTTCTCATGAATGACCTTAAACACACACAATCATTATTCAGAAGTTATGAGATAAAAATTGCATAACTGTAATGTATAAAATAATGGAATATGCAATAGACATATGCAACTGGCAAGGAAAATTGCTTGACTGTGTATTCTGCAACAAATCGCGACATCATTTTCATATACCATATATATAGTCATATATAAAGGTAAATGTTTTTATCTGAATAATGATAATCAATGCATGCTTTATTTAGAATACAGCATTAAAAGATAAATTAGCAACATGCAGTACATACACTGCTAGACCAAACAAAAATGGAGGACACTGTACACCGCTCATCTAGTCCATTCACTCACAAATGAGAAAAGCATTACATAGGTCTCAAATCTAGGTCTTATAGTGTCCAACAGCCTATCAGAATTCTTCTTGCCTTCATAATAATAATATATGTTGGCTTTTTTTCCAAACTGTATTTCACAGCTTACACATGCTATTACAGCCATAAAATAGTTCAGTTTTACTTTATTGACAAAGTGAACTAGAAGCCCACTTTACCCTCCCATCAAGACCTTTATATGTCTAGACAGACAATAAAAGCCACCTCTTTTAACCACTTCTGTCTAGCCAAGCTACAGAAAACTGGACACCAGAACAAAAACACAGCAAAAAAATAGTGTAGAATGCAATGCTCCTTTCTTAGCGTTCCCTAATTGTAATATCAATGTAAGACTTATATTTATTTCACCATAGGGTATATGCAGAGCTAGGCTGCGTCAGAAACAGCATACTTCCATACTATACAGTATGCTAAAATCAATATGCGAGCCGAGTAGTATGTCCGAATTCATAGAATTCGAAAACCAGTATGTGAGAAGTACCCGGATGACTTACTACTTCCGGCAAGATTCAGAAGTGCGCATCCTATGCACGCTGAGCTATCCCATGATGCCCCGCGAGAGAATTCATGAATGGAAGTGAAGCGATGCAACTGACGCATTCCCGTTCCTTTTACAGCATCGATGTTGTAATGTAATTAAAATACAATCAGTTAAATAGACTTCAGCATTCATTTAACTGTTGAAGTGTAAACCGAGATGAATAGCCATTTACACGCATGGGCCTGTCAGGATTAGCAAGCTAGGGCAAAAACGCCATTATAAATACTGGAGTAAAATAAATTTAAATACTTTAAAGACATGGTGCAGAAAAATGTAATCTAATGCAATGCTTCTTGTACATTCTGAGACCCACTATATAGCGTATATCATTCAGGCAGTGAAAATCGTTGAATTTAAAGAAAACAAACCTCAATCGCGTCGATTTTGTAACGACATACAGTTCATCAGAAGCGTTTGACCCAGGTTAGACAAATTAAAAGTCCTTCTGCATACTTCTGCATATACCCTATTACCTATCTCTTCATATTACATTCCCTGTAAAATAAATATTTATATAATATTACCCCATAATTTACTTACCCTCAAACCAAAGCTATCCTTGTGTGCATATAACTTTTTTTCTGTAATATGAACGCAGTTGAAGTAGTTTTAAATTTTATTCTGGCTGATGATGTTTTATCCTGCATGATGATATTGGACAGTGACTTTGTTTTTTTAAAGCTTCCAAAAGTACACAAATCCTTCACCAAACTAATGTGTAAGTGTTTTATACACAACTTGTTTAAACCACATTAAAGTAATATAGACAGAGGATGGATTTAGGCTGAATAAATTATGAGGTAATTAAAATTTTGGGTGATTAATCTATTTTAACCTGTTTTATTTGAACCACACTTCACTTATAAATTTGCCTAAATATACATGCATTTCGTTCAAACATCTTTGCTGGTTAAAGTTGTTGTCTCTGTGTGATGGATGCTTCTTCTGTCACCAAAAAAACTATTTTTTCCAGCTAGCGAACAATCTTCTACATGACTAAGGTTAGCCAGTGTCAGGATGTAGATGCGCTGTTTTTGCACGTCAGTATTTATAAATAGATTTCATAAAAAAAAAATCACGAGTAATCTTGACAAACTATACATCAGTCTAAAGCTGAAACCCTCAAGCGGCCATTGTAGCTAGTTGTTTTCAATGGAAAGCTTAATGTATTTGCTAAATACTGTATGTGTAAGTTGCACAGAAAACGTCCCATTGAACACATTTAGGCCCAATCCCAATTCTATTTTTGTACCCTCACCCCTTCCCCTTGGCCCTTAAAACCGAGGGTGAAGGGGAAGGGCTTCAAAATTTACCCCTAAGAATTGGGACAGCACTACAACACCTGCACACGTCATCATATGTCATCACGATCTCTTGCTTCATGTGAGATCAGACGATCTCGACTGCTGTAGTTATTCCAGTTGTGGTATTTTTTGGTATTTATCTTCAGGAAATCACTGAAGGCAATGATATCATGTTATTATAACAATCTGATGTGACAATAAGATCACAGCTACAGTATACTGTGCATTTACACCGTGGCCATATTCATCTATGTAAACACACAAAACAACATTAACATTATCCCAGACACTGTAAAAAGCCCATTACCAGCCACTAGTCTATTCTGACAGAGTATTTGAGTGCCATCGAATGTCAGAATGTTGTGGGACTGCTATACAGGAGTTATTATTATGAATTATAGATTGCGAAAATTAGCGGTTTTATTTTAGTTATTTTTTTAGCATGACGGTAAAACACGAACGCGGTTATGATTATATTAAAACATGTGCTTGTTTGTTGTAAAAATCATAATAATGACAAAAAAATACTAATTTGTGGATCTCCTTACTTTCGGGTTCAGCTGTGGCTGGTGTATTCTGGGAAATTTTCTTACCCTTTGGTTTCCAGTGTGGTCCTGAAAAATCTTCGTTCGAAGGGCTATCTACCCCTTGCCCTTAGCCCTACGCCTTAAAGGTAAAGATAATTGGGACATTCCTACCCCTTCACGGAAACACGCAAAACGAGGGGTAGGAGTAAGGGGAAGGGCTAAGGGGTAGAATTGGGATTGGGCCTTAGTCCACCAACACAACTGTGTTGAATTATGAATGGTTATTTATTCGTTTATGTCACCGTTTCTTCCAGAGACATGTTGTTTACATTGTTTACTCTGTTACTTACGCACGAAAGCGGCGTCTTTGAAGTAAAATGCGAGTCGATGTCATAGCTTACAGTGTTACAGATAAAATGAGACCACAAACTAAATAAAAAGTCAAAGTTATAGTTACTAAAATCTAAAAAAAGCAGTCAAGTGTTTAGACTTTTTGCATATGCTATCTGTCAGTCACTTTTACCAGTAGTTACGTTCTTGTTTGACTGATGGAGAATTTAGCCAATCATTGCATGATTCTTTCGATATATGATGACGTTTATTCATCTATTGGACACGTTGTTTTATTGCACTCTGTTCACTGTCAGTGACCTGTCAATCATTAAGTGATGCGACAATACGCGACGCACCTGGCCTGCACAGCTTATGCTAATAGTTCAAGCTAACGGCAGAATGGCTGATTTGCAAAAAGGAAGCAAAGAAAATGGATTGTCTAAAGTTTTACTCTGCTGAAGGGGGTTTGAAATATTGTTTGAAGCGACG
This sequence comes from Danio kyathit, assembly GCA_903798195.1. Classification (NCBI taxonomy): domain Eukaryota; kingdom Metazoa; phylum Chordata; class Actinopteri; order Cypriniformes; family Danionidae; genus Danio; species Danio kyathit. The sequence goes on along the minus strand of LR812541.1, from coordinate 27,501,921 downwards.
AGGAGAATATTTCTGAGGAGAGCTGATACGAAGATGACGTGGATGAAGACTAACTTACGGTATTTTCTAACGGTGAGTATTATACTGTTACATTGCCTGTATTATATTACAGTTGTTTACGTTTCAGTTCATCTGTTTGACTTTATTAGAGAAATAATTGGACCGGATAACATTATTAGTGAGCTGTGTGACAATGTATGTATATCTATATTGATATATTATGGCTTTGAATTATGCCCATTTCATCGCATTTAAATTTTCACTTTACAATCTCTTCACAGTGTGCCTGAACTGATTGTTTGTTACTATAAAAAAATATGTCATAGTAAAAGTAAACTGTGCTCTGTGAATGTGAAAACGGTTTCACTTCCCGAAGCCTGCTCCTGATAGCCATAACAGACGGCCAGGAAACATCTCCTGACACATTTCACCTGGCCCTGACACATCATACGGTAAACTGCAGCCATTCGTCTGTCTCGGCTCCCAGCGTTCTGTCTGCAAACTTAATGGTTAACAATAGAGCAGACGCTGAGCAATAGTTTCCACCCAGGAAAAATGGTGAGAGACAGATAAGAGAAACCGAAGCATGAAGGAAGGAACATAATGCGATGGAGTCCCTAGGTGCCAATTTGGCCATATGACTCCTCCCTTTATCTAATAATGCATTTTAAAGGGAAGAGTTCTCCTCATAACTTTGCAATTAGGCTCTTATATGCTTATAACAGGTCTGAGAGAAAGATCGGCGGTGAGATGTCTTGTTTTGCTTTTAGCTGATGTCTGAGTAACTCCTGTACTGATACATTTGGTCTGTTTTATACTCCTTCATATTCAAATTTGCACACTAGTTTTCAAAAACACACATCCTTTGAAAATAGTATTTGTTGGGTCTATTTAAGCGAATTTTGTCACAGATCTGTCTGTTAATAAGTAAATCTTGACAGGGTAATCAAAACCCTGACTGGAATACTGACTACAACAATAGAAACCATCACAAAACAATGAACAAGTTGGTTGGACACAGCAGCTAGTGTTTTTAGAGGTAATTATGCATAAATACATTTAAATGCAGAAGGATGCAACTGATCAATCAAAATGAAGTAATTCAAACTGACAAGTATAACAAGTTTGGGTCAAATGGCCCAATGGAGGTTTCCTTGAAATTGCTTAATTTACAGCAGCATTATGTCATTTAAAATGGCACCTATTTTACCCCTTTTACAAGATGTAAGTTAAGCCTTTGGTGTCTCCAGAATGTGTCTGTAAGGTTTCAGCTCAAAATACCCATCAGGTAATTTATTGTAGCCTCCAGAATCTGCCCAGTTTGGTGTCTTGAGTATACAGTGTAGCTGTTTTTGTAGCCCGTGTCTTTAAACGCAAATGAGCTGCTTCTCCCCGCCCACAGTTCCCACGTGCATGTCTGCTTCTCATGCATTATGTCAGATAAACAGCAGTCAGTGACAGAGACAGATACAGATGAAGCTGAAATACAGCTCATTAGTCAAAAAAACCAAGTAAGTTTATTTCATGTATTTGTAGTGGAGTTTATTCAAGCCTTTCTGAAATGATGAGTCTCACACAAATGCCGCTTGCAGTACACACACATTATATTATTATAACGATTATAACAGTTATTATAAGGATTAAGAATTACATAGCGATTTTACTGTCTTTACTACAAACATGCTCTGTTCTAAAATGTTTTAAACTTATAAAACTTATAAAAATCACAGAGAGTTGTAGCAAATACTTTAATCACAGTTTATTTGCAAAAAAAATGTTCTGTGGACATGTGTATACATGTTATTGTAGAAACAAAGCAGCTGTCAATCAATGGTGAGCAGAGAAAACTGCACTCCTACATCACGTTGCGGTGGGCCTCAAAATCACTGGGTTTTGGATCCGATTTTAACATAAGGACATTTTAAAAAAGAGACTTGTTGTGTTTCTATCACTCCAATATGACAGTGGACACACTTTACGAACACAGTTCTGTCCAAAGAGCTTACAAAAGTTGATTTTTAACATAGGAGTCCTTTAAGTACAGTGAAGTCACTGTCATGTACAACAAACCAGTTTTGTGGCATGGCACTTTACCCTGCTAAAAGGAACCCTACCAATATACAGTACGTACACTGTGGTCATTAAACTTCCCCCAAAAATTTAAATACCCTCAACCTCAAGTGGTTTCTAATCTTTATGAGTTTGTTTCTGCTGTAGAACACAAAATAAAGATATTTTGAAGAAATCTAAAAAAAAAACCTGTAACAATTAACTTCCCCAGAAAGAGAACAAATACTACGCAAGTTAATTTTTACTAGTTTTCAAATTCTTCAGAATATCTTCTTTCATGGTTAACAGAAGAAAGAAAGTCAAACTGGTTTGGAACAAGTGGAGGGTGAATAAATAATGGCAGAATTTGTATTTTAGCTTGAACTATCCCTTTAAGGGATGGACATAGTCAGCAACACTAGCAGCCTGAATCATTGATATAGAGAAGGATAGATCCATGCTTTCATGTTGTTTACATCAAATTCTGACCCAACAACCCTAATGTTGCTTCAAAAAAAAAAAAACCCAGACAGACCAGACAGAATTTTCCCTATCTTATATTTGGTGATCCTGTTTGAACTCTATCCTCAGTTTGCCATCCTTAGCTTGACAGTAGAGGCACCAGTTAGTAAGATTTCACCTAGTAGGATATATTCCTGGATCCACTGCTATATTTAAACATTCCAACCAACCAATCAAATTTAAGGGATAAGTTTAGAGTTTATGTTAAGGTTAGGCTTACAGTTAGGGTTATGTGCTTTCTCGTCATTGTAATCCAACTATTAATCACCTCTGATTTTGGGAATAATTTACCGTTAGGGTTGGGTTTAGGAGTAGGGATTAGGTATGGATTAACATTTTTCAAACAGGAATGATGTTATACAGATGTTAATCCAGGATCGCATCCTACTCTGCACAATCTCACCCACTTAGTGGCATCATTGAGAAATGCCACTTAATTGATATTTTCTCTTCTTTGGGTCAAACACATATAATTGTTGTGCATGAACATTCCAGTACATCAACAGTTTCAGAAATACTCCAAATTATCTGGCACCAACATCCCTGCCATGTTCATAGTCACAAAGACATCTTTCTTCCCCATTTCGATGCTCTGTTTTAACTGTTTTACCCGATCTTTGTGACCACATGACTTGTTGGCTCATGATTGGCTGATTGGACATCTGTGTCAACAAGAATGTGTCCAATGATTGTACTCTGATAGCTCTTTAGGTTTCGAAACAGAGTCAGCCTGTGTGTATATTCCTGTAGATATTTTAGCACTAAACATGGTTCCAAAAAACACCAATCAATAGCCTTCACTATTAACTTGTTTATATACTGGTGTGTCCATGCATCTGCTAATCTGAACAAGTTGACCTCAAGGCTTCACAGCTGGGCAGATAAATCAGTCTACAGCAGCTGGGCTACAGGCCTGAAGGCTTGCGGTGGAGCGGAGCCACGTGGCCTGAGTTCTGGAGAACATTAGATACAGTGAGACTCTTACCACCATAACCACAAAGAGCAGGTCTGGGCCTTCACTGCCTCATACATATTAAAGCTATTATGAAAGCTTGTTTCTCTCTCTCAGATCACTCATCGAACAAGCAGTTGCAGACCTGCAACCAATGGCCCACAATCCAACACTGTAATTCTTAAGCACCAGCCAAGGGGCAACTTAAAATCTCTAAGGTTATGGAGAGTAGAAGGGAAAGTGCTGTCTACTACTGTCATATATCTCTGACCATACTAATGGCAACCAATAAAAGTACCTCTGTAATCCTCAACATGCTCTGATATAAAGCAATGCATGCATTACTTTATGCAATCAAGGTTTTTACTAGGGTTGGGTCGATAACCAATGCTATCGTCCATCGCTGATGGCCGATAGACATCACGATTCTGAGCCGGCATCGCAATCCTCCGCCCCGCCCCACCCACATCGCAGTAGCAACCCGCTCACGAAAAATACACACTTAGGCCCTGTTTACACTAATACGTTTTAGTTTTAAAATGACATTTTAGAACGAAAATGATCCACGTCCACACTGGAGTTTCATCTAGCATTTCTGAAAAGCCCTCCTTCCACACTACACCGCTGAAAATGCACATCATGTAACCACACACACACACAGGCATGCGCTGCAGCATACGCGGATGTCTGAGCTCCAGGCTGTCAGCGGGTGCTTTGAGCACAATACCCCAGAGAGCAGTGCATGTCAGTTTATCAAGGATGTACATCGCCCAACCCTAGTTTTTACTTTTTAATGTATAGTTCCTTTCTTATTTTAGTAGTGGTGTAACAGATCACAAATCTCCCGGTTCGGATCACATTATGGTATTTTAGTCACAAATCAGACAATTTTTCGGATCAGCCAAAAAGGGGAGGGGACAAATGTAATTGGCTTTCCATTTATGACAAAAACAGTACTGCAAGAAACTTTTGGTTTTAACAAATAGAACTTAGAACCTGTTTTTTTATTAAAAATAAAATGAGGAAATAATCAGCTGAATAAACATAAATAGTAAAATATTCAGTACTGTGAAAAAAATCACTGTTACTACTACTGTTGCTGATGATGCTAAATGTATAAATCTTACATTATAATTTGTACAACCCATGTTTATTTTAGTCTCATTTTCAATAAATGAACCAATTATTCACTCATAAAACTTCATGTTTGATTGCTAGATGTGTCACTTTTGAAGAATTATTCAGTGGCATTTTTGATGGCTGGTTGTCACCACCTATTGGTTAAATAATGTAATTGCTGCCTACAACTTAAATTTTTGAGCGTCAAGTTAAATGCATTGGATGATGATTTTAATCTTTATTATAAACACTAGTGGTTATAACTAAACTGTAAACTTTTATCCCAGTATGTTTGTGTTATTTGACTGTTTGTAACTTCATAACTAACTCAAAAGACTAAAGATTGAATCTCTTTCTTGATTTTTGCGTTTTCAGTTTTGAATGCAGCGATTCGAAGGATTAATAAACATATGCAAATCACCATCATTTATAATTTATGTTGCGTGGGTGTTGAGATCCCGATCTTTCAATGATTAATCGTGCAGCTTACACTGAATGCATTGATGCAGGCTAAACAAGTAGTGACAGAAAACACCTTTAATGAAACCCACCACATCCTGAATAACCCACCACAACTTCTTCTGTCATCATCATATTTTACAGGAAAGCCTAAACACTTTCATACATGTGATTTGAATGATGTGAGATGCAATCTCTCTGTGATTGTTACAAATTTTGGCTTAATCTACTAGTAAAAAAAAAAAACGTGTGTTCCAAACTGTGGGTTGTGATCCGTACGAATCACGGACCAACCATGATCCTTTACACCCCTATATTTTAGTAAATAATTACTTTCCTTTTATGGTTGAAGTGAGTTTTCAGTACACAGACAGAAATCTATGACACAAACAAGCTTTTTAATGCTTTACCAAGCATGGAAAGAGTCGGTTAGGCTAACAAGTACACTTCCAAGAAATCAATAACGCATCAGATAAACATTTAACAGAAGAGATGCAATTCATGCTCAACTTCACAAACCAACCACAAAAGGTCAAAACAATATAACGAGCTAGATAACTGCCTTGTGGGGAACAAAAAAACATAAATCTAGAGCAGACTCATAGTAAGGCAGGTGTGGAGGAGTGCATACTGTATGCTGACCTGACAGACAGAGTGAAATCTCCTGGGTTGCTCTTGCTGGGTCGTGCTAGAAAGCTGCCATGGACGCCCCGTGTCAGGAGGAGGTGTTCTGCCTCGATCCCAGTGATGTTGGGATGAAACCACCTGAAAGAAAGCAAAATGACTTGCTGAGCAATGATGATGATCAATAGCTAATATTAAATAGTGCAGTGGTTCTCAATCCTAGACCTCGCAACCACCGCTCTGCACTTTTTGCACATCTTCCTTGTTTATCACACCTTATTTAGATAACAAGCTTGTTAGAAGAGAGCTCCATGAAGGAACTGTGATCTGATTGACATGTTCCCTACAGAATGTTCAATCCTCTCTACCCCCTGGCCCTTAACCACAGGAAACTGGCTGAAAGGGAAGTAAACTTCATTTAAAACACAGATTTGTACTACACTGTTTGCAACATCTTCAGACAAACATTATTACAGAATTGTAAATGGTCATTTAACCTTAATCACGAGATTTGCATAAAAGTCACGTTTTGCGCACTGTAAAACCCTTAACATGCATCTTTCGAACTGGAATTATAGCAGAATATCCTGTGATGCAAACTTCGTAGGGCACTTAAGTTTGAATGGAATGAAACTCTGAGGAATTAAGATAAATATATGCGCACACAAAATGTGCAGAGCATTTATTTAACACTGGAATGCTATGGTTTTAACCAATGATTAAAATGTGCAACAAAAAAAAAAAAAAGAAAAAAAATTCATTATTGTTTAAAGTGACAGCAAAGACATTTATGACATTCAGGTCTTTACACTGGTTTCCAGTTACATTCAGAATAGATTTTAAAGTATTATTACTAGTTTATAAATCACTAAATGGTCTGGAACATCAATACACTGCAGCAGATACTGTATGATCACTGAATAGAAACCTAACAGATCACTCAAATCATTTGGACTGAGTAAATTTGAAATTCCAAGAATTCACTTAAAGCAGGGTGAATCCGCTTTCAGCTATACTACTATTGAAGTATTATGATTCATTAAATATTGAAGTAATGGCTGTTTACTACAGTATGTTTGTTTACCAAAATCCCGTTCAATTATATTACAGATAAATATTCATACATGTAGAAAACAATTACTTCAGGTGCACAGTCAATGTGTTCTTAAAAAGACAGTTTGCCCCACAAAAATAGTGGCTGTACAGTTGAAGGATTATTAGCCCCCCTGAATTATTAGCCCCCCTGTTTATTTTTTCCCCCAATTTCTGTTTAACGGAGAGAAGATTTTTTCAACACATTTCTAAACATAATAGTTTTAATAACTCATTTCTAATAACAGATTTATTTTATCTTTGCCATGATGACAGTACATAATATTTTACTAGATATTTTTAAGACACTTCTATACAGCTTAAAGTGACATTTAAAGGCTTAATTAGGTTAATTGGGTTAACTAGGCAGGTTAGAGTAATTAGGCAAGTTATTGTATAATGATGGTTTGTTCTGTAGACTATCAAAAAAATTTTTATTCTAGCTGAAATACAACAAATAAGACTTTCTCCAGAAGCAAAAAATATTATCAGACATACTGTGAAAATGTCCTTGCCCTGTTAAACATAATTTGGGAAATATTTAATAAAGAAAAAAAAAATCAAAGGGGGGCTAATAATTCTGACTTCAACTGTATGTTTTATGTTTGTTTTCAAGTCAGCACAAATTAACATATTTTGAAAAATGTTACCAATATCTCCCATTTTTTTTTCTAGTATGGAAGTCAGTGGCTACAGTTTTAGAAAGAAACTCAAACAGGATTGGAATATGAGAGAGTAAATTATGACAGAATGTTTATTCTTAAGTGGACTATGCATTTAAAAGAATAAAAACAGCATGTAATTTTCGTTGCAACAGGGTGCATATTCACAACAAACAAAGGCATATAAAGGCAAAAATAGCAGAGCTTTTATTATGCCACAGTCGACCAGTTCCATTTCTTCAGGTCGCGTTCACATGTGGAAGAAGCAGCGCTGTTTTATTCATAATAATGTAAGGGTTCTGTTGTTATAATGCTGCCCTGTGAAGTCTAATAAAATGCACAACACATTAAATCGTCATTGGAGTTTCCCTGTTTTCCATAAAACAAAACCGGAAATTGAGGGTGTGTGACATCATTAGCATGATGACACAGGACACGGTCCATGTAACTAACTATAATCGCTTATTTCTCTGAATTTGATTTGATTTCTTCAAAATATTTGGGATAATACAAGTACAGGTTATCAAAATTCATAACACCGTTTTAGTGGTTTTTGGATATTTTAATAAAACTTATTCACAGGTTAACTTTTCCAACAAGCATCCCATAGATCAGGGTCTTTGGCTCCTCCCCTTTCACCCACCCTCTTTAGTGACGTCATTAAGCAAGCTTATCCACATGTATATGAGTGTCCAACTTCACAGCGAATGCCAGTTGTAATCAGTTACGAAGTGCTGTGTTTGAAATGTAATTTCTTAATCCTCCGGGGTTGACAAGGGGGTGGAAGGGGACGAGAGGTCATGTGTAATCTGGGCTAGTGTTGGGCCCCAGCTGTCTGGCAGCCCCATGGCCTGTCTGTTCCTGCACCGGCTCCCTCACGTGAGTGTGCTTTGTGAATGGCCGTCTAGGGGTCAGGAGTAATTTTATCTGCATGCATTTTCTGAATGTGTCTGCCTGCTTGAGGCCCCATGTCTTAATCTCATTTTAAATGACCACACACTCGGGTCACTTACTTTCCTCTTGACAGAACTCTGCAAGCATGACCACATGGTGTAAGTGCTGCTACATGCACCACCGTTCAAAGAAATGTTTCATAAGCATCCTTTTTATCATCAACCAAGTCAAGTGTATGTTTTTGATGAAGAATACAGTAAAATAAAATATTAGTGTGAAATATTGTTGTCTATATTTTAATATTTTTTGAAATGTCAGTTATTCCTTTGATCGCCAAGCCTGTAACATGCAATTTTGTGAATTATGCAGTTAGAAAATGTATGTTATATTATGTATTATGTAATTTTATTATTTCTAATAAAATAAACAATTTCTATTTGAATATATTTATTTTCATACATTTAATTTATTCCTGTAATGTCAACGCTAGATTTTCAGCATCATTACTTTAGTCTTCAGTATCATATGATACTTCAGAAATCATTTTAACTTGCTGATTTGGTCTATAATTTTTATTATCATCATCTTTGAAAAGAGCTGTGTAGCCTAAATTTATAATTAGTAGAACGTTCATCATCAAGAAAAATATTTTGTATTTCTGGGATTAAATATTGTGCTATGAATATAATATCACAATAGGACTTAAGCAACTGTTTGGAAAGAATTGATCATTTTACATTGATTGCTTTTTTAATGGAGGGCATCTGCATAAAATATCCAAAAATATAAAAATTGAGAACAAAAAAAAAAAAGTTATAAACAGCACTTTATGTTTTTAATAATATTGAGTTACAGAAATTCAGTTATCAAAACTAAAATAACACTGTATAGTCTTTTTTTATAAATAATTATTCTTTGTTTTATTCTCTATTCTATGCTACTCTTCTTACAACAGTTATTCTTTGTTAAAGTTGTAAACTTTATATTATGCGTGTTAAAATGTTTTAAATTTGCTTTATATCTTAAAGTTGCAAGCCTTAAAAACATATGCAAGTAAAAATATTTCACACGAATTCGATTCTTCTCACCATTAAATAATCTTCACACCATTAGATTGTGGTTAAATTTCACAGTGACTCCACAAATCATGTAAAATAAACTGATGTTCTGGTTAATTATAATGGCAACTTGGCATTCCAGGTTCTGTGATTTGACTATTGCAGATGCGCACATTGCGATATCGATGCTGAAATATATTGTGCAGCCCTAGACCAAACTATTGAGTGTTTTTAACTACTACACTAAAGAAAAAAGTAATGTACTTATTTCACAAAATTTTGCACTCATGTTAAGTAAATATTATTTTGAGTTAATTTTTCCAGTACGTTTTATTCTCTCTTTTTGTACATTTTATTCACTGTAGTACTGATTAAGCCATGCTTTTAAAGTGTACGTTAATTAAACAACACTGTCTTCTTGTTTCAATCTATATGATAACATACCCACACAACAGAGAGAATTACGGGCACCATGTGTCAAGATGATTTGATTGATTACCCTCATAAAAATATCCCCCCCCCCCCCCCCCCCCCCCCCCTCCCTCCCTCCCTCGCGTGTCCCAAATCTGGACACTTGGACACCTGGACACCTGACCCCTAATTCACCCCGCTATGAAACTAGGGATGGTTTTTGATATCAAAATATAAATTGATATCGTATCTATCGGGAAAGAAAAGGCATTAGTGACATTGTAAGGTGACGGTTTTTGTGTGTATTGGGCAGTTATGTGCTTCAAACATTTAAATGTGTATGTTTAGAAAGGGAAAAGGTTGCTTTTATTTCAAGAAAAAGGTGTACATTTTCACATGAATGCTTTTTGACATGTTAAAATCCGTCAGTTTGTTTCGTTTTCTATTTTAAATCAGTTAAAAAGTGTTAAAACGTATTATATAAAAAACTAAAAAAATAAAAACAAAAAGACAAAACGGTGTTAGATTAGAATGTTAGTAGAGTAAAAGAGTATGTTACAAAAAAGCAAACATTTGTATTATTTGTTAAAGAAGAAACGGAGATGTATCTTACGGAGTGAATTTCTTGTTTAGTCCGGGTCTCACCCGAGAAAAAAAGTCATGCTGTCTGCGCGCACACGCATAGGCCTACACACACACACACACACACATACACACACCTCTCTCTCTCTCTCTCTCTATAATGCATAGACGGATTAGCAAGTTGAGACATTAAAAGTTATGAAAAGTAAGAATTAAATAAAGTTATCAAACTAACGATGTTTCTTAAACTCTTAAACGTAATGAAAACACATTTTAGCGTTGAAAATGAGTCGATTAGTTTAAAAAACAAAAACAAAACGACAGCTTGAAAGTATTGCAAGTAAACTATTTTTAAAAGGCAAGTATATGTTAAGAAAAAGAGATGTATCTTACGGGACTGAATTTCGTGTTTAGTCTTCGTCTCACCAGAGAAAAAAAAAAAAGTCATGCATACACATACAAAACGTACATATACGCATCTCTCTCTCTCTCTCTCTCTCTCTTATGCATAGACGGATTAGAAAGACATTAAAAGTTATGAAAATAATTAAATATAATTATTAAATTATTAAATATAAATAATAATTAAATGTTAAGAAAAAAAAGATTTAGTTGATCTTACGGAATATCCGGACTTAGATCCTCACTTGTTCAGTGTTTGAGAAAGACTGACAGGAAAAACTAAGTCTAAAACAGCGGCCATAACCCCGCCTCTATTCCACCCTCAAAAATAAATAAATATTATCTTACGAGGGAGACGCAAAAAGTCCGACTGTTTTCTTCGCAAGTCAAAAACAGAATGACTAAAACATGCAAAGTAAAGCGAGACACATAACCCCGCCTCCAACTCCGCCTTTAACCACACCTCCGACTCAGCCAACCAATCCCGAAAAGGCAAACCGGAGGGTCGAACATGATTGGTTCTAGGTTAAAAAACAATGTTGAAAATAGAAAGAAAAGTTTAAAACAAAATAACTAGTTAATAAAATGTTTTTAACAAATAAATGTTTTAACAAATACTTGTTTTTTAAAAAAGATAAGTTGTACGAATAAAAATAATTTGATAACGATGATCATTTGAATTGTATGTGATAAAAACAAATAGGCTACTACGATTTTGTTATAAGAGATTTGATTCTATTATTTATTTATTACCAAAACGAGTATGCGTTATTTTCATTAAACTTTTTATTTATTTTGTTGTGATAGAATGGACTATATATTTAATTTAACAGTTTGTAAAAAATAAAATCTAATCCTCTTATTCAGTCAAGACAGACATGCAGGCAACACACAAACGCACGCACGCATGAACACTTATTTAGGCATTTGTTTTGCACTGATGCATTTTAGTTTTAAAACAGCAAAAAAAAAATTTGTATTCGTAAAACTAATGTTCAGCAAAAGGCTATTTCGTATTTTACCATGCTTTTCTTCTAATAATCTGTAGCCTATACATATATTTAAGCATTATATTGTCAAAACCACAATGTTTCATATTTTTCAATGAAAATAAAAGTGATAAACATTTTAGTTCTGAACATTACATTGAAGATGACAGTAGTATAAGTAGTTGCTGATACCTTAACACTTTTGGTGTATGATATGATTAAGTTGTTAATATCACAATTAAAAGATGCAGTCTTATTTTATAAAGATAATTAATTTAGTTAAGATAGTGAAACAACGATTGCTAAGATGATGGAAATGACGTTATGGTAGGACTTAGCTATTTTTCCATTTTAAGATTTACCCGATGTTTCCTAGCATCTTCAAATTTTGTTTGCCCCATTCAAACTTGCTGAAAGTCTGGAAAAAAAATCTGAACTTAAAAGTCTTTAAAAGTCTTGTACTTTCAGTATAAAATGGTACAAAGTAATTTAATTTATAGTAAAACCATAAAAAGAAAACAAGACATCTATAGTCTAACTGATTAAAATAGTTTTTTAAAGTAAAAATGTAGCCTAACAAGTTTTTTAAGACTTAAACAATTTCATAACAAGTGATATAAAAAAAATATAAACAATGAAAAACTATGTTTATTTTTAAACAGTAGGCTACAAATACGATTTAGTTTTGTTTGTTTTTGTTTTTTTGGAACAAAATGCCTTTGTTAAACCATTAAAAAACATTACATCTACAGTATGTATAGTCGAATTTGTTAATATTGATGTTTTTGACAAAACAAAACAAAATGTTTTTTAGAGTAACAATGTACCAATACTGTTAAACTTATAACAAGAGATATTCTAAAAAAGAGAACTTGTAAAAAGTTTATTTTTAAAAACAGCAGAAATATGATTTAGTGTTTTTGGAACAAAAAGGCAATATTTTGACAATATTACAAACAATATTAACTTAATGTTAAACCATTAAATGACAAGACTCTAAATATCTATAAAATGAAAAAGTTTTATAGTACAAAAAAAAAAAAATGTTCCAAGTTAAGCAATTTCATAACATGTGATATCAAAAATAAAATAAATAGAAACAATGTAAAACTATATTTATTTTTAAACAGTAGGCTACAAATACGATTTAGTTTTGTTCGTTTTGTTTTTTGGAACAAAATGTTATCGTTAAACCATTAAAAAACATTACATCTACCTATAGTCAAATTAATTAAAATTGATGTTTTTGACAAAACAAATATGTTTTTAGAGTAACAATGTACCAATACTGTTAAATTTATAACAAGACATATTCTAAAAAGAGAACTTGTAAAAAGTTTATTTTTAAAAACAGCAGAAATATGATTTAGTGTTTTTGGAACTAAAAGGCAAACAATATTAACTTAATGTTAAACCAATAAATGACAAGACTCTAAATATCTACAAAATGAAAAAAAAAAAAAAAAAAAAGTTTTTAAACTAAAAATAATGTTTCAAGTTTAACAATTTCATAACAAGTGATATCAAAAATAAAATAAATAGAAACAATGTAAAACTATGTTTATTTTTAAACAGTAGGCTACAAATACGATTTAGTTTTGTTTGTTTTTGGAACAAAATGTTATCGTTAAACCATTAAAAAAACATTACATCTACCTATAGTTAAATTAGTTAAAATTGATGTTTTTGACAAAACACAAATGTTTTTAGAGTAACAATGTACCAATACTGTTAAATTTATAACAAGAGATATTCTAAAAAGAGAACTTGTAAAAAGTTTATTTTTAAACAGTACAAATATGATTTAGTGTTTTTTGGAACAAAAGGCAATAACTTGATGTTAAACTGTTAAAAAATCAAGACTCTATATATCTATAAAATTTAAAACAAACAAACAAAAAAAGTTTTTTTCAGTAAATAATATAGAAAGTACAAAGTATTCAATATTGTTAAACCATTTTAAAAGTAAGTCTAACAACCTTAGTCTAAATGCACATTAAACATTAGTTTATATGACAAAAACAAGTTTTTCTGTAAAATGTATTTTAAGAAAGTGTTAAACTATTTCAGAGATATCAGATATTTTCTGAAAAGAGACTTTTTCAAAAAAATATATTTTTTAAACTCAATAACTTAATTTTAAATTTTTCTGTTAAAAACTTTTTAAAAAGCGTAACTGCACATAAACCAATTGTTTTAGAACACAGATATAATGATTAGATACACTATAACAAAATAGTTTAAATGTTTAACATTGAAATCCATGTTAGGTGTTAGTCTGACCAGACTTTGTAGCAAATGCTAATTTTTTGTTAAAGAAAAATAGAGATTTATCTTACACAGAGACCAAATTTTAGTGTCCTCACTCTTTGCAGATGAAAAAATGAATGAGATGAGATCTGGCACTAGGCCACGTCCCATAACCCTGCCCCCAAATCCAAAAGGGACAGGAAGGTTCGAATATAACCCATGTTCTAGGTTTAAACAATGTTGAAAGAAATAAGTCTAAAAAACAAAATTAATAAAACGTTTTAATAAAAAAGCATACATTTTAAAACTAACATTACCATTTGCTTGGTTTTAAGATGATGAAATCGGTATGATAAAAAAATAGGCTATAGTTTTTTTTTTGTTAACAGTATGACAAAGTTACTAAAACACAGTAAGATCATTATTTGACTTATTTTATTTGTTTGTCACAAATTATACAAATAATATAAATCAATGTAATTTATTCACGCTAACTTTTTAACTAAAGTTTCCCAAATTTTAACCTTTTCCAAACCTAGTTTAAACAGGAAGGTTGGGTGTTTTACAACAGGGTGTCTGGCACCTCTACCAAAGACCCATGTTTTGGGAGGTCAGAAAAAGTTCAGCACAGAAAAAAACCCTCAATAATATACATATTATCTAAGGGTACTTTTTTCCTTTAAATGTTATTTCCTGATCAGCTGGTAAGTCTGAATAAAATCGGATTGGTGTAAACATTCCTGATTAGGAATAAACAAAATGTTGCTTTTAAGTTTTTTTTTTTTGTCAAAAGTGACGTTACCAACTAAAAGTATAGTTAATGATTAAAAGTTAACCAAGTTCCTAGCTGTCAAAGTGTTAAAATATGTCTAAAGTGTTTTTACAAGGTCACTTTGTCTAATGTAAATACAAACTATTTTACCCCTTCACTGATAGGGTGCATTATAAAAAACCATTAAAAACAAAAACCTCAAGAATTAAATAAAACTATTCAATCTGGTGTAAGTCTAAAGCAGAAATAGTATGTTCATTGTTTTATTTATTAATTATTGTAAACCCAAGTAGCCATGGCTTTATTTCACCCCTTTAAGTATCATTATTTCATTACATGATTACAACTGAGGTTCACAAGTGCTACTTAACCTGGTGAAAAATTTACATACATACTGTTACAAATGTTTTAAAAAAATGACAGACATGCTGAAATCAGTTTGAAAGTTTATATGTAAAAATTTATAAAAACTAAAACGACAAACATTCTGCTCTTGAACAAAAACCACATTAAAACTCACATTTTTATACAGGATTTAGGTTTAATACATATACAACAAAATGTAATTTCTAGATGCATTTAGAATGTAAATCCACTTGTCATAATTTAAAGAGTGTTCATTTGTGAACAATGTTTTTACTTGTTTTACTAGATTTAGTCTTATGTACCAAGATCAAGTATGGTACAGTTTTACACATTTATTGTTGAACTGTATGTTTTAAGGTGAAGACTTCTCACTGACATGTGGGATTTTTGTGACTGATGCATAACATTTGACTTTAGAAAGCATTTTTGTATGTATGACTGAATGTTTTTCTATGACTAACATATACGTTTTAAAATCATTTATCTGTAGTGAATGCAATTTTGTTTGTCTCACTCAGAACACAAAACTTTATGTTTGTAATTTAGACCAATGTTTCACACTCAACAAAAGAAACATATGATATCAGCTTCAGTCTGTGAGTTTTGCCTCAACATGCATTTAACATTTGCAAATGTAAAAAAATAAACATTTAACAGCTGTATGGTTTAAAGATCTTTTAAAGTTTTCTTTAAACTTCTAGAGAGAAAGAGTGTCAAATTGACTTTTTTGCAAATAGACAATAAACAATGCAAATAGATTTTGTACCATCTCTGTTAGAATTTTACGAACATCAACATTACATGAACTTTAAAGGTAAAGATACATTTCAAACATAACATTTATATTTGTACACACGTCTTTGTAAAATTCGTGAGCCCAAGTCACTAACAATAAGAGTAAAACAAGAAAAGTGATGTTTACTATATTCACAAAACATGAAATCTAATGTATAAACAAATCTAAATCTAATGTATAAACAAATCTAAATCTAATGTATAAACAAATCTAAATCTAATGTATAAACAATTTGTTTGTAAATGCACAATTCATAATTCATTTATTAGGTTTTATTTGTTTTGTAGTTGAACACTATCTGTGCACTGTCAGCATAAATCGTGCTCACACCAATTGTTGCAAAAGTATGATGAACACATTTTATTTACAAACACTATTCAATAACTTGTTTGACTGAACTTTTGTTTTGACAAACATCCATTTAAATGATTCTCTCTGAAGAAAACACCCATAACATTTAAGTATGCTTTAGTATCACTTTAGTATCACTCCTTCTTTTTAAGTATCAAATACTTTGACCTATCTCGATCAATAGTTCTGTTTGCACTTTTTAACACAAAATGTCTACTTTTTTACATAAATGATAGAATTGATTGTAAGCTTTTCATCACTGAGCCACCACCGTGTTTTACACATGTAAGTTTTTATTAATTCTATGATGTTACACTATACTAAGACGATTCTTCATAATAGTGTTATACATTTTTGTGTTTCTACAAAAGTGTCTACTAAGTGTATACTACGATTACAATGAATATGGCATGTGAAAACCTCTCCTCTAAGCTATAGTGACATTTTTATAAATGCTATAATACAGCTTTGTAAGCGATCCTGTTTATTTGTTGGGGCAGTTTTCAGATGGCTAAAACATTAGCTTTAACAATAGTTTGAAAGTATGTGTGGTATTCTTTTAGATTGTCTTTTTGTAAACACAATAGTTACAAACACAATGATGCATCAACATGTAAAAGTAAATCATACTGTTTGTTTCTTTGTTTTTGATAGAGAAATATATTATGACAACTGTTTGTTGTTGTGTTGGTCTTAAAATGGATCCACTTCAGTTTTTACAGCTTTATTCTTGTATTAGGTTACATTTAGGTTTGAAAGCTTAACAAAGATGTCAAGCCCTTTTTAAAACATGTTGATTATTTTTACCAAATTACAAAAATATTTTTTTCAAAACACATCAAGTACTGTAAAGTAGGTTTTATATGAAACATTTTGTAATTGAGATAAACTTGTTTACCACTGTTCTGTTCTGTTTTTTCCATGTAACAAACTGACTCTGAATCCACACCCCCAAATTTAGCTAGAGTTTTTAGTTGTACATGCTTTTAGTTTGTTTATGCGTGTGTTCTTATTGTTTTGCTCAATTTTTTAAGTTAGAATTTTATGTATAAAATATTAATCCATGTTTTAATACTAAAACTTTTAATAAAGCTTTTCTGATAATACTTTATGAATTTTTTACTTAAGATTCTTAAGAAAACAAAATGGAAGTTAAAAAATTGGAATCATTTAACACTTTAAAAAAAAAAATAATAGTAATTGAAAATTGAAAAATAGAAATTCACTGAATGTTTTATTTCAAAACAAATACTGTTGATATGCATTCATATGTTCATACTAAAACATTTCATATTGAAATATTGGTGAATATACATTTAAACAATAAAATACTAAATTATATGGAAAAGGTATATTACAATTTTAGGAAAATAACAATTAAAAACCACCATCCCTTCAACATACTAATAGTAGTTGAACAATAATGACATTATTGGTTGTCTATCCAGCAAAGAAATACAGCACAGGCCATCCTGTTTTCATCTAGAATATAGTTGACCATACATTCCAGAATTTCAGTAATACTTGTTATTTAATTTTGTGAAACCAGCGATGTACATATGTCTGTTACATAAGTGCACATGCAGAGAACCTGAGTTACTCCCATCTCATCGCTAAATTCAGACAACACATCCAGAAATTTCTAACGGTTACACAAATTGTGTCATTACTGCTAATGCACACGTTGACCTGTTGACTTATTGTATCGGACCATGAATTTAAGGCCCTCTCACAACATCCATTTCTTTCTTAAGATTTGTCAGACGTTTGATGTCCCCCGTACAATCATGATTTGAATCACATGCTGTATCGATGATATTCTGCATGAGGTCAATCATCAGTTCTCTGTAATATTGTTTAAACATACAATCCATGAAGTCTTTGACTTCGCATCTTTCACCTGCGTTGCACTCACAATCAAAATTCAGAAATTTAAAAGTTGCATTCCATCACTTTTTTTTTTATTGCAAATCCTTTTTGGGGTTTGTTAGAAAAAGTGACAAAAAGTTTAGCTATTTGTTTTTTCTCCACAATATAATCTTTGTCCCTTAAATTGGGTTGAATGATTGAAGTAGTCTTGAGGCTTCAAATTGCAATGGTTCCAATGTATGAGGTAAGTTCCCTTAAAGAAACTTTGTTCAAATTCTTCAACTTCTTGACAATGCAGTAGCACAACTATTCGTGGTGATGTCGAAGGTTGGTATAGAAAGCTGTAGTGAACGTATAGTGAAAAAAAGATCTTGCAAGGTTTTGCATGTATAGTTTATCTGGACAAAAAGAAGCATTTCTCACCAGAGTGGGGGTTATTTTAACTTTCCAATTAAATTGCAATCTTGCAACAATCTTTTTATTGTAAATGTCTTATATAATGAAATAGATCATGACAATTAAATAGTTTGTGTTTTATTTATTTGTCTGTATTGTATTGTTTAGTATTTTAAGGTAAAAATCTTAAGTAAAAAATTCATAAAGTATTATCAGAAAAGCTTTATTAAAAGTTTTAGTATTAAAACATGGATTAATATTTTATACATAAAATTCTAACTTAAAAAATTGAGCAAAACAATAAGAACACACGCATAAACAAACTAAAAGCATGTACAACTAAAAACTCTAGCTAAATTTGGGGGTGTGGATTCAGAGTCAGTTTGTTACATGGAAAAAACAGAACAGAACAGTGGTAAACAAGTTTATCTCAATTACAAAATGTTTCATATAAAACCTACTTTACAGTACTTGATGTGTTTTGAAAAAAATATTTTTGTAATTTGGTAAAAATAATCAACATGTTTTAAAAAGGGCTTGACATCTTTGTTAAGCTTTCAAACCTAAATGTAACCTAATACAAGAATAAAGCTGTAAAAACTGAAGTGGATCCATTTTAAGACCAACACAACAACAAACAGTTGTCATAATATATTTCTCTATCAAAAACAAAAAAAACAAACAGTATGATTTACTTTTACATGTTGATGCATCATTGTGTTTGTAACTATTGTGTTTACAAAAAGACAATCTAAAAGAATACCACACATACTTTCAAACTATTGTTAAAGCTAATGTTTTAGCCATCTGAAAACTGCCCCAACAAATAAACAGGATCGCTTACAAAGCTGTATTATAGCATTTATAAAAATGTCACTATAGCTTAGAGGAGAGGTTTTCACATGCCATATTCATTGTAATCGTAGTATACACTTAGTAGACACTTTTGTAGAAACACAAAAATGTATAACACTATTATGAAGAATCGTCTTAGTATAGTGTAACATCATAGAATTAATAAAAACTTACATGTGTAAAACACGGTGGTGGCTCAGTGATGAAAAGCTTACAATCAATTCTATCATTTATGTAAAAAAGTAGACATTTTGTGTTAAAAAGTGCAAACAGAACTATTGATCGAGATAGGTCAAAGTATTTGATACTTAAAAAGAAGGAGTGATACTAAAGTGATACTAAAGCATACTTAAATGTTATGGGTGTTTTCTTCAGAGAGAATCATTTAAATGGATGTTTGTCAAAACAAAAGTTCAGTCAAACAAGTTATTGAATAGTGTTTGTAAATAAAATGTGTTCATCATACTTTTGCAACAATTGGTGTGAGCACGATTTTGCTGACAGTGCACAGATAGTGTTCAACTACAAAACAAATAAAACCTAATAAATGAATTATGAATTGTGCATTTACAAACAAATTGTTTATACATTAGATTTAGATTTGTTTATACATTAGATTTAGATTTGTTTATACATTAGATTTAGATTTGTTTATACATTAGATTTCATGTTTTGTGAATATAGTAAACATCACTTTTCTTGTTTTACTCTTATTGTTAGTGACTTGGGCTCACGAATTTTACAAAGACGTGTGTACAAATATAAATGTTATGTTTGAAATGTATCTTTACCTTTAAAGTTCATGTAATGTTGATGTTCGTAAAATTCTAACAGAGATGGTACAAAATCTATTTGCATTGTTTATTGTCTATTTGCAAAAAAGTCAATTTGACACTCTTTCTCTCTAGAAGTTTAAAGAAAACTTTAAAAGATCTTTAAACCATACAGCTGTTAAATGTTTATTTTTTTACATTTGCAAATGTTAAATGCATGTTGAGGCAAAACTCACAGACTGAAGCTGATATCATATGTTTCTTTTGTTGAGTGTGAAACATTGGTCTAAATTACAAACATAAAGTTTTGTGTTCTGAGTGAGACAAACAAAATTGCATTCACTACAGATAAATGATTTTAAAACGTATATGTTAGTCATAGAAAAACATTCAGTCATACATTACAAAAATGCTTTCTAAAGTCAAATGTTATGCATCAGTCACAAAAATCCCACATGTCAGTGAGAAGTCTTCACCTTAAAACATACAGTTCAACAATAAATGTGTAAAACTGTACCATACTTGATCTTGGTACATAAGACTAAATCTAGTAAAACAAGTAAAAACATTGTTCACAAATGAACACTCTACAAATTATGACAAGTGGATTTACATTCTAAATGCATCTAGAAATTACATTTTGTTGTATATGTATTAAACCTAAATCCTGTATAAAAATGTGAGTTTTAATGTGGTTTTTGTTCAAGAGCAGAATGTTTGTCGTTTTAGTTTTTATAAATTTTTACATATAAACTTTCAAACTGATTTCAGCATGTCTGTCATTTTTTTAAAACATTTGTAACAGTATGTATGTAAATTTTTCACCAGGTTAAGTAGCACTTGTGAACCTCAGTTGTAATCATGTAATGAAATAATGATAATTAAAGGGGTGAAATAAAGCCATGGCTACTTGGGTTTACAATAATTAATAAATAAAACAATGAACATACTATTTCTGCTTTAGACTTACACCAGATTGAATAGTTTTATTTAATTCTTGAGGTTTTTGTTTTTAATGGTTTTTTATAATGCACCCTATCAGTGAAGGGGTAAAATAGTTTGTATTTACATTAGACAAAGTGACCTTGTAAAAACACTTTAGACATATTTTAACACTTTGACAGCTAGGAACTTGGTTAACTTTTAATCATTAACTATACTTTTAGTTGGTAACGTCATTTTGACAAAAAAAAAAAACTTAAAAGCAACATTTTGTTTATTCCTAATCAGGAATGTTTACACCAATCCGATTTTATTCAGACTTACCAGCTGATCAGGAAATAACATTTAAAGGAAAAAAGTACCCTTAGATAATATGTATATTATTGAGGGGTTTTTTCTGTGCTGAACTTTTTCTGACCTCCCAAAACATGGGTCTTTGGTAGAGGTGCCAGACACCCTGTTGTAAAACACCCAACCTTCCTGTTTAAACTAGGTTTGGAAAATCAGGTTAAAATTTGGGAAACTTTAGTTAAAAAGTTAGCGTGAATAAATTACATTGATTTATATTATTTGTATAATTTGTGACAAACAAATAAAATAAGTCAAATAATGATCTTACTGTGTTTTAGTAACTTTGTCATACTGTTAACAAAAAAAAACTATAGCCTATTTTTTATCATACCGATTTCATCATCTTAAAACCAAGCAAATGGTAATGTTAGTTTTAAAATGTATGCTTTTTTATTAAAACGTTTTATTAATTTTGTTTTTTAGACTTATTTCTTTCAACATTGTTTAAACCTAGAACATGGGTTATATTCGAACCTTCCTGTCCCTTTTGGATTTGGGGGCAGGGTTATGGGACGTGGCCTAGTGCCAGATCTCATCTCATTCATTTTTTCATCTGCAAAGAGTGAGGACACTAAAATTTGGTCTCTGTGTAAGATAAATCTCTATTTTTCTTTAACAAAAAATTTGCATTTGCTACAAAGTCTGGTCAGACTAACACCTAACATGGATTTCAATGTTAAACATTTAAACTATTTTGTTATAGTGTATCTAATCATTATATCTGTGTTCTAAAACAATTGGTTTATGTGCAGTTACGCTTTTTAAAAAGTTTCTAACAGAAAAATTTAAAATTAAGTTATTGAGTTTAAAAAATATATTTTTTTGAAAAAGTCTCTTTTCAGAAAATATCTTGTGATATCTGTGAAATGGTTTAACACTTCTTAAAATACATTTTACAGAAAAACTTGTTTTTGTCATATAAACTAATGTTTAATGTGCATTTAGACTAAGGTTGTTAGACTTACTTTTAAAATGGTTTAACAATATTGAATACTTTGTACTTTCTATATTATTTACTGAAAAAAACTTTTTTTGTTTGTTTGTTTTAAATTTTATAGATATATAGAGTCTTGATTTTTTAACAGTTTAACATCAAGTTAATATTGTTTGTAATATTGTCAACATATTGCCTTTTGTTCCAAAAAACACTAAATCATATTTGTACTGTTTAAAAATAAACTTTTTACATGTTCTCTTTTTAGAATATCTCTTGTTATAAATTTAACAGTATTGGTACATTGTTACTCTAAAAACATTTGTGTTTTGTCAAAAACATCAATTTTAACTAATTTGACTATAGGTAGATGTAATGTTTTTTTAATGGTTTAACGATAACATTTTGTTCCAAAAACAAACAAAACTAAATCGTATTTGTAGCCTACTGTTTAAAAATAAACATAGTTTTACATTGTTTCTATTTATTTTATTTTTGATATCACTTGTTATGAAATTGTTAAACTTGAAACATTATTTTTAGTTTAAAAACTTTTTTTTGTTTTATTTTGTTTTTCATTTTATAGATATTTAGAGTCTTGTCATTTATTGGTTTAACATTAAGTTAATATTGTTTGCCTTTTAGTTCCAAAAACAGTAATTCATATTTCTGCTGTTTTAAAAATAAACTTTTTACAAGTTCTCTTTTTAGAATATCTCTTGTTATAAATTTAACAGTATTGGTACATTGTTACTTTAAAAACATATTTGTTTTGTCAAAAACATCAATTTTAACTAATTTGACTATAGGTAGATGTAATGTTTTTTAATGGTTTAACGATAACATTTTGTTCCAAAAAACAAAACGAACAAAACTAAATCGTATTTGTAGCCTACTGTTTAAAAATAAATATAGTTTTACATTGTTTCTATTTATTTTATTTTTGATATCACATGTTATGAAATTGTTTAACTTGGAACATTTTTTTTTTTTTTTTGTACTATAAAACTTTTTCATTTTATAGATATTTAGAGTCTTGTCATTTAATGGTTTAACATTAAGTTAATATTGTTTGTAATATTGTCAAAATATTGCCTTTTTGTTCCAAAAACACTAAATCAAATTTCTGCTGTTTTAAAAATAAACTTTTTACATGTTCTCTTTTTTAGAATATCTCTTGTTATAAATTTAACAGTATTGGTACATTGTTACTCTAAAAAACATTTTGTTTTGTTTTGTCAAAAACATCAATATTAACAAATTCGACTATACATACTGTAGATGTAATGTTTTTTAATGGTTTAACAAAGGCATTTTGTTCCAAAAAAACAAAAACAAACAAAACTAAATCGTATTTGTAGCCTACTGTTTAAAAATAAACATAGTTTTTCATTGTTTATATTTTTTTATATCACTTGTTATGAAATTGTTTAAGTCTTAAAAAACTTGTTAGGCTACATTTTTACTTTAAAAAACAATTTTAATCAGTTAGACTATAGATGTCTTGTTTTTTTTATGGTTTTACTATAAATTAAATTACTTTGTACCATTTTATACTGAAAGTACAAGACTTTTAAAGACTTTTAAGTTCAGATTTTTTTTTCAGACTTTCAGCAAGTTTGAATGGGGCAAACAAAATTTTGAAGATGCTAGGAAACGTCGGGTAAATCTTAAAATGGAAAAATAGCTAAGTCCTACCATAACGTCATTTCCATCATCTTAGCAATCGTTGTTTCACTATCTTAACTAAATTAATTATCTTAATAAAATAAGACTGCATCTTTTAATTGTGATATTAACAACTTAATCATATCATACACCAAAAGTGTTAAGGTATCAGCAACTACTTATACTACTGTCATCTTCAATGTAATGTTCAGAACTAAAATGTTTATCACTTTTATTTTCATTGAAAAATATGAAACATTGTGGTTTTGACAATATAATGCTTAAATATATGTATAGGCTACAGATTATTAGAAGAAAAGCATGGTAAAATACGAAATAGCCTTTTGCTGAACATTAGTTTTACGAATACAAATTTTTTTTTTGCTGTTTTAAAACTAAAATGCATCAGTGCAAAACAAATGCCTAAATAAGTGTTCATGCGTGCGTGCGTTTGTGTGTTGCCTGCATGTCTGTCTTGACTGAATAAGAGGATTAGATTTTATTTTTTACAAACTGTTAAATTAAATAAATAGTCCATTCTATCACAACAAAATAAATAAAAAAGTTTAATGAAAATAACGCATACTCGTTTTGGTACTAAATAAATAATAAAATCAAATATCTTATAACAAAATCGTAGTAGCCTATTTGTTTTTATCACATACAATTCAAATGATCATCGTTATCAAATTATTTTTATTCGTACAACTTATCTTTTTTAAAAAACAAGTATTTGTTGAAACATTTATTTGTTAAAAACATTTTATTAACTAGTTATTTTGTTTTATAAACCTTTTCTTTCTATTTTCAACATTGTTTTTTAAAACCTAGAACCAATCATGTTCGACCCTCCGGTTTGCCTTTTCGGGATTGGTTGGCTGAGTCGGAGGTGTGGTTAAAGGCGGAGTTGGAGGCGGGGTTATGTGTCTCGCTTTGCATGTTTTAGTCATTCTGTTTTTGACTTGCGGAGAAAACAGTCACACATTTTGCGTCTCCCTCGTAAGATAATATTTATTTATTTTTGAGGGTGGAATAGAGGCGGGGGTTATGGCCGCAGTTTTAGACTTAGTTTTTCCTGTCAGTCTTTCTCGAACACTGAACGAGTGAGGATCTAAGTCCGGATATTCCGTAAGATCAACTAAATCTTTTTTTCTTAACATATACTTGTATTAAAAAATAGTTTACTTGCAATACTTTCAAGCTGTCGTTTTGTTTTTGTTTTTTAAACTAATCAACTCATTTTCAACACTATAAAATGTGTTTTCATTACGTTTAAGAGTTTAAGAAACAACGTTAGTTTGATAACTTTATTTAATTCTTACTTTTCATAACTTTTAATGTCTTAACTTGCTAATCCGTCTATGCATTATAGAGAGAGAGAGGTGTGTGTATGTGTGTGTGTGTGTGTGTGTGTGTGTAGGCCTATGCGTGTGCGCGCAGACAGCATGACTTTTTTCTCGGGTGAGACCCGGACTAAACACGAAATTCACTCCGTAAGATACATCTCCGTTTCTTCTTTAACAAATAATACAAATGTTTGCTTTTTTGTAACATACTCTTTTACTCTACTAACATTCTAATCTAACACCGTTTTGTGTTTTTATTTTTTTATTTTTTTTAAATAATACGCTTTAACACTTTTTAACTGATTTAAAAAAGAAAACGAAACAAACTGTCGGATTTTAACATGTCAAAAAGCATTCATGTGAAAATGTACACCTTTTTCTTGAAATAAAAGCAACCTTTTCCCTTTCTAAACATACACATTTAAATGTTTAAAGCACATAACTGCCCAATACACACAAAAACCGTCACCTTACAATGTCACTAATAACATGCCTTTTCTCTCCCGATAGATACGATATCAATTTATATTTTGATATCAAAAACCATCCCTAGTTTCATAGTGGGGTGAATTAGGGGTCAGGTGTCCAGGTGTCCAAGTGTCCAGATTTGGGACACGCGAGGGAGGGAGGGAGGGGGGAGGGAGGGGGGGGGGAATATTTTATGAGGGTAATCAATCAAATCATCTTGACACATGGTGCCCGTTATTCTCTCTAATATCATCAATAAGAGCATAAAACCAACAGTGAGAACCTGAAAACAGATAATCTGAAACAGATCATAATCCGAGGCAATAAACAGTTATTGATAATTGATATATATATATATATATATATATATATAGATATATATATATATATATATATATATATATATATATATATATATATATATACATACAAATACAGTGCATAATTGAGTACACCCAATTTTGAAAATGAATATTTTTATAAATTTTTCAGTGAATATAGGCAGTGTATTTTGATGCATTTAAACAAACAGATTTATTAAACAGATAAAATTATGAAAATAATATTTTAGTCACCAACCATATTTAGAAATAGAAAAACAATACAATTAAATATTTGTAATATTTAAAATATTGCAAAAAAAAAAAAAAATGACAACCTACTAAATTTCAAATCATTTTTCTCTTTTTTTTTGCTACTCTTGTTTTTTTCCCTTTTTAAAATGTGTATTTAATGTTTTTGCATAACATACATTTGAGTGTACTAGTTTTTGTTAGATAAGCTCCAGATTTGGCTTCAGTACTGACTAATGTGTATGCACAAATATAATATTGTATAGCTTCCTATTAAAAATATGAATTTAAAAGATAGATTTGTGAGGGGTGTACTTATATATGCTGAGCAGCACTGTGTGTGTATATAGACAGTTGAAATTATTAAACCCCCTTTGAATTTTTTTCTTTTTAAAATATTACCAAATGATGTTTTAACAGAGCAAGGAAATTTTCACTGTATGTCTGATAATATATTTTTTCTTCTGGAGAAAATCTTATTTGTTTTATTTCGGCTAGAATAAAAGCAGTTTTTAACAATGGATTTTTAAAAAACATTTTAAGGTTAAAATTATTAGCCTCTTTAAACTATATCTTTTTTTGATAGTCTACAGAACAAACCATCGTTATACAACAACTTGCCTAATTACCCTAACCTGCCTAGTTAACCTAATTAACCCAGTTAAGCCTTAAATGTCACTTAAAGCTGTATAGAAGTGTCTTGAAAAATATATAGTAAAATAGTATGTACTGTTATCATGGCAAAGATAAAACAAATCAGTTATGAGAAATTAGTAATTAAAACTATTATGTTTAGAAATGTGTTGAAAAAAATCTTCTCTCCGTTAAACAGAAATTGGGGTGAAAAAATAAACAGGGGGGCTAATAATTCAGGGGGTATATATATATAAAGTCAGGTCCGTAAATAATGGGACATCGACACAATTCTAACATTTTTGGCTCTATATATACCAACACAATGGATTTAAAATTAAATAAACGCTTTAACCGCAGACTGTCAGCTTTAGTTTTAGGGTATTTACATCCAAATCAGGTAACCAGTGTAGGAATTATAACAGTTTGCATATGTGCCTGCCACTAGTTAAGGGACCAAAAGTAATGGGCAGAATAATAATCATAAATCAAACTTTCACTTTTTAATACTTGGTTGTAAATCATTTGCAGTCAATTACAGCCTGAAGTCTGAAACGCATAGACATCACCAGACACTGGGCATTATCCCTGGTGGTGCTCTGCCAGACCTCTACAACTGTCTTCAGTTCCTGCTTGTTCTTGGGACATTTTCTCTTCTGCGATTTGTCTTCAGCAAGTGAAATGCATGCTCAATCGGATTCAGGTTATGTGGTTGAAATAGATTTTTTAATGTTAAAATGACATTCTTTTCTATCAACTCTACTCTTAAACGTCTCAAGGAGCACTGCAATCAAGTATAGTTGATGTTATTGCAAAAGAAAGTGTCAAATAAATGAATTAACTTACAGTAAATGCATTGTCTGCTGATTTATTTAGCTACTTTTCAAAGTCTTGCATTACTAACACCCGAACACTCTTGTAGGTTTGCTGCTGTTAAAATTAATTAAAGTCAAGTCAAGCTGTTTTTTTCAAATTATTTCTGTCTCTTTAAAATGCATAATGTGTGTTTTAGATTCATAGTGTGTGAATAATCAAGGATTGACAAATAGTTTGTCATATTGGTTCCCCTGAAGGCATGGGCTGACCTTGCTTCAGTAGATCTCCTGGGCTTATCATGATTACATTATATAATTTATCTAAACATTTGTATTGAGATAGTTATTCATCAGATAGTATTAAAGAAGGAGTTGATATCCCTTTTTGCTATACTGCAAATCAGAATTGCTGGAAGTCAAAATCTCTGATAAATATTGTGAAATTTATTCCTGTGGTCAGCCTGGAGTACTTGCTACCTACAGTACTTGCGTTTGCATTTAACAAGCCGTTGTAAAGAAGGACATAAGTATTTTATTTTGAAGGAGAGATGACAACAAAGCAAAAATAAAATGTACTTAATTGTCTTTTGCAGGTTTTTTTTAAGTCATAGCCTAAACAAATTTACTGCCAAGCTGCGTAATTTGTTGAGTAATTTTCACATAGACATTTGAATACACTGTTTCAATAAGTACACGTTACTCTTTGTTTCTAGTGTTTATATGTAACAGTGAGAAACAGTCCAATTAAACCATACTTTGAAGTGTATGCTTACTTAACATGCAATTAAACAATGAAGTAGAATTCTTACTATGTCCTAAGAAAAAAAAAACTGAAGTACAAAACACTGAGGTACTTAACACAACACGATGGTAACAATCAATGTTTTTGCATATGAATGTGTATCTCTGACAATTATTAACTCTTTAAAAACTATTTAAACTTTATATTTTCTCAAAGACTCATCAATTCTATCCAATATACTTATACGCTCAATAAATATTTTCTATAAACTTGAATTGAGCACTGATATATGTTTGTTTTTGTCTAAACTATGTTATATAATCACTTGATTAAATTACAGTTTATATCTCTGTACTTCGTCAAGAATCAGTTTTATCAGTGTACTAAAATATTCAGTGCTTTTCTGCTGTAAGTCCAACTTAAACACTTAAATTTATTTATATATATATATATATATATATATATATATATATATATATATATATATATATATATATATATATATATGTATATATATATGTATATGTATATATATATATATATATATATATATATATATATATATATATATAGTATGTATATATGTATATATATATATATATATATATAATTATATATATATATATATTTGTCATGGTTACACTGCCCAATGCAGGCAATACGAAAATGGAGTTATATCCTGTTCAAATAAACATACCAATTATAATCCAGCAGATCTGCACAATCAATTATTTGTAACAATGTGGATAATTAACAAAATTTCAATTATAGATGCAACAACAAAAAACTTTTTTTTTTTCTCATTGAAACACGAAGCCAATATTTTCACATTTCTTGACAGAAATTTTCATTGTTTTTGGTAAGCTGGTGAGCTAATCTTCAATCTAGCCTTTCAAGGAATACAAACTTGGATAAATGAATGTCCAGAACAATCTCAGGTTCCTTTTAACAGCATTTAACAGATGGACTGGCATAGGCTATTTAATAATATGTCATATATGCAACGTATATTTTGAAATATGGCACAAATGGCCCTTTCATATATACAGTTGAAGTCAGAACTATTAGTCCCCTTTTGAACTTTTTCTTCTGGAGAAAGTCTTATTTGTTTCATTTCAGCTAGAATAAAAGCAGTTTTAAATTTTTTAATAACCATTTTAAGGTCAAAACTATTAGCCCCTTTAAGTTATATTTTTTCCGATAGTCTACAGAACAAAACATAACTTGCCTAATTAACCTAGTTAAGCCTTTAAATGCCACTTGAAGCTGTATAGGAGTGTCTTGAAAAATATCCTAGTAAAATATATGTTACTGTCATCATGGCAAAGATAAAATAAATCAGTTATTAGAAATTAGTTATTAAAACTATTATGTTTTAGAAATGTGTTGAAAAAAAATTGAGGGAAAAAATAAACAGGGGCCTAATATTCAGGGGAGCTAATAATTCTGACTTCAACTGTATATATATATGTATATATACAGTTGAAGTCAGAATTATTAGCCCCCTTGTTTATTTTTTTTCCCCAATTTCTGTTTAATGGAGAGAAGATTCCTTCAACACATTTCTAATCATAATATTTTAATAACTCATTTCTAATAACTGATTTATTCTATCTTTGCCATGATGACAGTAAATAATATTTGACTAGATATTTTTCAAGACACTTCTATACAGCTTAAAGTGACATTTAAAGGCTTAACTAGGTTAATTAGGTTACTAGGCAGGTTAGGGCAATTGGGCAGATTATTGTATAACGATGGTTTGTTCTGTAGACTATCGGAAAAAATGAGCTTAAAGGGCTAATAATTTTGACCTTAAAATGGTTCATAAAAAATTAAAAAACTGTTTTTACTCTTGCCTAAATAAAAACAAACTAAGACTTTCTCCAGAAGAGAGAAAGGGAGAGATTTCATAAGCCCAAAGGGGGGCTAATAATTCTGACCTCAACTATATATATATATATATATATATATATATATATATATATATATATATATATATATATATATATATATATATATACATATCAACACTTACATAAATTATAGATAATATATCATAATATTTCAGCTAATATAAAAGCTAGTACAGGACAGATCCTATGACATGGTTTTAACAAAAAACCATTTAAATCTTTCACAAAATGGACCAATGTTATGCTACAAAATAGTAATGAAGAAAAGTAAATGTAAAAAAGTTATAATAATGTTGTGCACACCAAATTTACAGCATCAGGGAACCTTACTATGAAGCAGCATCAATTTTGAGCTTCACAAATCACACTTTTAAAACATCGAACAGTTTGCACTTGAAAAAAGCAGTCCCTCAGGTTAAAAAATGATGGGTTTCATTTACCTCTGAATTACAGTAAACGAGACATCTCGATGTTTGCAGAACCAAATGTAAAGTTTTTTTTCTTCATGTTTTATATTTATCAATTTCAATAGTAATACCATTAATAATAATAATGATAATAATAATAAATAGGCATACAAATTAAACAAAAACAAACACATTTCATGAACCAAGCAAAAATTCACATTTAGCCCTGGTTGCAAAAATTTGTTATATATTTTTTTAATTATTGTTTAGTAGGAACGAGTGCCAGATTTGCCATCTTCCGCTTGGCCCAAAGGGGTTGGCAGGAGCTCCCGGACTGATCGTTGTGGTCAATAGACTGGTAGGCGTCTCTGTTTCGAGATATTGATGGAAACCTGAAATTAAAAAATAAGATGAAAAACAGTGAAAGTCCATGAAAGTCCAACTCAATCTCATGTATAATCTTTTTTATGTTTAGGTTTTTTTTCTGTAATACTAGGGGTGGACTTCCATGCTTACTGTTTTCAAGAAACACACACTTCTTTAAAATAATGGCGTATTAACATTGTTCACTCACCATATGATTTCTTGATATTAGCAAGACCAATATTCTAGCCTAATCTTTCTCATTCAGCCAGAAGATTCATGATCCATAAACTGAAGAAACCTCTCAGTAGATAAGTAAACAGATACTTTTCACTGCACATTTACAGTCTAATGTGCTACATCTTCTAAATTTAGACCTTATTTCTCTAACATGGCAAAACTACTTTGTAAAAAATAATATAGTAATACAAAAGAAAACCAAAAAGAAAACCACCCAAGAAAAAACGGATTAATTTGCTTTTGCTTTCATTTATTAAAGCACAACCTGAGAAGTTCAGTGTCAATAAAAAAATTAATTACACAATTCCCTTATAATGTGCAATAAAAACATAAGCAAATATTGACTACTAAGTAAAATGCAATAAATCAGCACCACAGTCGCATATCAGTATAATTGTAAAAGAAAAATCCCGGTTTGTGGACGTTAAATCAGGATTATTTTGTACATTAACATAATGGATATCCATACAGCAGTGGATATTAACCTGTATCCTGTCACATTTGTGTGCAAAAACAGTGCAAAGTTAAAAGCGTGCCATGTGTGTGTGTCTGTGTGTGTGGGTTCTGTGTGTGTGTGTGCGTGAACTTTGTAACAACATTGTGTGTGACTCATCATTGCAGAAAGGCTTGAATTGACTCCACAACAAATACATCAAATAATCATTGGGAATGTTCTTACTGTAGTACTTCTCAGAAACGTTACATGAGATCTGCTTCCTTCATGTCTGTCACTGTGCTGTTTATCTGACGCAGCCAGAGACTGAGGCACACTAACAGGCACGTGGGAACGGTGGGCAGGGAGAACTAGCATTAAAGGCACAGGCACCAAAAAATTTACATTAGCTATGTTTCCATTGAAAAATGTGAATTAATTTTATAAGCAAAACAGAAATTCTGCGTAAAAGATATGCAAATAAAACAGCGTTTATATCCACTGAGTCAAAGAGAACAAAATCGTCACTTCCTGATTAACTGGCACCAAATATCAACAATAAAACAGAGTTTACTGCGTAGGAGAAGCTGTGTGTATTTTTTCTTTATTTAATAAATTACTTGCATCTCAGAAGACAAATGCTGACATGCGTAGTGGCGTTTATAGGCCTGAGACGCGGAGCACAGACGCTTGACAGTTCTGGAGGTAATTAATAATATAATAACACTAATACTGAAACTGTTAGGGGGTTTTAGAATGACCAAACCAACATTACAGATGTTTTACAGTGTGCTCAGCCTGCAGGTTTGTCCATTCACACACATTTTTTCTATCACATGATCTCTTATACAGTGGCGGCTGGTGTTAAAAAATGTGAGGGGGCGCATTTTAAAAGCCATTTTTCAGGTGATGTACCAAAAAACAAAATTGACTAAAGCATACAATAAATGCATCACAAATCAGTTCATTTTAGTTCAATTTGGGTTTATCAGTAATGAAGTAATCAAGATAATCAGTAAACACACACACACACACATAAATGTTGCCTAATCACTG